>QXTE01000238.1:781267-990951 GCA_003942145.1 Platysternon megacephalum | reverse complement strand
TGGGGGGGAGTTCAGGGGTACAGGGCAGAGGGCTGGGGGTGTGGGGGAGTTCAGGGGTACAGGGCAGAAGGCTGGGTGTTGGGGGGGAGTTCAGGGGTACAGGGCAGAGGGCTGGGGGGGAGTTCAGGGGTACAGCCCAGAGGGCTGGGGGTGTGGGGGAGTTCAGGGGTACAGGGCAGAGGGCTGGGGGTTCAGGGGTGAGGGCTGGGGTGCTCGGGTTGTGGGGGTGCTCCCAGCCCCCTGCCCTGAGCGGCTCAGGGCAGGGGGCTGGAAGGGATATGCCTGTTCCACCCGCTTCCCCAAGGCCCGGTCCCTACCTCTTCTGTCTCCGGAGCAGCGAGCACGCTGCGGCTCGGCTCCGCCCCCCTTCCCCCGGCCATCAGCTGGTTGTCGGGAGGGAGGAGGAGGGGCAGGAAAGCTCCAAGCTGGGGGAAGAAGCGGGGGAGGCGGGAGCTTGGCTGCCGCGGGTCCAAGCTTCTGCCTCCTGCCCCTGCAGGGGAGAGCGGTGGGCGGGGGGGGGCGAGTGGGGCTGGGACTGGCAGGCAGCGGCGTGCCGCCGAAAATCGGCTCGCGTGCCATGTTTGGCACGCGTGCCATAGGTTGCCGACCCCTGTTATAGCCTTTCCTAGAGCTAGATGGGCAATGAAAACTGTTCTTGTTCCTTTGGCAGTGATCAATTACAGTGTAATTCTGTTAGTTTTCAGAAGTTTCACCTGTTCCAATCTTGATGTGCTTGCCGTGGTCCTGGTGTCTTCATATTCCTCCCTTCATGAAATCTTGCAAATTTAGTGTATTTCAGTCTTCAGGCTCTTGTGCTTTTGAATTTAACCAAGGTATTATAATTGTAAGCTCTTTTGGGTTGGACCTTGTCCATTACGTGCTTATAAAGTGCTCTTTTCATGTTAGGAATATTTATTTATAGAATCCTTAATGGAATTTAGTTGAGCTCAAAGTTAACTAAATGTTAAGACATTCAAAAGTGGGTATTTTTGTTTGTTTTTTTTAAAGTCTCTTCAAACCTGTCCTGTGTCTTTGTTCTCATGGTGCACCATGTCCAAGACACGTCTGAAATAGTGTCAGCAGACAAAGTGCTGTCACTCTGAAATGGCTTCTGATTTATTTCATACTTTCCAAACAAATGCTTCTCCCGAACTAAGTGGGATACATATGCCAAAATTACTTTTTTTTTTTCCTCCCAAGAAAGTTAGATGAGGTTCCAAAATAGAACTTAGACTGGAGCTAGGTTTTTGTGTTTTCCTTTTTTCTCCCCCTGTAACACTCCCTCACTCACCCCGGAGGAGGGAGGTCCCTGGAGGGCTGCGATAGCCTGCCTCCAGGCTTGTCTCTGTTTACCTGAGTACGGGGCTTGCCTGGGCCTCGCGCAGCCTGCAAACAACACAGTTCTACTGGTAGGCTGGGGCCTGGGCTTGCAGGGCTCAAGCAGCCAGCAAATAGCAGTCTCAAGGGGCTGGCTGTAGCCTGGGCGGGGCTCAGGCAGCCAGCAAACAACACAGTCTTACAGGTAGGCTGGGGCCTGGGCCTGCAGGGCTCAGGCAGCCAGCAGACAACAGTCTCAAGGGGGCTGGGGCCACTTCTCTTCAGAGTGAGAGCCCCTTGCAGAGGAACGAGGGTCAGCCACCCAGGGGGAGGGGCAGGGGGATGTGGGCCCTCCCTACTCCACCGCGTTCCAGCCCAGGGCCCTGGCAGGGGCAGAATCAGCTGCCCCGGGGTCGGCAGGGATCCAGCCGCAACACGCCGACGTTGGGGGTCTGGGCTTTGCAGCCAGCCCTACGGCAGCTGCCCCTGGGCCACTTCCTGCCTCCCCTGGGGTGGGTACCTCTGGCGTCCAGGCGTTGTCTGGCTCCTCCGGGTAAACGGCAGCGGGCACTCCAGGCCAGTCTGCATCTGGGGCATGGACCGAGCTAGGCGGGGGATCCGCCTCGAGCTGCTCCGGAACCAACGGGACGTCTTTCTTCTCTGCAGGTTTCCCCCTGAATGGGCTGCGGGTCTGGTCTTTTATACTTCCGGCCCCGCCCCTCTCCTTCTGGTGAGGGGGGCGGGGAGGCTTAGGCTCCGCCCTCCAAGGTGTGTAACACTCCCTCACTCACCCTGGAGGAGGGAGGTCTGGCTGCCTCACTACACTCCCCAACCATAATTCCATTTACTGGATGAACATTTTAACAAGCCCTAAATTACCTTTTTAAATGAACATCATTGTCCGGTTCAGCCCCTGCAAATGATCTACTTGAAGTGCAAGCAAATTTGAAGCCATTCAGATGGTGTTGATTCAGTGTAGGTCACTTTTATTTCCCACCTGGTCTGGTAGTCTGAGTAGCTTCAGTGTTATAAGTATTAACTCTTCATAACAGAGCCACAGTTTAGTGAGGTACAGAAGTATAGTTTGTACTATCAACTAGATGAACTGTTTTGGCAATAAGGCTGTTCTGGTTTGGCCTGTATCAAATTCCAAACAGTGGTGGTGGAAGAATAATTTAAAAAATCTTCTATATTCTTAAAAACCTGTCACTTTTCTTTGTTTTTTGTGATTTTACTACTTTATAAGTGAGAACATATAATATTTCTGTGTAAGTGTAATTAATTCATTTGAGAAATAGGTGGAATATTTTTCTGTTAGGTTTAAACCTACTTTTCTCACTCACTCACTCACACACAAGTATAGAGGAAGAAGCATGCACTCAATTACATCTTTTTATAACTTTGTATTTTGGACATCCCCCTTTGTCCAAAACTTTCAAAGCACTTTCAAGCTCATGAATAAGTCTTACAACATCCCAGTGAAGTAATTCTTATCATGATGTTCCCATTACACTTCTGGGCGTTCAGGGCAGTGACGAAGCTCCTCCACTTCTGTCTGTTTCTGGCAAGTCTTTCAATGGTTCCACAGCTGTGCCCCAGGTTTTTCAGCTCAGCTTCCACAGCTCTTCGCCATGTTGTTTTCGGGCGGCCTCGTTTTCACTTGCCTTCAGGTGTCCATCTTATTGTTGCTCCGGTGATGGAATCAGTTTCCATCCGAAGCACATGGCCAATCCATCTCCAATGCCTCCTGGCAAGGATGGTGCTCGTATCCTCTTGGCTGCACTGTGTCAATAGATCTTGGTTTGAGATTGTTCTGGGCCAAAAGACAAGGAGGATTTTTCTAAGACAGATGGTATGGAATTAAGACAGTTTCGACAAGTCATACTTTCTCATTCCCCAGCATTCTGCACTATAAATAATGTTGAAAGTACGCGGCTCTGATAAATCTTGTTTGGTTTTAGTGTTGTATTTTGATGATTTCCAGACTGTATTTAAGCTCCTGAAGGTGTTCCTGGCTTTATTGATTTTGTTCCGGATGTCCTGGTTTGTTCCACCATCCTGGCTGATGGTGCTGCCCAAGTATGTGAATGTTTCTACACTGGTGAGAACATAATCCTCTATCCATACTGGTGGTGGTGAGGCAATATTAAAGGTCAAGATATCTGTTGTCTTATGGTTGATTTTCAGTCCAATTTGCTGGCTGACTGCATTGAGTCAAGTTGTTTTTTCTTGTATATGGTGTTGGGTATGTGATAGGAGAGCGAGATCATCTGCAAAGTCCAGGTCTTCAAAGGATGAGAAGGGTGTCCATTTAATGCAGGGGTCTCAAAGTCCCGGCCCGCAGGCCATCTGCGGCCTGAAAACCTCCCCACTGCAGCCCATGGAGGAGAGACGCATGCAAACACGTTGCTGGCAATGTCTGCTGCAGGCGCCGCCCCCCACAGCTCCCATTGGCTGGGGGAGAGGGACAGAGATACCATCACTAGCCACTGGGCAGAGTCAGCATCATTAGTTGCCGGGCAGGGTCAGCCATGGAGGCAACATCATTAGTTGCTGGGCAGAGTCATCCATGGAGGCAGCATCACTTTTTTCCACAATGAATATAAACAAGTCAAAATACCAAACACAACTATCTGATGCACACCTTGCTGCAATCCTGAAGGCTTCAACTGCTCAGTCACTGAGGCCAAACATCAACAAACTGACAGAACTGAAGCGTTGCCAGATGTCTGGCAAACACTAAAACTCTCTTGCAGGCGAAGAATTGTATAAAGTTGTATGACAGTTTTATTATTTCTAAGAAATTCAAAATAAAAAATACAATATAAATGTTTTCTTTTCTGAACACCATGTTCAGTGACATTATTGGCCCGCTGGGAGGGTTTGAGGACTAGCGCTGGCCCTAAGGTAAATTGAGTTTGAGACCCCTGATTTAATGCCTCTTGGCATGTCTTTTGTTGTATGCTGCATTATCCAATTGATGGCAATGTTGAAGAGGATTACAGACCTGACACACCCCTGATGTACTCCTGTTTTGACTTCAAAACTGAACTCACTGTGATCAACACTGCATGTAAAGTTGAAATAAAAGCTTTTGATGATTATATGGAGAGGGATTCCATATGCCTGCAGAATGCACCATAGGCTGGTCCTGTGAATGGTGTCAAAAGCCTTCTCAAAGTCTATGAAGATTATATAGAGTTGCCATTGCCATTCTAAGCATTGTTCTATTATGTTCTCTAGAGTGAAGATCTGGTCTGTGCATCTACGCCCTTTCCGAAAACCGGCTTGCTCTTTTATGAGAACGCGATCAACTGCCTCTGATATACGCTGGACTATGATCTTACAGAACACTTTACTTGGCACAGATAAAAGTGTTATTACACACCAGTTATTGCAATCCCTGAGAGTTCCTTCCTTTAGTATCTTCACTATAACCCCATTGGTCCACTCATCTGGCACTTTTTCCCTTTCCCACACTGATGTAAATAGTGGGGCCAGGATAGATGCTGCTAACTCAGGATTTACCTTGAACAATTCTGCATTCAAGTTATCCTTGCCAGGAGCTTTCCCAAAATTTTAAGGATTTGATGGCTGAATGATCTCTTCCTTAGTTGGGGTGTCTGTGTTGATATCAAGATATTCTTCTGCCTCCTGGATGTTTGTGTCCCCTATAGTTGGCTCCCTGTTCAGCAATTCTTTGAAATGCTCTTTCCAGTGCATTTCTTGTTCTTTTTCTGTTAGTAGGTGGCCTTGTTTGTCCCTGATGAGTGTTTGTTGGTGTCTGCCGTTTACCACTGATAAGCCGCGTCATTTTGTAGATGGTTCCTTGTTCACCACAAGCAGCTGCATCCTCTGCTTGTGTTGCCAGATTATCACTATAATGTCGTTTGTCCTCTCTCACAAGGCGTGTGACCTCCCGGTGTGCCTTGCTATGCTGCTCACGGTATTTGTCCTTTAGCTTCTGGGATTTTGTGTCTAAAACTTTTTTCTTCAGGGCTTGTCTGGTTTCTATGGCGTTCCATGTGCTGGGTGTAATCCACTCCTTCCTTCTCGTCTGCCTGTAGCCTAGACAGGCTTCACTGCTCTGTTTACAAATTGCTGTTACTTTGTCCCACTTCTTGTTGATCTCCTCATCTGCATTCCCCTCCTCTTCATCCAGGTCTGCAAGTGCCTGAAACCTGTTATTTAACTGCAGAACGAAGGCTTTCTATATTTCGGGGGACTTTAGCTTGTCAGTGTCATAACGTCTATGTCCCTTGTTTGGTAGACCCACACTTCTCAGTTTTAGCTTGATGGAGGCTGTTACAAGGTGGTGGTCGCTGCCAACATCTGCACCCCTTCTCACTTCACATCTGACAGTGAGCGTCGCCATTTGCCATTGATCATCATATGGTCAATCTGGTTCTTATATCTGCCATTTGGAGAACACCATGTCAGCTTGTGAATTTCACAATGTTGAAATAGAGTTCCGCCGATGACTAGGTCATTCATTTTACGGAAATCAACAAGCCTCTCTACGTTTTCATTCATGGTGACACACCCATGTCTTCCCATTGCTATGTCATTGTGTTGTCCTTACCGACCTTGGCATTCAGGTTTCCCATGATGATAGTTAGGTCATGGTATGGTACTCTCACTAACTCCGCCTGTAATGTAAGGTAGAATTTGTCCTTTATTTCTTCATCACTGTCATTTGTCGGAGCATAGCACTGAATCAGGGTGATAGTATTGTGTTTCCTTTTCAGTCTGGCTCTCATAAGTCTGCTGCTGATGGACTTGCATTCAAGCAGGGAATGCGCCACTTCCTTCTTGAAAAGGATGGCAACACCCTCATGGTGGTGTCCATCATCTCATCCAGAATACAGCAAAGTTTCTCCTGAGGCTGTTGTTAATCTTCCTGATCCTGTCCATCTGCTCTCACTGACACCCAGGATGTGTAAGCTGTAGCGTCTCATCTCTGCTGTGACCTGAGCTAGCTTCCCTGTTTTGTTGTTTTCTGTATGTTCCAAAAACCAAGTTTGTTTTTGTCTTGGTGTTGAGCACTTCAGTCTTCATGCCAGTGGCTTCCTTTCGGCTTTCACCGCTGGCAGTCATACGGGCCATTGACTCCTGAAGTCACACACAGTAACCATCACACACAGTAATGATCAATTTCTCCATTGCTGTTTCTGTAACATATTTTGTTTTTTTACAGGACAGGGTTGTTATCCCTGTGCCCAACCCCCCAACCTGGAGGACCATGGTGTCTGTTTTGTCTGGCCCCTCCCCCACAGAGTAATCTGGCTTGGTTGAACCTTCCAGCAGCAAAAAGCCTCCACCGACACAGACTCTGGCGATTGTTAGAGCACGCAAGCTGTCCCACCATGACAAGACACAGACAGCAGAGGACAGCCTTTTCTATATAGGATCTTACAAATATCTGAGCGCCTTCCAGTAATGCATTAAGTTACGAGACTAATATCTGTCATGTGGTTTGTTCTTGCATGTTTTTTCCAAGTTGGAAAAGTGAATGTAGTGGCTTGTTGTGGTAGGTTTTTAAAAATATGTTGCTATGTATTAATTTTAGAGAAAGCAAAGTCAAAGAAATGTGTCTTGCACTTGGAGCAAAATAATTTGGTGTGGTGGTGTCTTACCAAAGGTCACAAGTGGTAAAGAAATACAATCAGAAAGTTCTAACAGGCAATCATTTTCCTGTATACCAAAATATTATATTGAAGTAATTTTTTAATGCCTTTGTATGAAGTATCGTGCAGTACTTGAAACCCCCAGCAAACTTGAATGAATCATTGGTCACATTGTCCCACTCTTTTTAAAGTAGGATTCTCCATTGCTTTCTATGAGAAGTCTTCATTAAAAATGAATGGGATGATGTGGCCTTCTCATGTCACACTTCCATAGGTCTGTGCTGTCTAATTTCTCACACATTTAAGACTCTAATTTCAAAGTATTTCTGAATTATTATTTTTTAAATAGTCTAAGTTTTATAACTTAAGTGGAAAGTACAAAGTATAAAACTTTCAAGAATCTTTTTAACAGGTTAATACACTTAATTTTCCACAGTTTTGTTTCCCTCTAGTTATGTATCAAGTTCAAACTTAATACCAGTTAATCTTTTTGTGTGGAAAGAACAGAGAAAGGAAGCAGAAAGGAAAAGAGGTAGAATGCAGGGAGGGAAAGATCATTATAAGAAAATTAAAAGTGACTTAGAGCATGGTGTATAAAGAACATTTAAAACATGTCTTTAAAGCAGATATTCTTTACATCTTATCTGCGAAGTTGGGTCATCCTAAGAACTGTTATAGAATATAACTACTTTCCCTGGCAGCCAAAATAACAGAAAGGAAGCTGCTCATATCCTTGCATCAAATGCCTTGCAAAAGAGGCTGTTTGCATGCACTTGTATTCTGCGGCAGTGTTTCTCAACTTTTTTGATACCAGGGCCCAGCTTACTGCCTTCCTAAACTGTCAGGGGGATCTCGGACTGGTGCTAGTCCATGGACCTGTCATTGAGAAACACTGTTCAACAGAATACATCTGCTGTCTCAAGCAGGATATTATAAAAAGCAACAGAAGGGAAACAGCACTAGCAGCTAAATATTAAAATTGTGCTTTAGGAATATTAAAGGTGACCTCCACAGGAGGAAAAAGTTGGTCATGTGCCTTTTTTTCATTTTTGATGCTTTATAAAGTATAAAGATGACCTGATTTAAAAACAAAAACAAAAAAACCCAACCCAGTACATTCAAAAAGTGGCTAGTCTGAAAGTCTGACTAGAGAGCTAGTGAAATGGGGAGACCTCATGAGCCAAGTTGAACTATTAACAGGAAAACAGAATGTCAGACCATGTAAAACTTTTTTTTATTAATGCATATTTAGCTTCAGTGACTATGCAACATTTTGAATTAAGGAAGCTTTTGTTAAAGATTCAGCAAACTCATCCCCTAAAAAGAGGAAATCCCAATAAAAAACAAAACAAAAACACCTTTGCAGGTTAAACACTTTTGGTTATTGACATCCCCAAAGGGAAAGAATATTCCTTGCCAAGTTCACATATAGCTCTTCTGCCAAGTATCAATGGCATTAACTGGGGCTAGGTTCAATAATATGTCTAGGGGATTCTTGATTCTTTCAAAATAAACAAAAGGTATGGCTTGAATCCCTATCTAAACCTTTATCCACTCCCAGGTTTTGGAAATTTAAAAGTCTCTAAATATGCTGGTTATTTTTTCCAGTTATTTCTTCCCCACTTGCAACCACATGGGAGTCCTCTGTAGTATGGAAGAGATTAGCTTTTAATTGGGGAATATAATATCAAAATGATCATAACTATGAAGTAATAGGAAGGCTCATCATGCCCCAACAATTTGCTGTTTTCACCATTGCTGGGCTGCTTTGGTTTGTTCTGCCCACTCTTGTCACATGGGGTTTATGAAAGGCATAACTGTAAACTGAGGATGGGGGGGCATCCCAGTGCTGAGTTTGACACAAGGAGAAACCGAAAATCCCTTCCCATGGTAGGGAGAGTGAAATAGAGGCATTCTCTCAGGAAGCACTTGCGGTAGGAAGAGAAGTGAGGAACTCAGCTGCATAAGGCTTCACGCCTATCTTTGGAAAAATGGCACATGAGCAACATATGGGCGAGTCCATATGACTGCCCTTTCCTCTAGAAACAGCATTCAATTATGCCTACAGTGTCTTCCAGGAGAAGTGCAGACACATACGAAATATAGTGCTAGTGGGTTTGATACCTGGCTGGCTTTTGTATTGCCTTGCTGGTTGCCAGTGAAAAGACTTAATATGCTAGGGCTGTGGTTTGTTTCTTGTGTTTTGGTTTTTTGGCCTCTCCCTACTCCCCCACATGGAGAGTGAAGGGGAAGGAAATGTCCCTGTCCCTTTTAATAATCAGGCCTCACTTGGACCACTCAGTTGCCTTCTCTTCCTCTTTGGCATGCTGTAGGGTTGGCTGAACTGTTCAGTGGTTCTCAAACTTTTGTATTGGTGACCCCTTTCACACAGCAAGCTTCTGAGTGCATCCCCCCTTATAAATTAAAAACAGTTTTTAAATATATATTTAACACTATTATAAATGCTGGAGCTGAAGCGGGGTTTGGGGATGGAGGCTGACAGCTCACGGCCCCCCACGTAATAACTTCCCGACCCCCAGAGGGGTCACAACCTGCACATTGAGAAACCCCTGGTTCTAGCTGCTGTCTCTGTAGGAGGAAGGGGGCAGGTGGGTTTTGTTATGAGGTTGCCTTCCCTGCCAGCTGCTTGTGCATTTGACAGGGGCCCAGAGCCATCTTCTTCCCTGGTTGGACAGGAGCTCAGAGCACAGCAAGCGGTGGGGAAGGTAAGAAACCTTTAACCACCCTCAATCCCCTTCCTGCATGTGCGGGGAGGGGTGCAGGTTGGTGGTGGCGGTGCCTGAGGTGTGTAGAGGAGAACTAGGGTTCCTACGTGCTACAGTAATAAAAATACTTTTCCACAGGTCAACAGAAACCTGACTATGATAGCATGGCTGGCTCCTTGTTTTCAGCTGCTGAAAGAAGCAGTAATAAATGGTTTAGAGGGAACCTTAACTTTGGATCTTGTGCTGTATAAATCATGCTTCCTCTCAGATGTGCTAACTCTGGCAAAGAATGTTTCATAGTTTTAGAACAAATGTTTTGTTTCTGTATTCTGCTTTGCTGAGATGTACTGTGGGAATCTTTTATTTAACCTTGAAATTGAGGGAGATTTCCACATCCGAGCCATTATTTTTAGGTGACAGATCTGAGGAACTGTCCCAGATTGAGGTGTTAAAAGGAGGTTTTGGAGCAAATTGTTACACATTAAACAGATATAGTCATCAGGACCAGATGGTATTTAACCAAGAGTTCTGTCAGAACTACTAACTATGCAGTGTAACTTATCATTTAAATCAGTTTCTGTACTGGAGGATAGAAAATGTGATACTTATTTTTTAAAAAGGATCCAGAGGCGATCCTGGCAATTACAAGCTGGTGAGTCTATCTTCAGTACCAACCAGATTGGTTGAAAATATAGTAAAGAACAGAATTATCAGACACATTGATGAACACGATTTGTTGGGGAAGAGTCAACACAGCTTTTGTAAAGCAATGATATGCCTCACCAATCTATTAAAATTCTTCGAGGGGGATCAACAAACATGCTGACCAGGGCAATCCAGTGAATGTAGTGTACTTGGACTTTCAGAAAGCCTTTGACAAGGTACCTCACCAAAGACTCTTAAGCAAAGTAAGCAGTTATGGGATAAAAGGGAAGATCCTCTCATGGATCCGTAACTAGTTAAAAGACAGGAAATGAAGGGTAGGAATAAATGGTCATTTTTCAGAATGGAGAGTTAAATAGCGCTGACCCCCAGGGATCTATACTGGGACCAATGCTGTTCAACATATTCATAAATGATCTGGAAAAAGAGGTAAACAGTGAGGTGGCAAAATTTGCAGACAATACAAAATTACTCAAGATAGTTAAGTGCAAAGCAGAGTGAGAAGAGTTACAAAGGGATCTCCCAAAACCGGGTGACTGGGCAACAAAACGGCAGCTGAAATTCAATGTTGATAAATGCAAAGTAATGCACATTGGAAAACAACATCCCAACCACAGATACAAAATAATGGGATCTAAATTAGCGGTTACTGCGCAAGAAAGAGACTGTGGATAGTTCTCTGAAAACATCTGCTCAGTGTTCAGTGGCAGTCAAAAAAGCTAACAGAATGTTAGGAACCATTAAGAGAAGGATAGATAATATGGCAGAAAATATAACACCGCTATATAAATCCATGGTGCGCCCACATCTTGACCATTGCATGCTGTTCTGGTCACCCTCCCCCCGCTCCTGCACCCTGCTTACCCCTTCTCCATATAGAGCAGGGAGGGGACATGGATGGAGAGAGACAGAGAGAGCTTGGGGCAGCAGCTGCTGTCTCAACTTCCTGATCCACTTAAAAAGACAATGCACTTAAGAGTGGGTCAGCTTACTTAAAGGGGCAGTGTGCATCTCTTTCTCTCCCACACACAAGGTATGTGTCTGTCTGCTATGCTGTATCCCCTCCCTCGTGTTCGTGCTGCCTTGTGTGAGAGGCTACATTAACAACAATGTGTTAACCCTTGAGGGTTCAGCCGAGTGCTAGTTCATCATTTAGCAGCAAGGCATTCCCTGGGAAATCTCTCCCTCTTCCACCCTCTAACTTCACCACCTCAACCAAGCTTCACAATCATCATAGCTGTGAACAGTATTAAATTGTTTGTTTAAAACGTATACGGTGTGTATATCTATATAATATATAGTTTTTTGTCGAGTGAAAAAAATTTCCCTGGAACCTAACCCTCCCTATTTACATTCATTCTTATGGGGAAATTGGATTCGCTTAACATCGTTTCGCTTAAAGTCGCATTTTTCAGGAACATAACTACAACGTTAAGCTAGGAGTTACTTTAATATAAAGTGCTTATAAAAGTGATTCCTAAGCACTTGCGTCCGCCAAATTTACCTTTTCAGGCTACTGTTGGTTGCATAGTAGAAAATCATTACAAAGCTGATCATATTTTAAGACTTCTAAAATGTTTTGTTCAGATTGGTGTAACTTCCACAAATGGAGACCTGAAAGGATTTATAGATCAGAACCGGAGTCCATCAAAAGGTAAGAGGAGTTGAATTTGTTCAAAAAAGAAACTCGTTGTAAGGCTGTCTTCTCTCCAGACTTTAGCAATTTTAAATCTTCCCCTAAATTGTTGGTACACCCACTATATGTGGTTGATTTAACTTTTTTGGACCCAACTTAAAATATTAAAGCTTAAAGTATTAGATACCTCTATATCTGTGAATGCTATATTGTAGATCCACAACAGTGACTCTGTTGTTAAGGCTTTAAGATGACAAGCCAAATCAGACTTATAACAAAAGCTATCGGAATATTAAATTACTCACTTTTTTATGGGGTCTGGAATGTGTGAATATGCCATCATCTTATCTCAACCCTCAGTCTCCATGTTGCAGGGACTCTTCTGACTAAGGGAAAGATGAACTGAGCTTCTCCCAGGGTTAATCTATGCCACTGAGGGAGGATGAGTTTGTGGTAAAGTACTAGACTGGGATTCAGAGGATCTGGATTCAGTTCCCACGCTTTATTCAGGCTTTTAGGTGCTACTGTAATACAAATAGTAATTGTGACAAATGTAGAGCTGCTCTGTAATTTATAAATATTATAATGTTGACATGGTTACTGGGTTTTACTGTATAAATATATTGGTTTAGTTCAATAGTGGGTTGTAAGCAAGAAGAAAAGAATAGCTTAAAATAAGACTCTCCTTGGTAAACATTTGAGGCTTGTTATGGGCCATTGGCTCTGAAGACTCTGGCTCAATCTCCTGCTATGCCCTACTGAACTGATTCTGACAAACAGGGCAAAAGTGTGAGAACTGACAAGAACCAAAGGAACTCTGGTTGGATTATAAGGGTTTTTCTCAAGAGAGGAGGCAGTTGCTGGATAGCTGTTCCAGAAAACCAAATTTAAACTCAGACCCCCTGGTGGGGTATCTGCAGAAGGTAGGCCTACCTAGATTGTCATGGGATGGTAAGCTTCGGTCAGTGATCCCCAAACTTTTTACCCCCACCCCCCACCCCACCTCCACACACAGTTGAGGCCGGGTGGTGGGGCTGTGACTGATGCACATATCATTGGCATTAATGTTGGTGGGGAGATTTGTGTTTGCTAAATGTTTTTGCATTGTCAGCTGTCAAAAACTTTCCTCTTTATTAGGATTCTCTTTGAGGCCTTGAGATTGATTTGGATTGTTGTTTTGGAGTTTCACTTTGTTTTAAATCTCAAAAGAAGGATGTTTTGCTGAAAGGTTAATAAAGTGAGTTTTTAATCACAATCTTTTGTATTAATCAAAATTCAGGAAAACCTTTTTCTGATCGTGGTTATTGGAGAAATAATAAGGAAGTGATTGAAAAAAACCTATTTATATTGTTCCTTTCATCCCAAATGTTTCTCCCACTCAATCTGCATTCCACTTAAGCAGCTAGTACACGCTCTCTCTTTGGAAGCTAGTGAAAATACAGAGGAAGAATGTCTGGATCCAGATGGCAATGCCAAGAATGAGTATATCATAGTAAAAAATATTTTCTGTTTTTTTAGATTAGTAACTTTTCTCCTCTTTATTTCCCCCCATATCTTTATTGTGTTTTTGAATATCTGTTTCACTAAAAGAACACCTAACACATTGAATTTTATAATGGTTTGGAAAAAATTTAATCTAACAAGGTAGCTTTCTCTTGGTAGACTGATCTCAAAAACAGAACTCAGACATAAACCTAATCCCAGTACATTTACAAAACTAATTTATTGATTAGATATAGAAATGGGAATTTTTTTTGTAGGCCAAAAAGTTGATATTTTTAAGTGTAAGAACAAGAGGATAGCAGAGGGAGTTTGTAGGAGGATGAAAGGACAAAATCAGCATGGTTAGGAAAGGCCGCATCACTAGTGCCATCACTTGTAAGAACATAACATAAGAACGGCCATACTGGATCAGGCAGCGAGTTTCTTACAGGCCTGCTGTTGGAGCAAGAAATTGAGATTGGATAGGCAAGTTGAATAATCACCTGAGGACTGCTGGCCCCAAGAAATCACTTGCATTACAGCTGACCTAACACTTAACAACTGAAAAACGGAAGCCATGACAGAGCAGATAAAAATGTGGCAATCTGGGTCACTGACTCAACACAAAACCCCTCATTGCAGATGGTGGGAGACGATACATTCGTATTTTTATGAAGAACAACATGTTGATTTACAGTCATTTTGCAAGTGCTTCAATTAAAAATTGTATCAGGGCTAAGAAGTTTAAAAGTTCAGTCCTGCAAGACTGTTGGATAATTGGTGCCCTGCTGTACTATTCTCCCCTCTCCCCCTCCAGATGTCTGGGTAGTGAAGTCCCTCATCACCACCAAGTCCTGTGTTTTGGATGATTGTTAGTTGTTTTTTTGGAAAAAACAAACAAAAAAACTGCATCCACCTCTTCATCCTGGTTAGGTGGTCTATAGTAGACCCTTACCATGACACCAACCATTTTTTACCCTTTTTATTCTTACCCAGAGACTTTCAGGCCTGCCTGTTCTATCTAAACCTTGGTACAAACGTATACATCTTTGATATACAAGGCAACACCTCCTCCCTTTTCCCCCTGCCTGTCCCTTCCTGACAAAGCTACACACTTCTATGCCAACATTCCAGTCACGTGAATTATCCCGCCAAGTTTCTGTGAAGCCGATTGTTGTAATTGTGATTCACTAGTATTTCTAGTTCTTCCAGTTTATTCCCCATACTTCTTGCATTACTATATAAACATCTAAGATGTTCATTAAATTTCCCCTCTATATTCCCTTTTCACTCTTTTGTCCCTGCTGTGATTGCTCCTGTTCCCTCGCCCCCAAATTCCGACCCTTCACCCAGGTCTCCATGTTTTGGATTTACCTGCAGGCTGTTGTCTCCTGTTTAAAGCCGGTTGTCTCCAGTTTAAAGCCTGCCTCACTAAGGGCTTGGCTACACTGGCAAGTTACAGCGCAATAAAGCCGCCCACAGCGCTGTAACTCACTACCCGTCCACACTGGCAAGGCACGTACAGCGCTGTATCTCCGCAGATACAGCGCTGCTTGTACTCCACCTCGGAATAAAGAGTATTGCGCTGCGGCGCCAGTGTAGCCGCCCAATGTGCACTGATTGGCCTCCAGAAGTATTCGGCAGTATCCCACAATGCCTGTTCTAGCCACTCTGGTCATCAGTTCGAACTCTACTGCCCTGGCCTCAGGTGACCAACCGTCAGACCCACCCTTTATATTCCCCGGGAATTTGAAAAATCCCCTTCCTGTTTGCTCAGCCAGCCAGGTGTGGAGTGCTATCAGCGAATCTTTCCAGGTGACCATGCCTCCACGCGCCAGGCGAGCCCCAGCATGGAGCAATGGCGAGTTGCTGGACCTCATCAGTGTTTGGGGGGAGGAAGCTGTCCAGTCCCAGCTGCGCTCCAGCCGTAGGAATTACGATACCTACGGGCAGATATCAAGGGCCATGATGGAAAGGGGCCATGACCGGGACGCTCTGCAGTGCAGGATTAAGGTGAAGGAGCTGCGGAATGCCTACCGCAAAGCCCGCGAGGCAAACAGCCGCTCGGGTGCTCCCCCCACGACCTGCAGATTCTATAAAGAGCTGGATGCGATACTTGGGGGTGACCCCACCTCCATGCCGAGCACCACCATGGACACTTCAGAGCGGGGGGTGGAGGAGGTGGAGGAGGAGGAGGACGAGGAGGAAAGCGGGAGTGAGGGTGCTGGGGCGGTGGGAGACACCCCGGAATCCCTGGAGGCATGCAGCCAGGAGCTCTTCTCGAGCCAGGAGGAAGGTAGCCAGTCGCAGCGGCCGGTACTTGGTGGAGGACAAACTGAAGAGCGTGTTCCCGGTAAGCGGCTTCATTTTTTGGGAAGGAAGTTTTTCGGGAGAGGAGGGTTAGGGCTGCATGCATGCCTAGATGTGGAATAGCGCATTGATGTGGTCTATCACATCGCGGTAATCGGCCGCGGTAATCTCTTCGAAAGTCTCATCCAGAATGTGGGCAATGCGCTTGCGCAGGTTTCTTGGGAGAGCCACCGTGGTCCTTGTCCCAGTCAGGCTAACGTGTCCGCGCCACTGTGCCACGAGGGGCGGGGGGACCATTGCTGCACACAGTGAAGCTGCATATGGGCCAGGGCGGAAGCCGCATTGCAGTAGAAGACCCTCCCTTGCTTCCCAGGTCACCCTCAGCAGTGAGATATCTTCCAGGATGCACTCCTGTGGAAAATTTTGGGACAGTGTTCAGTGTAGGTGCCCCCTGCAGCTGTTGGCTCTCCCCAAGGCACAGAAACCCAGAAGACAGTGCAGAAACAATCAGTCCCCCTTACTCACCATTTTGGGGCTCCCGTGGGTTATGTCCGCTCTCTTTGGGACAGGAAAATTATGCTATTGTGTACACTGTGTGTGCCCTCCTCAAGTGCGGGGGAATGATTACTCTGTCTGGTTTAAACAATGCTGCCTCTGTTAAGTGTTGCATTTTGCCTTTACAGATGCAACCTTGAGACATCAGCCGTCCGTGTTTTCACCGGCTCAAAGACTGCAAAGACTCCGGAAGAGACCGCGGAAAAGCAAGGAAGACATGCTGCACCAAGTGATGCAGCAGTCTGTTAAAGAAAATCAAAAAGCGCAGGAGTGGAGGGAGAGAGCGCAGGAGTGGAGGGAGAGAGAAAGCAGGATCCGCCAGGAAAACGCAGCGCACCGGCGGCAGGCCACGCAGCACCGGCAGCAAAGCACGGATCGGCTGATAACCATCATGGAGCGCCAAGCAGACTCTATCCAGGAGCTCGTAGCCATGCAGGCGGAGCACTACCGCGCCCGCCCCCCCCTGCAGCCCTTGCCCCAAAACTCTTTACCTTGTGCCCCCATGTCACCTCCAACCCACTTTCCCCAACGTGCGGGTTCTTACCGCCAACTGCTGCCTCCAACACCGGTATCTTCACCACCCAGCCCTGAAAACTACGACCCTTACCCCCTGCACTCAACCCCCATCACCATGCAGTATAGACATCCTGAAGTGCAGCACTCAATGCACAGCACTCCAGACAGGACATACGCAAATCTTTGATTGTACCGTTCCCCATCCCACCCCACCCCATTGCCCTTTCTTGATTCCCAAACAGTTGTGTTTCTTTCAATAAATTTATTTTCTTTTCAATAAATGGATATTTTGGTTTTGAAAACATTCTTTATTATTGCATAAAGTAAAAGATCCCTTAGCCCAGGAACCAGGCACTGCAAATCAGTGAAGCAAACACAGATTCCTACCAACATTGTAACCACAGGGCACCAGACATTACTGCTGGTTTTCAGCCTCAAATTGCTCCCTCAAGGCATCCCTAATCCTAGCAGCCCCGTTCTGGTCCCATCTAATAGCCCTGCTCTCTGGCTGTGCAAATTCAGCCTCCAGGTGTTGAACATCGGAGGTCCATGCCTGACTGAATCTTTCACCCCTCCCTTCACAAATATTATGGAGGGTACAGCACGCGGATATAACCGCGGGGATGCTGTTTTCGGCCAAGTCCAGCTTCCCATACAGAGATCGCCAGCGGCCCTTTAAACGGCCAAAAGCACACTCCACGGTCATTCGGCACCGGCTCAGCCTGTAGTTGAACCGTTCCTTGCTACTGTCAAGGCACCCTGTGTAGGGTTTCAGAGCCACGGCATTAGCGGGTAAGCGGGGTCTCCAAGGATCACAATGGGCATTTCGACTTCCCCTACTGTGATCTTCCTATCTGGGAAAAAAAGTCCCGGCCTCCAGCTTCCTGAACACGCCAGTGTTCCGAAAGATGCGTGCATCATGCACCTTTCCGGGCCGCCCTGTGTTAATGTCAATGAAACGCCCACGGTGATCCACTACCACCTGGAGAACCAGAGAAATACCCCTTCCGATTAACGTACTCGGAGGCTAGGTGGTCTGGGGCCAGAATAGGAATATGCATCCCATCTATCGCCCCTCCACAGTTAGGGAAACCCATTTGTGCAAAGCCATCCACAATCTCCTGCACGTTACCCGGAGTCACGGTTCTTCTGAGCAGGATTTTATTAATGGCCCTGCAAACTTGCATCAGCACGATTCCAACAGTCGACTTTCCCACTCCAAACTGGTGCGCGACCGATCGGTAGCTGTCTGGAGTTGCCAGCTTCCAGATTGCAATAGCCACCCGCTTCTGCACCGGCAGGGCAGCTCTCAATCTCGTGTCCTTGCGCCACAGAGTGGGGGCAAGCTCCTCACACAGTCCCATGAAAGTGGCTTTTCTCATCCAAAAGTTCTGCAGCCACTGCTCGTCATCCCAGACTTGCAGGACGATGTGATCCCACCACTCAGTGCTTGTTTCACGAGCCCAGAAGCGGCGTTCCACGGTGCTGAGCATGTCCGTGAATGAGACAAGCAATTTCGTGTCGTACGCGTTACGTGACTCGCTATCATCGTCGGAATCCTCATCGGACTCCTCACTGTCACTGTGGATCCTAAGGAATAGCTCGACTGCTAAACGTGACGCGAAGGCGAGACTCGTCAGCATACTCAGCAGTTCGAGCTCCATTTCCCGCTGACCGAAACGGAACACACAGATCACGCTGCACAATAACCGTTGAAAGATGGCGCCAAATGTGGACGGAAACACAGGGATTGCTGGGATGTGAAGCGATGCATCACGGGGCGTTGGGACAGGACCCAGAAAGCCCCCCCCCTTCCCACAAGCCACGGCGCCAGAATGGGAAGAGGTGCTCTGTGGGATAGCTGTCCATAATGCGCCTCTCCCAATGCCGCTGCAAGTGCCGCAAATGTGGCCACGACAGTGCGCTGTCCGCTGTCAGTGTGGACAGACTGCAGCACTTTCCCTATTCAGCTGTACGAAGGCAGGTTTAACTCACAGGGCTGTACATCTGCCAGTGTAGCCAAGCCCTTTGTTAGTCACTGTTTTTTATCTGAGTGGCTAGTCAAAAAATCAGGGTCTAGTAGGTTGATCCAGTTAAGAAGAGAAATTTGTGATAATGAGGTGTTTGTGATGCAGTTTTGGTTATTTAAAAACAAAATTTTGCCAAGTTTTTTGTCTCTGAACACAGAAAGAATCAGCAGATAACAGCTTATTTTGCTTGTGACACCAACAAGCTTCTTTTCAGCCTGCACCCTGACCCAAAAAATCTCTTCCCCAGAATACTTTCTGCTGCTTCTTCAGGCTGTCTGCCTCTCTCTTTGGTTTTCTGTGTTCTGCCTTCCTTCACACTTGGGCGTACACACCCTTGCCAAAACAATACTCAGTAAAGCCCCTCCACCCACTCAGTTCAAAACTCATGAGCAGGTTCACACACCTCTTTTTTGTTTTATCCTCAGTTATGTGAATTGAAGGGTGTATTCACACCCATCAATATCATTGAAGCTTGTGATCCATGCAGTCACCAATATCTCTCAGCATGATAGTAATACTCTGCCCTCTGCTATAGGGAGGATAGTGAAATGTGACACATGAAGGAAATCTGCAAGGAGGAAAGTACTGGCTTTTAGGTGGTCATGCTGCCATTGGGCCTGGGGAACCAAGTGAGTTGTCCAAGGCTCCTCTACAGGATGGCCAAAGAGCTGTGGTCTTACGGAACATCATCTTCTATCTGTTCTGTGAAGAGCAAAGCCTGCCATTCCCAAGAGAATGATTTGGAGGAAACTGTCACTGGAAATTTGGGTAGTTTCATAGTTTCTCTGTGGTTTTTCCCACATAAGGGTAGCATATGGCCCTATATTTTAAAGAAACCAAAAACATATAATCACAGTAGCTTGGGAAATCCAGGCAGATTAAGATCCCATGGGGATGCTTTTGTAAATAACTGTAAAAGAGAAGACTCCAACTTTAAATGTTTTTATTACTAAATCTGACTAATATCTATAGTGTCTGCTACTATGGCAGCATGGTGTTTTTAATTACAAAAATAAATCACAAAATCAAATCATGTTAATCAGATGTTAAACAAAATAAATGCATCTTTCATCATGCCCTGAAGATTCACAGATTTGGGCTCTGGCAGAGAGATCCTAAGGCCCTAAAAAATAATCATAGTTCTTGACCCAGCCTTGGAGAGTTCAAACTAATGTTCAACTCAGATAGTAAGTAATTTCCAGCTAGTCTTAACTGTTAGGACTGGTTATAGGATATTTCTGATAACTGTGTTCCAGAATTCAGGGCTATAAAGATAATATAAACTTAGTGGATTGCACTGGAAACCAGTGCAAAAACATGACCACAGGTGGTGGTTTTTGGGAGTTGGGTTCCAAATTACAAAACACAAGGCAACTAAGTCTTATCCACATTAAGGATCAAAACCAATTTTGCTAATGCAGTTTTAGCCCCAGTGTAGGCGGAGCCTAAGGTGTTGTGTTTTATGCAGCCACACTTATTCTGTAATCCTTAGCTGTCTACACTGCAAATGCTTGCTGGAATAGCTATACCAGAAGAGTGCAGTAATGAAGACCCAGCATAAGCCAACAGGATTTCTTTTGCGGGCATTCCTAAGCCACCTCTCCCCGTACTACATTAGCTATGCTGACAGAAGCACTGGCTACACTTGCAGATGCAGAGAGCTTTCAGTTAAACCAGCCTTCGTAGAGCACAGTAGGGAAAGCACTGTAGTCTGTCCATACTGACAGCTGACAGCGCACTGGCATGGCCACATTAGCAGTTCTTACAACGGCCACAGAGAGCAGTGCATTGTGGTAGCTATCCCAGCATGCAAGTGGCTGCAACATGCTTTTCAAATGGGGGTGGGGTGGAGTGTGACAGGGAGTGTGTTGTGTGTATGTGTGGGGAGAGAGAGTGGGTTTTTGGGGGTCTGAGAGCATGTCAGCATGCTGTCTTGTAANAGTGGCCAATTGACTTAAGGGGATTATGGGACGTTTCCAGAGGCTGATCAGAGCGCAGTAATGCAACACCTCATTCACACTGATGCTGGGGCGCTCCAGCAGGGGCGCATCAAACGTTATTCTACTCACTGAGGTGGAGTACCAGGAGCGCTCTAGCCATGGAGTCAGAGCACTTTATGTGCCTTGCCAGTGTGGATGGGTAGTGAGCTAGTGCGCCCAGGGCTCCTTTAATGCGCTGTAACTCACAAGTGTAGCCAAGCCCTAAGGTGGGGTGAGTTTTAGGGAGCAGCCTGCTTTGTTTCTGTTTTTGGGATTCTTGTGTTATCGTTCTGAATTCTAGAGATAGTGTTTCTCTTGCTGGAAGGTTGCAATGCATTTGTTTATCTGACTTCTCTGTATGTATGCTGTGAACATAACAGGTTGGGGACCCTGTATAAATTATACCAGCAAAAGCATTATTTTGCCAGTATAGAAATGTTATGTTTTAAAATAATAATAAAGTCTCACCCCTAATCGACATTACTGGCAAAAGTTTTAAGTATAGACCTGGCCTGATTCAGTAATTGACACACTTCCCTCTGGTTACAGATGTGGCATTAAGGGGCACTGTGCTAATGAAGGTGCTTTCGTTCAGAGGAGACTCAAAACAAGTTCTGGTGACTACCTGTGTTGATTAAATATCCCATGGCATTTTGTTAAGTGTCCTTGCCAGCTTCCAATTCCTGCAATTCCATTACCTTATTTTCTCATGCATTTCCAGTTGGATACAGTATTCTTTACTTTTGACCCTAAACTGCTGTTGCTGTGTATTGTTTGGAACAGCTAGGATGTTCCACTCAAAAGGTGGCTGCAATACAATAGTTGAAGTGATCTCTCAGAGTGGGGTTGGCTCAGTGATTTTGTAAAACACTTTGATCCTCATAAAAGGTGCTATTAAACTGCAGAGTATTAATATTAGTTGAATGAACAACATGAATGTACTGACTGGGGGGGGGGGGTGGAAGTGACTTTGTGTCATGTTTATCTTGAACCTGTGAGTTCAAGAGAATTGCCAAATTGTGACTGTGGTGAGGTACAAACTATGCACTACATCACAGACAACTGCCCCATTCCACCTAGGTATCCCAGAAGTATTAGAATCGCTTTCGAATATCAAGATTCAATAATAATCTCAGCCTGTTGCTTTTCAAATGGCATACAAAAGAAGAAGACCATAGCCTTAACATAAATTTAAGGATAAAACTAAACAGATACAATGCCAGCTTTCTTTTTATTTCTATTTTATTTACTTTTCTAATGGATAGCTGAATAAAGGACAATGTTATACCTTGTTACTAAGGTTTAAGTCATGTTAATCGTGAATGTATTTTGCATTAGGATTCTGCTTCCAGAATGATGGAACTATCCCTTCTACCCCTTCACCTTTTTCACTATATTATGCATTAATAAACAAGTGTAATTCACATAAGTATAATTACTCCTTTGTTTTACCTGTGGCATAATTAAAAATCACTGTTTTTTTCCCCCCCCTTTTAATTAGGTATCACAGTTCACTCACAATGTCTAAATCCTTTTTCCACCTTTGGAATATTCAGTAAATGTTTAACCCACTTGAATATCCATATTGAAAGCATCTATTCTTTAAGATGAAAGTGTTCTTTATCTTCTCCTTTCTTGTCGAGGCAGGATTCTAATGACAAATTCTAGAGAATACAAAGATGCTCCAAACTGGCATTGAGAATTACTCTGAATGGGGTTTTGTCAGCTTTAGTACTACATATATTAAAAACTGCTCATCTGTTAAATAGTAGAGAAGCTTTGACTTCCAAACTATTTCTTACTGCTTTCTCTCAATGGTTTGTATAACTTTATTTTTACCATATTAGTCAACTATGTCAGTTTAACACTTGGATTCTACTTCCTGTTCATGAGTATGTACGTTTTGTCTTAGTCATATTCCTGGCATTGGACTGAAAACCTACACATGCTTTTCCTTCACTCTTTAAAGGAACTGTATTTGATAAAATAGAAGTGTTGTGCCTTCAGAGAGAGAGGACTTGGGATGCTGGAAATAATCCTTTGCTGTGTCATGTATCAATAATGGTTGGAGAAAACTCATTTGCTTTCCTTTAAAAATAAATAAATAAATAATTTGTTGTGTCTACTTGTACAATATGTATATTACACACAAAAGAACATTAATTTCAAAGTCAAGAACTCAAAGGTTAGGAAATGTCCAAATTAAGGTTGTCTGTTCAACCTTAATTTAGCCCAGCTTTATAATAGTCTTTAATTATGTGAACACATACTAATTTTTTTCTGCACGACTCCCGCCTCCAGTGCACAGTGTGAATGGTGCTTGCTTAATTAACAGCACTTCAGTGTTGTGTTTTCTCTTTGTTCAATGTTTGGCACCATGCCTTATTTACTAAACATGATTCAAAACTTGATCTGAATTTCCTCATGAGCTTTTTTTTAATGGTTCTCATCATTACAGTACCTGGGGTGCTTAACAAATATTAATTATATCTTCACAAAACCCAGTGAGATGAGGGGGTGTTTATTCTTATTTTACAGGTGTGGAGCTGAGGCAAAGAGAGATTAAGGTCCAATATATCCACTTATTTGGCCCTGTATACTCATCCGCAAGTGCCTGTTTTGGTTAATGGTCATCAATCCCCTCCTTTTAGTTTGTCTAAGGCTATGTCCAGACTACCCGCCCGGATCGGCGGGTAGCAATCGAATTATCGGGGATCGATCTATCGCGTCTCGTCTGGACGCGATAGATCGATCCCCGAACGCGCTCCCATTGACTCCGGAACTCCAGCAGGGCGAGCGGAGGTAGCGGAGTCGACGGGGGAGCCGCGGCCGTCGATCCCGCGCTGCGAGGACGCGAGGTAAGTGCCGGGTAATTCGAAATAAGATACTTCGACTTCAGCTACGCTATTCCTGTAGCTGAAGTCGCGTATCTTATTTCGATGGCTCCCCCTAGTGTGGACCAGGCCTAAGGGTACAAGACAGGGCTGCCTGTTTTCCCCTCTGTTGTTTGCTATGGCAAGCAAGCCATTTACCATAAATGAGAAGTAGCCCCTTGGTAAAGGGCATCACAAGAATTTCTGGATTAGAATAAAAAATAGCTTTGAAGGCTGATGTTTTCTTGTTATATTTGCAGAATCCAGAAGCCTGGTTAAATATTATACAAAAATAGACTTTGTTATTTGGGCAGGTGTCAGGCTTCAAAATAAACTATAATAAATCTTACATTTTAGGAGTTAATATTCCCAAAAGGGTCACAACAAACTGTTGTCAGCCACGTAACTTTAAATGGGTAAAGGAATCTTTAAAACATTTAGGAATAAATATTGTGGAAAAAATATAAAAATCTTTTAAAGGCGAATTACCCTCCAATGTGGAATAAAATAATAAGACTGAGTAATGGAACAACTATGAAATTTTTGGCCAGGTAGGATAGCCTTGGTAAAGACTAATGTGCTCCCAAAGTTATATTTGTTTCAGTGCATCACTGTTAGTGCTGACATGGCATTAAAAACATGTCAGGATGCGCTATTAAAATTCATATAGAAACGTAAAAGACAAAGGGTGGGTTCTAAAGTTCTGTATAAATCTACAAAGTGAGGTGGATTAGCTTTCCCTAATTTAGCTGCTGCTTATTATTATGCATCACAATTAAAAAATGTGATCAGCTGGATTTAACAGTAAAACATCCAAACACTGGGTAAAACTCTAACAAGACTGGAGTTCAGATATAGCTATTCATAGTAATTATTAGGCTAAAAAGAAGTTTAGGTCACCAAAAATAGGTGTTTAGGTCCCCCATTCATCCACACTGCCTTAGTAGCCTTGGACAAGTTTTGTAAATTCCTTTCTCTTAGCTGCATTTTTTAATAATCAGGAATTTATCTCTAGGAAATATCAGTGTGACTACTTGTTGTGAGTAGTAGCTGAGATTACTCATTTGGACAGCTGTTCCTAACTCCTGATTTGAAATCATACCAAGAGGTATGTAATGTAAATAATATAAAAATCCTATATTTTCAATATTAAATCAAAATTTTATTTTGAAATCTAGGTATATGAGGGAGCTCTATTTAAATCTTTAACCACATTTGAGGATTTGACCCAGGAGCAAGCTGGGAACACCAGGTTTAATTTCTAAGGCATATACTATTTTGAGTGAAAAAGATGTTAAGAAAACAACAACCTAGCTGAAAAGACTGGAGAGGGATTTGAACAAATTAATTTGTCTGAATGAATGGATCTTTATCTGGGGAAAGGAGATATACATCATCAATTTGTGTAGCTGATAATGAAAATTTGTATAAATTACTGTATAGATGGCATTTGGCTCCAGTTAAGGTCTGTCATATTTTTGCTACTAGGAAGGTATTGTTGAAGGGGTGTAGGGAAAGGGGAACTTATTTGCAGATGCAGTCATTGTATCCAGAAATTAAATGGTTTTGGGAGGAAATAATTAGAGACAATTATGACAAAACGCCAGCTTCCTAGAGATCCCCTGACTTGCTTACTTAATTCCAAGTAATTAATTCCTGGGATTATTTCAGGTTTAAGTTGCAGGAGCTATTGGAGGCCTGTATCCCAAGAAAGGGAAAAATGTTCGTAGGTAGCAGTTTTAGACCGAGCTGGATGAGCAAGCGTCTCAGAGGGGTGATTAAGAAAAAACAGAAGGCGTACAAGGAGTGGAAGATGGGAGGGATCAGCAAAGAAACCTACCTTATTGAGGTCAGAGGGTGTAGGGATGCAGTGAGAGAGGCCAAAAGCCGGGTGAAGATGGATCTTGCGAAGGGAATTAAAAACAATAATAAAAGGTTTTTAGCCATATAAATAGGAAGAAATCCAAGAAAGAAGAAGTGGGACCGCTTAAGACTGTAGACGGAGTGGAGATTAAGGATAATCTGGGCATGGCACAATATCTAAACGAATATTTTGCCTCGGTCTTTAATGAGGCTAATGAAGGGCTTAGGAATAGTGGCGGCGTGACTGATGGGAACGAAGGTGGGGGGGTAGACATTACAGTATCCGAGGTAGAAGCCAAACTTGAACAGCTTAACGGTAGTAAATCGGGCGGCCCGGATAATCTTCATCCTAGAATATTAAAGGAATTGGCGAGTGAAATTGCAAGCCCGTTAGCGATAATTTTTAATGAATCTCTAAACTCGGGGGTTGTACCGTTTGACTGGAGATTAGCTAATGTAGTTCCTATATTCAAGAAGGGGAAAAAAAGTGACCCGGGTAACTACAGGCCTGTTAGTTTAACATCTGTAGTATGCAAAGTCATGGAAAAAATATTAAAGGAGAGAGTAGTTACGGACCTTGAGGTCAATGGCAATTGGGACAAATTACAACATGGTTTTACGAAAGGTAGATCGTGCCAAACCAACCTGATCTCCTTCTTTGAGAAAGTAACAGATTTTTTAGACAAGGGAAATGCGGTGGATCTGATATATCTTGATTTCAGTAAGGCGTTCAATACGGTACCGCATGAAGAATTACTGGTTAAATTGGAAAGGATGGGGATCGAAATGAAAATCCGGAGGTGGATAAAGAACTGGTTAAAGGGGAGACTGCAGCGGGTCGTACTGAAAGGCGATCTGTTGGGTTGGAGGGAGGTTACCAGTGGAGTTCCTCAAGGTTCGGTTTTGGGTCCGATTTTATTCAATCTATTTATCACTGACCTCGGAACCAAAAGTAGGAGTGGGCTGATAAGAACATAAGAAAAGCCGTACCGGGTCAGACCAAAGGTCCATCTAGCCCAGTATCTGTCTACCGACAGTGGCCAATGCCAGGTGCCCCAGAGGGAGTGAACCTAACAGGCAATGATCAAGTGATCTCTCTCCTGCCATCCATCTTCATCCTCTGATGAACAGAGGCTAGGGACACCATTCTTACCCATCCTGGCTAATAGCCATTTATGGACTTTGCCACCATGAATTTATCCAGTCCCCTTTTAAACATTGTTATAGTCCTAGCCTTCACAACCTCCTCAGGTAAGGAGTTCCACAAGTTGACTGTGCGCTGCGTGAAGAAGAACTTCCTTTTATAAAGTTTGCAGATGACATGAAGTTGGGAGGTATTGCCCATTCGGAGAAGGATCGGGATATCCTCCAGGGAGATTTGGATGACCTTGTAAACTGGAGTATTAGTAATAGGATGAAATTTAATAGTGAGAAGTGTAAAGTTATGCATTTAGGGATGACTAACAAGAATTTTACTTATAAGCTGGGGACGCACCAGTTGGAAGTAACGGAAGAGGAGAAGGACCTCGGAGTCCTGGTTGATCGCAGGATGACTGAGTCGGCAATGTGATGTGGCCGTTAAAAAGGCTAATGCGGTCTTGGGATGCATTAGGCAAGGTATTTCTAGTAGAGATAAGGAGGTGCTAGTCCCGTTATACAAGGCGTTGGTGAGACCTCATTTGGAGTACTGTGTGCAGTTCTGGTCTCCCATGTTTAAGAAGGATGAATTCAAACTGGAACGGGTACAAAGAAGGGCCACTAGGATGATCCGAGGAATGGAAAGCCTGTCGTATGAAAGGAGACTTGAGGAGCTCGGTTTGTTTTCCTTAACCAAAAGAAGGTTGAGGGGAGATATGATTGCTCTCTTTAAATATATCAGAGGGATAAATACCAGGGAGGGAGAGGAATTATTTCAGCTCAGTACTAATGTGGACACGAGAACAAATGGATATAAATTGGCAGTCGGGAAGTTTAGGCTTGAAATTAGGCGAAGGTTTCTAACCGTCAGAGGAGTGAAATACTGGAACAGCCTACCGAGGGAAACAGTGGGGGCGAAAGACCTCTCTGGCTTTAAGATTAAGCTTGATAAGTTTATGGAGGGAGTGGTTTGATAGGATAACTTGATTTACTCAATAGGTCAATAATGTGCCACCACTGGTAATTAGTACCGATGGTCAATGTTGAGATATTGAAAGTCTTTTTCCTGAGTGTCTGGCTGGAGAGTCTTGCCCGCATGCTCGGGGTTCAGCTGATCGCCATATTTGGGGTCGGGAAGGAATTTTCCTCCAGGGTAGATTGGCAGTGGCCCTGGAGGTTTTTCGCCTTCCTCCGCAGCATGGGGCAGGGGTCGCTTGCTGCAGGATTATCTGCTACTTGAAGTCTTCAAATCAAGATTTGGCGACTTCAACAGCTGAGTCAAGGGTGAGAATTATTTCAGGAGTGGGTGGGTCAGCTATTGTGGCCTGCATCATGCGGGAGGTCAGACTAGATGATCATAATGGTCCCTTCTGATCTTAAGTTCTATGATTCTATGATTCTAAGTAGAGGATTTACATTTTAAACAGAATGACACTTTTTTTTTATTGTTTAGCAGCTAAATTTGTATTGCACATTATTGGAAACATGTGACCACCTCCTCCTATGAAATTGTGATATAGTAAAATATGGACTATCCTTGAAGTGGAGAAGCTTTCACACCAAGTATGTACATAAAATAGTGCCAGAGCTGCCAACTAGTGGAGTCAGGCAGCCTGGAGAGTTCCTGGGCATGAAATCTGCAACCTTCCACCCCCACCATAAACTTGATCAGCAAAGCCACAGATCATCGCATGTTTATTTATAAATCCACAGTTTTGCCATAAGCCTGTTTTTAAAAACAAAAACAACTTTGCTGTGTGCCCAGAGGGTTAATAATCCCTGGTTCTGGAAGACTAAGGGGATTGTGGGTGAAATGGAGAAACTCCAGCCCTCTTCCATTTAACTTGAGATGCTCCAACTCAAGTGTCTGTGCAAACAGCTGGGGCAGTATTGCATGAGGAGAGAGGTAATAAGGACCCTGAACCAATAACTTGAAACTTAGCAGTAGCCAGTGCCTCTGTATGCTCTTATATGCTTCCTCTGTCCTACAGTATTCACCAAGTAGGCAGCTCCATTTTATACTGGCTTCACTGTTTGTCTCTCCAACATGTAGCTTCCCACAGTAGTCCAGTCTTGACATGACAAAGGTATGGGTGATGATAGCAAGGTCTGATGGAGGCAGAGATGGGTGTCAAACAACCTGATAAATACACTGTAACCTTTGTCTCTAGCTCTCAATGGCCTCATACACATGGAACAGGAGTGATGACAATTCCTGTAGTACCCCATGTGAGAACTCTCTGGCCTGAAGAACAATTGCTCATAACCACCCTTTGTGACTTCCCAGATAAAAATGAATGGAGCCACTGAAGCCTCTTTATGCACCTCTGCTAGCAGGTAGTCAGCAGCGTCATAAATCAGATCTAAGAAATTGAGCAAATGGCTGGCACAGACATCTTGCTGGGAGAATATGAACACACAACCAATACTGTTGTCCCAAACTCGGGTTTAAAACCTGCCTGATTAGAATCTAGAAAATTTGAAGGCTTAAGCTGATAGTTTGGCATGATGATCTTTTCCAGTATTGGAATGTTCAGGTTAAAGTAATTGTCAAGATTGACAGCATCATGATATGACTTCTCAACCAGGGGCTATACAGTATCATCATCATTCCTCCATCAGGAATCTGGAATTTTAAGCTAAAATTAGTCGGATTCAATATGGCACTTTTGTGCCTGGTACCCCACTAGTCTCCTCTCTGTTCATCTATCCCAGGTCACCTGTAAACTATAGCAAATATATTATACTATATTACCATATAATATAGCTAGTTTTAAAAAAAATTCCCCCCTAGGAAGATTTTGAAATGAATTTGAGTTTTCATTTTGATTTTTGAAAACAACAAAATTTGAAGGTTTGTCGTGCCCCCCCGCCCCCTCTGTAATTAATGTTTGGGATTCTTTTTTTTCTCTTCCACTATCTTTTCAAAACATCTCTGATTTTGGAAAAGTTACAGGGGCAGAGTTATAGGAAAACTGAAATACTATTATTAGTGCATGAACCCATCCTCTTTCTGTGTGTGTGCACCCTGATTTCCTACACACAAAAAAGGAACAACAGGAAGGGAGGGCTAGTGACTTGCCCTTTGTTTTAGGAGAATGTCCTCATCCTTTTTTGTTTTCCCTTCTCTTGAGTTCCAAAGTCACTTGTATTTTATCCCAGATGTTTCTCACTCTCAGTTGCAACTGTGGTGGTTGCCACTGGTTCCGCCTCCATGTACCCCCTCTACTGTACCGCTTCCACAAGTGTATATGACTAGGGCTGGTGCAGTCAAATCTGCAACCTCCCAGGCAGACAATAAGGATTATCCATAAATTTCCATTTTGTTTAGGTCTATAGCTTGAGCCAATGCATAGCCCATGCTGTCAAGTGCTGGTCAGACATGCATTGCCACTTTTCCAAAGGGAAGTCTTCCTGTAAACTGCTGGTATTGGACTTTCAGAAAGCCTTTGATGAAGTCCCACACCAAAGGCTCTTAAGCAAACTAAGCAGTCCTGGGATAAGAGAGAAGGTCCTTTCATGGATCAGTAACTGGTTAAAAGCGTCTGAATAAATGGTCATTTTCAGAATAGAAAGAGGTAAATAGCAGCGTCCCTGAAGACTCTGTACTGGGACCTGTTCAACATATTCATAAATAATCTTTAATAGGAGATAAACTGTAAAGTGGCAACGTTTGCAGACAGTACTAAATTACTCAAGATAGTTAAGTTCAAAGCTGACTCTGAAGAGTTACAAAGGGATTTCACAAAACTAAGTGACTGGGCAACAAAATGGCAGATGAAATTCAATGTTGATAAATGCAAAGTAATGCACATTGAAAAAAATAACCCCTACTATACATACAAAATGATGGGGTCTAAATTAGCTGTTACCACTTAAGAAAAAGATCTTGGAGTCATAATCTAGAGTTCTCTGAAAACATCTGGTATCAGAAATAGCGAATAGAATGTTAGGAACTATTAGGATAGGGATAAATAAGACAGAAAATATCATAATGCCGTTATATAAATCCATGGTATGCCCACACCTTGAATACTGTGTGCAGTTCCAGTTGCTCCATCTCAAGATACGTTAGAATGAGTAAAGGTACAGAGAAGGGCAGCAAAAATGATTAGGGGTATGGAACAGCTTTCATATGAAGAGAGATTACAAAGACAGACCGTTTAGTTTAGAAAAGAAACGATTAAGAAATAATAGAGGTCTGTAAAATCATGAGTGGGATGGTGAAAGTGAATAGGGAAGTATTATTTTCTCCTTCACATAGCACAAACCGGGGGTCACCCAATGTAGTTAATAGGCAACAGGTTTAAAACAAACATAAGGAAGAACGTCTTCATACAATGCACAGTCAACCTGTGGAACTCATTACTAGGGGATGTGGTGAAGGCCAAAAGTATACCTGGGTTCAAAAAAGAATTAGCTAAATTCATGGAGGATAGGTGCATCAGTGGCTATTAGCCATGCAACCCCATGCTTTGGGTATCCCATAATCTCTGACTGCCAAACGCTGGGACTGAATAACGGGATGGATCACTTAATAAATGCTTCATTCTCTCTGAAGCATCTGACACTGGCCACTGCTGGTAGACAGGATACTGGGCTAGATGGACCATTGGTCTGACCCAGTATGGCCATTCTTATGTTGTTCTCCAAGATCCCCACACTGCTCTAAGACAGCACTTTTTATGGCATTGTAGTCTGTGGCAGTGTCCTCACCCAGAATCTGTAAAGCAGATTCCTTCTTGCACTGAGTTGTAATAACAACCTGCTTGAGAATGGCTAAGTTTACCTCCGATTAGTTTCCATTCTTGCTTTTTGCTAAAGGAGGATTGGTATTTATAAGCAGCCCAGTTAGCGAGTGGGTGAAATGGTTGCTTATGCCTGCTGGGCTGCAAACCTCAGTTTGCTGCTTCTTTATCTATTGCAACAAAGTCTGTTAGGTTGCAGCCACAACTTTTTGTTGGCCCACAGTCTGTGTTTGTTACGGTAAGGCTGTGGTCTGTTTTTGCTCTTGTTGCTGCAGTTGTTTTTCAGTTAGCCATTTTTCATTTTCACTCTGTGCAGAGCATGTCTGCAAAACCCATTTCTTGTACCAAATATATATAGGCTGAGACCCAAATCCTCAAAGGCATTTAAGCTCCTAGTTTCCATTGAAATCACTGAAAGTTAGAGCCTAAATACCTTTGAGGATCCATGCCTCGGTGTCTCCCCATTCTCACCAGAGCACCGAGAACCTCATTTATTGTCCAAATTTACCCTCTTCCCTGGGCTTGGCTTTATTTATAAGTAAAACATAAACCTCATTCTAAGCTTTTTCCCTTTGCATGGGCATTTCTAGAAGTTGTTCTCTCCCAAAGGTCACTGCCTATCAGCCTTGTATTAAGGTTTGTGGCAGGTATGGCTCATTAACTCAGAGTTTCTCTGCAGGGTTCAAACACTTGTTGTCATGGTGGATCAGCAGATTTCTGCCACCCTGTTACAATGAGTTTTTTTATTTAATAATAAAATACATGTTTATATTCTGAATTATTCATCTTTTTGGCTGGGGGAAGGTTGTGAGGTAAGGGGGCTGATGAAGGGGTGGGAAGAGGAAAAGAAAGGGGAGAAGAGAGAGAGGGTAGTTGGAGGAAAGGAAAGATAGTGTGAGAAGATGGAACAAAGGACATGAAAAGATGAGATGTATGGTGGGAATGCAATGCATGGGTCAAGGCAGGAAGTTAACCCAAGCACCAGTCAATGAGGAAAATTCAGTAAAAAGAGTCAAGATGATATTACAAGCTGATGGGTTTTCAGTTGACTAAAATGACAGGCAAGGTGGGAGAACCATTTTCCCTATGCTTCTGGGTTTTACAAGAATTGTTTCAGACACACTGTAGTATTCACATTGAAAAGGTTATCTTTGTGACCAGTAGGGTTGGGAAAAAAATCTGTTTAAATTCTGCAGAAACTGAGAGGGACGCTAGAGAAGAGGCAGAATGGCATTCTTGCTTATTCTGAATCTAGAATTGGTTGTAAAACAAATAAAAGATGTTAAAAAGCCCTCCCTAGTTCTTAATATATTTTTCCCATATCTGTATGAGATGGAAATACAAGAAATTATTAGTTCCCAACAGAGACAAACAATTATTAGTTTCATAATTCAATGTAAATGTTCTTTTAACAGTGTCAGTTTAATCATTCTCTTGTTATAAATGTTGCAATAACATTTTGTGGTGAATATCTTCTTTAAATATTAGTAGTTAAAAGAAGAGAAAAATTCAACCACAAGTTATTGAGCTTGATGTAGGAATCTCACTGGGTGAAATCCATCATCTGTTATTCAGGAGCTCAGATGGATGACATAATAGTCTCTTTGATCTTAAAATCCATTAATCTATAAAATAGACTTAGTAAATTATAAAAAAGGCATCTTTAGAGATTTGTGGGCTCTTAAGGATAGGATATTTTTGTGTAAATATTTTTCTCTGCAATTGTTGGTATCTCCCGTGACCCTTTTCTGTTTCTAATAAAAAACATTTAATTTAATCTTCTGTAGATAACAGACTTGATTTTCAGAGCAAGCCTAGCTTCCATTGACTGCAAATGGAGTTGTGGGTCCTCAGAGCCTCTGAAGTTCAGTCCCTACCTGTTTTATGTATTTGTCTAGCTTCTAATTACTTTCCACTCCTCTCTGCATTTCAGCATGGTTATGGTATTCTGCCTTTCCACAATATGTGCCCCAGCTCACTCCTCGGACCCACCACCACCTTCTGAATTATTCAGGAGCTTTGATACCAAGGGTGGGATTCACAGATATATTTAGGCACCTAACTCCCATTAAAATCATCTGGAAATCAATGGATGTTAGTTAAGTGCCTAAATACCTTTGTGAATCCCACCCCAGGTTACCTAGAGGGGCACCTCAGAGGCACTTATAGTTCTGGCAGCTTTTCTACAATCTTACTATAAATTCAGAGAGAGTCATATAATTGAAGTGTGGGGGAAGGTCAGGCTGAACAAACTTGTGAACTTGACTATTCAACTGTTGAACTCTGAGGGTGGCTTTTTAAAATAATTTGTCCTATAAAGTTTCTTTCCAGCTGGGAAAGAAGAGGCTTCGCTGAGAGAATAATTTTCATTCAGTCAGTCCTATTTACTTTGTTTCTAGAAGATGCTATGCTTCTCTCAGGCAACTAGTAAGGCCCATCAACTTTGATCATGCCAGTTGAAAGATGGTGAAGTTTTTCCATAATTTTCTCATCCTTGCACACAACGGACAGACATCTTCAAGATGTGTAAATATGTAAGGAACTGACCAGGCAATCATCCAGGAGAGACATTTAAAGGAACAGCAGCTTTTAAACATTATTTTAAAGGAAATATATGTAGGACTTTAAGCTTAAAACAACCACAGGTTTTTATGGTTTTCTTTGTTGCTTTTTATTTGGGCATGTGGAAGATGGCCTGCCAAACTGGGTCCCCGCCTGTGGCAACATAAAGCATATATTCTAGAGCTGGAATTAATGGCATGGAAGATAGAGTTGTAACAGCAAATGGAGAAATGAAGATAACTCAGCAAAATTGTGTCTTGAATATAATGGTAGTTAGAGACATTGGGCCCTGATCCTACAATGAGATGCTTCTAGGTGGACCCCTGTGTATCATGGATTCCCACTGAAGTCAGTGAGACTCTGCATGGGTGCAGTGGTCTGCCTGTGCACCTCTTATTGCAGGATTGAGACCATCAATTGTAAGGTCTTCAATGCAAGGAGCATAGTTGCCTCTATGGTTCCTTGCACCCACATAGAGCCCCATTCAGCTTCTGGGGTCAGCATACATGGTGTTCATTGCAGGATTGGGACCTGTATTTGTACAGGGCTTTGTACAATATAGTTCTGATCCTCTCTGTGGTCAATGGGTCCTAACAAGTTGTAAATAAAAATAGTATTTCTAGGCTATTCTTCACTGACATTAGGAATGGACCTGCTGGTCAAAGCATCAAACAAGCTGTTAAGACCAGAGGATGATAGGCTCAGTTCTATAAATAAGAGCGCTGAGCATATAATTCAAAGTTTAGAATTTGCTCAGAGCTGAGCAATTAAGTCCAAATTTTGCAAACATGTACATACAAGTAATTTTATTGAGTATAAATTGATAGGACTATTTATGTGGGTAAAATTACTGACATGTTGCAAGAGTCTGCAGAAGTTAGAGAGTAGGATGTGAACTCAGGATATGGGACTGACTACAGTCAAAAAGATTATGATGATGGGGACGCTTCAGAAGACAAACACATGAGAGAATGCCAAAGAAAATAATACAAATACAACCAAAGTCAGTCTGACCCTGAGCTGACCACCAACTAGACCAGGGGTGGCCAGCCTGAGAAGGAGCCAGAATTTACCAATGTATATTGCCAAAGAGCCACAGTAATATGTAATGATTATATACATATATAGGTGTGTGTGTATATGCACACACACAATCATTTATATAAGTTGATAATGTATATTTATTATACATTTATAATGTATAGTTAACGATAACTTAATCTTTTACATAGTGGGACTTCTGGCAATCTTTGCTTTCAGCAATTCCCTTGAAGTTTGGTTTGTGTTCAGTTGTGCTCACACGCAGTAGTTCTCTTAAGTGGCTGTCTGTCAAAACGGATCGGTGCTTGGATTTCACATGTTTGAGTGTTGAGAAAACAGACTCACAAAGATAGGTCGAGGCAAGCATCAAGATTAATTTTAGGGCTGCTCCTCTGATGTTGGGGTATTTATCCTTTGGTACAGATTTCCAGGAAGTAAGGGTCCCCTCTGTCTTCTGAACAGATTTCAATCTGTCATCTTCCAAAAGTTCTATTATTTCCATCTGGGATGTTGCTTCGTTAGTGACTAAAGGGGGCTTCAGCACTAAAAGGGTCCATCAGAAATCTGATTTGAGGCCTTTTCTGCTGCAAATCTTGGAATCTTTCCTCAAAACTTTCCTTAAGATCTTTAATCACACTAGTATATCTAGTTGTGCTCCGTTTTAGGGGTTCTGCTGCATTCTCTTTTGATCTGGCTTGAAGTTGTGACATTGAGGGAGAACTGACATACTTTCCCTCAAGCATTTGTCTGTGAAACAACTGAAGTTTGTTCATGAACGCAAATACGACTTGCACTAGATCAGAGAGCAACCGGAATTTTCCTTGTAAATCCACATTTAGTTTATCCAAATGCAGCAGCATGTCTGCAAGAAATGCCAAGTCTAGAACCCACCCATGATTTGTAAGCTCGGGTTGTATTCTGTGCTTCTCCACCATAAAAAATTGTACTGGTTCCAGGAGCTCGAAAAAATGGGAAATAACTTTACCTTTCGAAAGCCATCGAACTGTGCAGTGAAATGGCAAATCGGCAGGGGAGTCGTCTTCATCCAGTTCTTCAATTAGATTTTGAAATTGTCTGTGATTTGAGTGCATTTGAGAGAATGAAATTCACAATGTGCAAGACAGGTTTCATGACATGATCAAATTTGAGATTTTTAGATACCAGTTGCTCCTGATGAATAATACAGTGAAGTGTCCAAAATTCGGAAAAGCTCTTGTCAGACTTACAAAGCCCTACTAATCCATTCGCAGATCCCCACAGGGACGGAGCCCCGTCCGTTGCAATGGCAGTGATTTTCTGTAAAGGCAAGTGGCTTTTCGCAACTACCAAAATCAGCCACCTCCTTTAGATCTTGTCCACGAGTTCTGTCCTTTAGTGACACGATATCGAGGAGTTCTTCCCTTCATCAGACACAGTGCGGACAAATACCAATAATTGAGGTTTATCCTGAGCATGGCACGACTCATCCAGAGTGATGCTCAAATACTCACACTGCTGAAGTTGCAAGTGCAGTTGCGATTCGATGTCACTGTTCAGGTCAGAGATTCTGCATTCTCTTGTGTGGCGTGAAAGCTGCAGGCCAGAAATTTTCTACTGTAGAGTCTCGTTCTCTGGTGACGGGATTGAAATCACATCAATGAGGCACATTTTTATAACCTTGCCTTCAGAGTAGGGCTTTTTTGCATGGGCTATGTGCCAGGCCACATAATAGGAGGCTAACGTTACAGTCTGCGATTGGTTGGCAAATCTGGTGAAGAACTGGGCTTTTACATCTGTTTTTTCAAAGTTTTCAGTTTTAAAGTGTGGAGTTGAGAACCTTGTGGGAATTCTTGATCCATATGCATGGCTCAAAGCGAAATGATGCTGCACGTTGAAGATTTGAACTGAGAGATACATGTCTAGCAAAGAAGACACATGGCCTTACCATTACGTTCAGCGAAAAAGTACTTATTCTCCCACTCCTGTTAGAAGCATAGATTTTCATCTGTGTATTTTCTTTTCTGTTTGCACTTGCCTTCCATTGTTAGATAGTGTAAGAAAAAACTTGATTAAAAATTTCCACACCAGCTAGTCACTATGTGCTTTATTCAAGGAGAAACTGGTGCCGGCCATGGGGTGCTGAACCCCTGGCTCTGTCCCAGGCCCTGTCCCCAAGTCCCCACCTCTGCCCCGCCTCTTCCCTCCCCTGAGTGAGCCATGTCCTCGCTCCTCCCCCCCCCCCCAGCCTCTTGCGAGTCACAAAACAGCTGATCGCGGTGAGCAGGAGGCATAGGGAGGGGGGAGGCTGCGTACCACGTTCTCTCTTTTCCCCCCTTCCCCCCCAGAGCCTCCTCAATGCCGCAAAACAGCTGATCGCGGTGGGCGGGAGGCACGGGGGAGAGAAGAGGAGGTGCTGATTGGGGGGCCTCCAGCGGGCAGGAGGCACTGGGGGAGGGCTGATAGGGCTGCCGGTAGGTGCTGAGCACCCACCATTTTTCCCCAGAGTAGGCTCCTAGCAGGAGCCGCATATTATCTTCTGAAGAGCCGCATGCGGCTCCGGAGTCACAGGTTGCCCAACCCTGAACTAGACTATGGGACTTCATATGCAGGGACACTACCAGGCTCATTTTAATGAAGGAACAAGCCATGGACAAGAATGAATGGTGACACTGTACTGCTCCCCCTGTCTGCAAAGATGCTCTGGGATGAGAAAGAGGGGGGAAAAGAAGCAAGTGTTTGCAGAATCTGGTCCTTAAACAAAAAAAATTGATTTCTTTCAGTCTCTTGTGGTACTTTTGCTCTGCTTTCAAGAAATGTTAAGGCTTCCTGCTCTGAGGCTGTAGCAAGTTTTTGATGCAGCCTGGAACAAAAAGAACATTCCAACTTTTATAATTTGCATATACGGGCTTCACTATTTAGATTTTTATACTGTAGATTGTAATGTTGTGACTGTTTAAATTAAATCAAAATGAATGGTAAATTATAAAACACGTCGGCATGAGTAAAAACTATTTTAAAATCTTTAAAAGTAAGAAGTGTGAGCTTTAAAAAGCTGGAGAGTATGATAGTGTGCTGCTCATTCTGCAGATTATGGTATGTCAGTTCTTTTGTAAAATGTTTTATTGCAGTTAAAAGTGTTTCATCTTTATCAATTAGAGTTACCGTAGTACATCTACTTGAGCATCTTTTTGGAATTCTAGCAAAGTATTTGAATTGCGCTTGTTCTGAGTTTGATTGCTCATGTCTGGCACAGTCTCAAGTTTCCTCTGAATGGTAACAAAGACTGTAGAGTGTTGTTGGTACTGCTGTGAGAGGCATGCTTCCTTAGTCCAGGTAAGAGAGTGAGTTTCTGTCTGCTGTATAAGTATTTTGCAGAAAGTATTTGGTATTTTGAAACAGCTGCTGTTTTAAATTAATAAAGAATTCCTAGCATATTAAATTTAAGACATTCCTGAAAGTTGCAAGCAGGAAAACTACAGTGTGTTGGGGGGAGGGGTAAAGAATTAGCCTAGTTTGTCATTTATATGTCTAAACAAATAGATTAAAATTTGGGAATTATTTTACCTCCTCTTTCCTTAACTCAGTTGTCGGAAGTGGTGCTGGCTAATTAAAGCATTGAATGTGGAATATTGAATGTGGCCTCATGCCATTAAAACTATCCAAAATGGTTATACCTATTTTAAATTGGTATAGTGAACTTTGCCCTTTATGATCTATACTTTGTCAGTTATTTCTTTCAAAAAATGTGCAAAAGGAGAAAATCTTATTCTTTTTAGATCCTTAGAAATATATCTTAAAAGTAGGTTAAGATATATGTATTTTATTACATGGTATTTCACTATAATAATTTTTATCTAGTACAATTATCTTGAAGTATTTGTGCTTTGAAAATGTCAGCTGTATTCTAATGAAGCCAGGGTATTGTTTGCTCATAAAGGGGCCAGTGCATTCCACTGCTTTATGGTTTATTATGAGGCACAGTGTGAGAGTGTGGGTGGCACCATTTGGTGTCTGCTTGTTGGGGTAGTAACTGCCATTATGCTAGGGTTTTTTTATTATTATTATTTGGATTGGCAAGAATAAATGAGATCTTGCCTAGATCTGAACAATGTAAGCAAAGACTTTACTATTGTATGTTCTCAAGAAATGGAGTGAGTACACTTGAGATACCCGGAATAAGTGTATATACTTAAGTAGCCTGAAGTATGAGCAGTAATACTCTGTGGGTTTTTTCCAATACATATGTTACCAAGAACAATACTACATAACTGTTTTAATTTAGAGGGGAATCTTTCTAATACTTTAGCTTTGTCAAATAAAGTTGTAATGTGATCAGAATTATGAAAAGAATAATAATTAAATCCATAGAAGTAATCAACAAGATTTGATTTAAAAAAAATGCACAACAGACTTTGAGCTGGGAAACTCCTGATGAGGATTTGATTCAGAAAAAAAGAAACAGATGTCTCTCCTGTTACAATTGAGGTTGTTTCATTCAAAGTTCACAGTAGCTGATGAGGGTGAGGAGGTAATAAATCTGGCTTAACCAGCTCGTGTCTAAAGAAAACTTGTGGGAATTAAATTATTTTATTTGATGCTTTGCATTTTTAATTGCATTGTAATATCGTGGAAACTTTGATTTTCTTATTGTTGGCTTTTTTTAAATATCTGAGGTGTATATGATCTGGGAATGAGTTAATATCTGCAAAAGTGGGTTTTTACTTCAGTTAAATCAAGTATAGGAAACTGACTTGGTAGAAATATTTTTGATTCAAATTCATTTTGTGCCCCAAATGACTGAATACTTGAGAAACTATCTACATGTGTTAAAGCCAGCTAAAAATATAGATGTTATCTGAAGTTCAGTAGAAAAGCTTAAAATGAAATTCACATGTAAAAGGTTGAGCTATTTTAGGGGTTAATTGTTCTGCTTGCTTCCTAAATAAAGTATAGTGATTGACCTAAGGGGCCTCATGTGAGTAAGATCTACAGCAATTAAAGTATTTTGTCTATGAAGAGGGAGTCAGTTAGCTGATAGCTATCAGTTAATAGGGTGGATAAGAGAGAGTGGTGGTTTTTAACTGAGTTATTTAAATATTTATGGAAGTGCTGTGTTTGATACTTATTTTAAAATATATAATATAGCATCAAAATTTGAAATAATAGTTTGAATGGATCAAAGACTTGATTGTGTTCTTGATGATTAAACAATGTAGTTTTTTCTCTTGCTGTGTTATTTTATTCCATTACCTTACATAATTTTAAGATTTATTGCTAGTAAGATAGAGAAAACTTAGACCCTGATCCTGCAACTGGTTTCATGTGCAAGGAGTACTGCATGCAGCTCCATTGAAATATTGGGCCTTTGCATCAGACATTTAATCTGTAATGCTTCACAGTATTTTCATAATAACCTTATGTTGAAATAATGCTTATCCTTATGCTGCACACTAAACTTGTTAGTGAGATCCAGTTGCAGGATCAGGACCATATGGGTGTAAGGGTCTGTTCCCAAAGATCCAGTTGGAGAATTGGCACCAAAGGGTTCAGTTCTTCAAGCTTTTCTACATGGGTAGGATACTGCGTTGAGCCTGAAGTTATTGGGACTCTGTTCAGGCATAGGGATCTGCCCACATAAATCAACTTGCGGGATTGGGGTTGCAGCTGTAAGCTCTTCAGGGAAAGGGACTATGTATTCTTTTTGTATATGACTGTACTACATCTAGCAATTTTTAGATGCTACTGTAATATAAGGGATGGCTGTATGAACCGATGATGATGATGATTGATCTTACAGGACAATTCTCCCTGGCTGGGACAGACAAACCCTCTTTTTAAAAGCAAAATATTTACCATTTTCTATTCCGTCCTCCAGCATATTGTCTAGACCCTGTGTATGTCAACGAAGTTAAAAGATTTTTCTGTTATGTTTTGTTTTTGTTTATTCTTCTACACACGTCTGTTTCTCTAACTTTCAAATACTGGAAGGTATGTTTTTGTTCCTTGAGGCTATAACTTTTTGTTTTTGTTTTATTTTTTTCTAATAATACAGGTACCAAATGAAGCAATACACATTTCATGATATCCAACTATGTAATATTTTGCAATGTTGTAGCATGATTTCTGTACCTCCTTTAAAATGTTTTAACTTCATAGAAACCAAAGCATGAAGAAACGTCACATACCCTTATTGCAAAATATCTTACTAAACATCAAATATTTCACAACTTTTAGGACAGTTTTAGCTCTGCCAATTAAAAGCCCTCTGTAGGCTACAATTTTTACTCTTTAAAATGATTTAATTATTAATTCAGTATAAAACACGATGACCAGACATTTCCCAAGTTGAATATTCATTCCTAGGTTTTAAATGCTGTTAAATCTAAATCTAAGTTATCAGCATTTTTCTAATATGTTTCTTTCCTGTTAAATGCAAGGGCTTGCTTTCTTGTTGAAATGTATTCTCTGTTACCCCAATTGGGTGATGTATGCTTCCTTTCAGACATGGTTTGCTTCAAACAAGCAACGTCAGATTCTATATATTCCCAAATTGACATTGTTTCTGACTGCTTTTCAACTAAGTTTCAGACCTGACAGAATTTAAATAGAAAAATAACTGAAAAATCTGTAGCTTTGTGTCTTTTTTAATAAAAGACTGTAACATTATAGCAGTCAATGCTGTATGTTAGGATGCAATGTACAGACTAAGTATCTAAAATAAATGTTGTGGAATGATTGACTCATAAAAATTGGCTAGATTTTTGTTCTATAACACAGCAACTTTATAATTATTAATGAAGTTATAGGAGTAAAACTTAACCTAAATATCATGTACATGAATTTTCTGGTAATGTATGCAGATAAAAAGAAGCACATCTTTTCCCTCCAATGTCATGTAAAGGCATAGGTCTCAATTCATTTAATACTGCTTGTATTTTTTCTAAATAAGAAATTATAGCATTGGTGGTCCTCCATGATGCACAATAATAATGGTGACAGAAATTGACTGAAAAAATAATTTGTCTGATACCTCTCTGTCAGGAGAACAATAGCATTTTAATGCACTTATTCATGACAGCTCCTTATTTTGAAGTTGTACCAGTGATTAACAGTACTTATCTTGTGCATTGTTTTTATATACAGTATGATTATAGATGCAGGCTTGATTGCTGGACCGGTTTTTTTAATGGAAAATAGTACCTGCAAACAAAATATTTGATAGTTTACTTCTTGAAACAATTAACAAGTCCCTTGGATTATCTCTGAAGCTCTTGCCTTAAATTCCTAAAGCAAGAATAATCTTTTTAAAAAATTACTTGGGTGCTGGTAGTGCATAGTGCTGTACACACAAAATGCAAATAATGGAAATATGTGATGTGAGTTAGGCATACAGGAGTAATCTTATTGCTTTATTATTTGTATTGCCATACTGCCTAGGAGCCCTTGTCATGGACCCAGACCTCAGTGTGCTAGGAGCAATACAAGCAAAACAAAAATATGGCTCCTGCCCCAAAGAGCTTACTAGCGAATTATAAGACAAGACACAACATATGGTTACAGAAGAAGGGAGTACAAGAAAACAATGAGACAGTAATGATCAGCATGATAGGCAATGGTATCTGCTCACCCAGCAGCCTAACCGTGGTCAAGTTTATTGAAGGCATCATGGCAACGAAGAGTTTTAAGAAGGGATTTGAAGAAGGATAATGAGGTAGCTTTGCAGATGTTTATGGAGCGCTCCTCCCAAGTGTGCAGGGCAGCTTGGGAGAAAATACAAAGCCATACTGACTATTTTGTATTAGCACCTAGGTATTATTTATGAGTGCTTAGTAAAATAAACAAAGGAGATATTCTGTGGCCAAGGACTTTCCCACCTAGTGTAGGCAGACAAAATAGTTCAGATACCAGGGGTCATAATTATTAATAATCATGTTTATCATGGCAATTTCTAGTGACCAACTGAAAGTAGGCCCCCATTGTACAGCACTCAGCACCAAACACAGAATAGTAGATATTCCTTGCCCTGAAGAATTTACAGTCAGTGATCCATGTGTGAAAAAAAGGATATGTTGTTGTGATGGGTTGGTTCACAGAAACCCACTTGGGAGCTGCCAGCAGATGTGCAAATAGCACTCTGTCTTGCTGAAGCCAGACACACCCATCTGCTCCAGCACAGACCCCGAGTCTGAATAACCTGTCTCAAAGCTGCAGGGTTTACCTGAGAACAGCTCACAGAAGTCTGCTTGCCCTTAGCACTCAGATGCCCAATTCCCAATGGGGTCTAAACCCAGATAAATCCGTTTTACCCTGTATAAGCTTTATACAGGGTAAACTCATAAATTGTTCGCCCTCTATAACACTGATAGATAGATATGCACAGCTGTTTGCTCCCCCAGGTATTAATACATACTCTGAGTTAATTAATAAGTAGAAAGTGATTTTATTAAATACAGATAGTAGGATTTAAGTGATTCCAAGTAGTAACAGACAGAACAAAGTAAGTTACCCAGCAAAATAAAATAAAATACGCAAATCTATGTCTAATCAAACTGAATACAGATAATCTCACCCTCAGAGATGCTTCAGTAAGTTTTTTCTCAGACTGGACACCTTCCAGGCCTGGGCACAATTCTTTCCCCTGGTACAGCTCTTGTTCCAGCTCAGGTGATAGCTAGGGGATTCTTCATGATGGCTCCTCTCTCCCTCTGTTCTCTTCCACCCCTTTATATATCTTTTGCATAAGGCGGGAATCCTTTGTCCCTCTGGGTTCCCCCACCCCTCACTGGAAAAGCACCAGGTTAAAGATGGATTCCAGTTCAGGTGACATGATCACATGTCACTGCAAGGCTGCATTATTCACTTGCCAGCACACACATATACAGGAAGACTCACAGGTAAATACAGCCATCTGCAGACAATGGCTCTGGTTAATGGGAGTCATCAAGATTCCAAACCACCATCAATGGCCCACACTTTGCATAATTACAATAGGCTCTCAGAGTTATATTTTATATTTCTAGTTTTAGATACAAGAGTGATACATTTATACAAATAGGATGATCACTCAGTAGATTATACGCTTTGTGATGATACCTTTTGCATGAAGCATATTTCAGTTACATTAAACTCACTTATGTTTTTATAAAACTATTCCAATTACATTATATTCACTTATCATGTTTTTACAAAATCATATAGACTGCACAACGTTACAGTTGTGTCTGCACAAAACTTGAAAGGAGGATCTGGTAGGTTTAGAATATTTGAGTCTTGTCTTCACTACAAAAAAAGTGTTCTCAATTCAGGTTAGCTGACTTGAGGTAAAATCCTAGTGAAGACAAGGCAGTTTGTAGTTTTCACACAAGTTAGCAAGTTTGACCTATATAAGCAGTGTTTCCTAGTGGATAGAGCAGTGGACTGGGACTCAGAATCTAGGTTCTGTTCCCAGCTCTGCGACTGGTTTGGTGTGTGACAATGGGCAAGCCACTTACCTGCTCTGTGCCTCAGTTTCACCATCTGTATAATGAGGATAATGATATCAAACTCCTTTCTAAAGCTTTTTTAGAGCTACGGATGAAAAGCACTATAGAAGAACTAGTTGTTGTTATTATCTGAGTCTTTGTACTTAGATCTATCTATGCTGATCTGTTTCATCCATATGAAAGGATTACTAAATGTAGGGGATAAATCTGCCACTTTGTGCTCAACTGTCTTTGCCTATGCCTGCATTATTGCTGGTGCTTGTTCTGTTAAATGTTAATTTGCATAGTCTTGTTGTCCTCTTTTATGGTCCTCAAACAAAGGACATTATTAGTACTTAGCATTTATGTAGCTTTTTCCATGTTTAAAGGCTTTACATACACTGTGTAAGTTGGTTACAGAATTGTGTTGAATACTCATTACTGAAATCTGCTGTTTTCTATTCAAAGGTGACCTGTAAAGAGAGAGATGTCTGTGTCCTTTTTAGATTCTTTATTATGTACAAATAAGTTCTGAAAGGATTTTAACCCTGTCTCTTTTTTTTAAACAGACATATCAAGTTTTGACATTCCTATTTTTGCTGGAATACTGGTAACCTCCAGGCTTGATAATTGCAACTCATAACTAGGAATAAAGCCATGTCTACTGAGAAAATTTAAACTGGTATAAAATACCTCAGCCAGTCTTTTTCACAACCATGATCACTGTGAACCTATCACCCCAGTGCTCTGCTCTCCATGCTGCTCTCCAGTGAACAGGCTAGTTCAAGATCTGTGTCCTGATTTTCAAAGCCCTCCATGGGATTGGTCCTAGCTACTTGAGATATGATCTCTGTCATGCCCCTGACCTCTCACTGCAGCTCTGTTCCACTGGACCCAGTGAGTGCTGGACATAGAACTTTTGCAGAGCTAGACCTAGAATATGGAACTCACTCACACAAGAGATAAGAATGACAATGGGCCTTACTGCTTTCAAAACAAACTCCTTTCCTTGACTTGGGGTGCATGTGCACCCATCCATACAAACAGACAGACTGTAGAAACTATTTTCTATTTTTAAATATTTATGAGATGTTTGGCTAGTACAGTCAGGGTCACTTGAGTACCTGGACTATGACATTGTAAGGGAGTGAAAGTTGAGAGAGAAGATATTTTAATCACTGTTTAAAACTTTGTTTTTGATTAATATCTGTTTAACTCAAACACCTGACAAACACTTAGAATTAATGCTCTTTTAGTGAAAGTTTCAGAATTTCCACCCCTTCAGTAGAGGGTGAAAGAGTACTTCAGCCTATGTCTGATCATTCTAAGGTAAAAGTTCAGTAAGACCCCTTCCTCCTTGCTTTAAAAAACATTTCAATCCATATTTATGAATACTAATGAAGCAAAAAAGTTATGCAAGAAGGGCTGGAAAAAACATCTTAAAGGTCACTTTTATGATGGTTTTCTGGTGCAGTTCATTTACCATCAAAAGGGGGGATTTGTGAAGCGACAGAGTAGATAAAATAAAATAAAAGTCTGCATCACTGACAATGAACTCTTATATATGAACCATTGCTGAATGGTGTTGACTGTGTAGGCTTTTTTAGCAGGGTTTGTATTTTCTGCATTTGTAAAACAAACACACTAAGGTGATCTTGTGTGGTCATCCAGATTGCTTTGCAAAACAAGACACACTAAAAATATTAGACTCAAATACATTATGATCATTGCCACATTTTGGAAAAAATGCTTTTGTGCCAAGGTAGTTGGTTTAGCTAGGTAGATGGACATAAGTGTTATGCACTTGGCCTTAAAACAGGAATGTTATATTATAAAACAAAATTTTACGTTAACTATAATCTTATTACATTAGTACTCAAAAGTCAGAAAATGAAAGCATTAACTCAGTCACCTTGTACATCCTCAATACTTTGTGGTAGACATTTAACCAAAAACTTTAATATATTAATATAAAAAGCACATGGGCATAGAAAATATAACACACATAGTACATTGCTTGTCCATCGGTGTGGTAAAACACAGGCCCAGTGCAAGTGGAACTGTGGTACTGAGAGAAGCAGCACAGTTTCACAGATCTGAAAAAAAGTAATAGGATGGCAGCTATGTGTAGATGATGGAGTGCTGGGAAAAATTCGAATACTGTAGTTGTCTCGATTGACTTCTTGGTAAAAATAAATTTTCTAAAATCTAGCAAAAATATAAATTTAAATCTGTTTTTTAAAACTATGTAAATATAGCAGTATAAAGAGTCGTGGATTTCTTTTGTTAAGGCCTTATGATATCAAATGAAAAATTCAGTAACACAAATCCTGAAATGCAGCACACATTATTATTAGAGCTGGTTGGAAATTATCTGACAAAACTTAATTTAATCAGAAAATGCTGATTCACTGTATTTGGTCAGATCTATTGCAAATTAAACTAAATTTTTGTTGCTAGCTAGACAGCTTTCCATTGGAAACATGCTGATGTCCCGGGGTAGACAGCCCCACAGCAGAGAGCCTTTCAGCCCTAGGAGCCCCAGCTGGAGTCACATCTCTGAGAGTGCTAGGTTCAACCCACTCTGCGGCAGGCAGCCACTGGATCTTCTTGCTCCATGGCAGGGGCCACGCCAGCCCCAGGATCTTGGCTGAGGCTCTTGGAACTGGATAGGCTCCTCACTCTGCATCAGAGACCAAGCCAGCCCCAAGTTCCACCCTGGGTTCCTGCTGGAGCTGGGACTTTCTTGGGGCTGTATAGGCTCCTTGCTCCTTAGCTTGGATCAAGCCAGCCCCGGAGATGGGGATTCAGAGGCCTCTAGGCTCCTGGCTCTGCTGGGCTCCCTGCTTCAAAGCAGAAAGCTTTAGATTAGAAGCCCTGAGAGTTTCAGCTAGGCTCTAGGCCCTGCTTGGAGCCTGAAAGCCCTGGAAGCCCCAGCTCAATAGCAGAGGGAGCCTGGAAATCCTGGGACCAACTCCCACAATCTGCAGCTCTGGGGCAGCAGTGCCATCTGGACTACACTTGGGTACCCAGTCCACCTGGAGATGCTTCCCTGGAGCCATGGACCCTTGGAGCCCCAGTAATGGCTCAGTGAAAATGACATTCTTGTCATTTACTGAATAGTCAGTAACAACAGCAGTTTCACATTTACTGTCAGAAACACCATGGTTTGTTGTTTCCAAAATGAAAATCTTCAATTCACTGAGAATTTTCAGTAAATTCTGGTCTTGTTCTGATGTGGTACAAACCCAGATTCAGAAAACTGAAACTTCTCCTGAAAAGTTTTGGCCAGGTCTAATTATTAACACTTTCTTTGTTGGTGGATTCAAGTTTACGAAATGTGATGTTAAAACATTTCAGATCTGCATGACGCACCATTTTTTAGTAAGCTGAAGATGAGTTTGCAAAGGCTTTACAGACAGAGAAATGCAATTGAGAGGAGTGTATGTAATGTGATAATTTTTGAACACCACATCAGATCAATTCCGAGTTTTCAGAGAACGTTCTAAGCATCAGTGGCCAGAACCCTATTGATTTGTGAGGAGGAAGTGGGGGGACAGATGGAGCCTCTGCCATATGTTGGAGCACAACCACAGCTTCCTGCACCTCTGCAATTTTCTATAGCTCAAACAACTGTTTTATAGCACCTATTAACGCATTTTAGCATAACAGTATCCCAATTCAGCGGTGCTCACCCGCCCAGTAGAGTTTAACATGTTGACACCCTGAATGACTTGTCTCGCAGACAGAAAGAAGAATAATGGTGGAGGGGGGAAGTGGGAGTGCACACAGCTTCTGGCATGGGGGTGGAATAGCGACCCCAATATTGTGGGAGGAGGAAATGGGACATACAGAATACCTGGCAGGGGACATTGGGAGACCCTGGTATTGCGGGAATGGGAATGCACAGAGAGTCCCTCCCATGGGAGGAAGATTGAGGGACCCTGTTATGGGGTTGGGGAACACAGAGGCCCTGGAATGGGGGGGAGAATAGGAAACACTGGCATGAAGAAATGGGGGGTACACAGCTGTGGGCAAGCGAGGAGAATAGGAAACACTGGCACATGGCAGAGGGGAGAATGGGAGTGAGAAATGAATGGGGTACTTTCACAGATCTCATCAGGCTCCTCCTGCTAACCACTCACCTCTGGGTCCCCAGGTGTTTTAAGCTTCCCTGTGTCTCAGCATGCTGCAGCACTGTTTTCTCTCTTGTTTTCTTTGGCACATTTAATTGGGCACCAACTCTGACTATATGCCTTCACAGAAATGGAGCCCCTCAATCCACTTGTGTTAGGCTGCCAGGACCAGTGCTGATCCCCAAGATACTCCAGGAGCTTAAAAGTATGTTCTCCCAGGATTCCACCAAAGATGTGATCCTTCTGGGTTATGGTTTAACTCTTTCAGAAGACACGTGGCAAGTGTAGCATACAACACACACAGACACTTTTCCCAGAGTCTAGCACAGGGGTGGGTAAACTTTTTGGCCCAAGGGCCACATTGGGGTTGCAAAATGGTATGGAGGGCCAGGTAGGGAAGGCTGTGCCTCCCCAAACAGCCTGGCCCCTCCCCACATAGCTGCGAGAGAGAGGGGACAGCAGGAGAGGAGCCGGGGGTTAGCCTCCCCGGCCGGGAGCTCAGGGGCTGGGCAGGACAGTCCCGCGGGCTGTAGTTTGCCCATCTCTGGTGTAGCACATTATTGTCCTTTAATAGCACGAGAAACACACAGATCCATACAAAATAATAAATTCTACACCATTTTCCTGCGTCAGTTTCCTCACCACTCCAGAGCATTCTTTGGGCTAAGGTCAGGATCCTCTGGAGACACCTAGGTCCTTCTGCTGTACAGCATGGATTGTGTGCTGAAACATAGTCTTCTCCCCTCAACTCATCACCTCTCACTTGGGCTGTCCATGCCCTTCCTTCTTCCTGTCCACTTTTGCTTCTTTGTTTTGTCTTTTGGCAACTTTTCACTCCTCCAAAAATACCTCTCAGACCAGAGGAGGAAGTTCCTTCTCTCAGCAAATTCCCTTATCTATTGATCATTCATTAAGAGATAAGTACTCCCCATTGTCCCTGATCAGGGGAAGATATTGACACAGCACTGCTAACCTATGATGGATACATATATAGAGGGGTATTGGTGATACAGCAGTTTTTATAGCAACAGCTTCACAGGATCAATCAGAATTCACAAGTTCTTCAAGTGATGGTCTCTATGTGTATTCCACACATAGGTTTGCATGCACACCATGCACCCGAATCTGGAAATTCTTCAAAGCAGTGTCCATTGGCCCACATATGCGCAGTAGCTCTCCTCATGCTCCCAACCAATGATATATAAGGTGGTGTGGGCCAACACCTCTCCAGTTCCTTCTTACCACCTCATGGCCTGAGTCAGAATTGTGTCCTCTTTCACTTCTACTTGGAGTGGAGCTTTCAACACCTAAGCCCAAGGATGATTCTTCTAGGGCTTCCCTTGAGAGTAGAGGGCACTCTCATGGGTGTAAGGACAGGTCCCCATCACAGACTATCCATAAGAGATGTGCTTCTTCTCCATGCCTGTCCAGGTTGGATGAGACATCTTGCACAGAACCTAAGGAACCAGCTCCATTGAAGACACACACACATACCCCGTACAGGAGGGCAAAGCACGTAAAAAGAAGGATCTGCCAGTTCCGTCAGTCACCTCAGTACCGAAATGTAAGGACAGACATTCACTGGTTCCATCTACGGGCATTGGTCCACTCCAGACCCATTGTCAGTACCGCCTCATTCATCTAAGAAGCAACCTACTGCTGCAAATGCACCAGGGGTCCTTCAGATTTGACTGACTGAACCCCTCGGACACCAGGGCATATGGAGACTTACATAACACCATAGGATATATTCCTTCTTTATCCACAGTCTCCACTTGTCTCTGGCCTACATCAGTGTTCCAGGAGGTGTCTTCACCAGTGAAGCAGTACTCCTTTGCAATCTCGGCCGAATACCAGGAGCTGCTCCAAAGAGTTCCCAGTGACCTCCAGACCCCACCAGAGGAGGTCCAGGACCCTCAACATTGGCTCCTGGACATCATGCAATCCCAGGGACCAAGTAAGGTGGCCCTTCTGATCAATGAGGCTATACTAAAGCCAGCCAGAGCAGTATGGCACACTCCAACATCCTGTGCCCCTACTACACCAAAAAAAAAAAAAAAAAAAAAAGCCCAAGAGGTGATATTTTGTTCTAGCCAAAGGAGCTGAATTTTTATTCTCCCATTCTGCCACCCAACTGGTGGTACAGGCAGTTACAGAAAGGGCTCAGTCGCACTATCAAAGGGCCACCTGGGCAGCTAAGGGCTCCAAGAGACCGGACCTCCTACAGGGAAGGTCTTCTCCGTAGGCCTTCAATTTCATGTCACTAACTACTAAGCTGTGTTAGCAAAATATGATTTTAAGAACAATTCCAGGCTTGTAGACTTCATAGATAAGCTTCCCACAGAGGACAGGGCCTAATTTCATTCTCTTTTAGATGAGGGGAAGCTATTGGCAAAAGTAGCCCTCCCGGCTGCAATGGATGTGGTAGACACAGCTTCCAGAAGTCTGGCCACTAGTTTAGTCATGAGGAGGGACTCTTGGCTATATATGTCAGGGTTTCCTAGGGAGGTCCAAAACATCATCCAGGACCACCTCTTTGCTGAGTCAAATCTCTTTAATGGGAGAACGTATGAGTCCCTGCATTCACTAAAGGACTCAAGATCAACTCTCTGCATTCCTTGGGGATTTATACTCCAGCCCTGAGGAGAAAACACCAGAGAGAGTCCTATAGACCAAGGCCACCCCCTCCTCATGCACCTTATTACTAGCCACTCAGCCAAGCCTTTCCACAAATGCCAGAGGATTCAGAGGCCTCGCTTCTCAGCCCCCTCCACTGCCACAGCCTGTACTCACTCCCAGCCGCCAGCCAAGGGACATTTTTGACGTATTGGTCAAGACCTGCATACCACCACTGATGCCACCCACCTTTGGGGGCCATCTCACACTCTTCGCTCACAACTGGAGGAAGATCGCTATGGACAATTGGGTTCTGGAGATTATATATTAGAGATACTCCATAGAGTTTCTCACTTTTCCTCCTCATTCACTGCCTTCCTGGTTCTACTTCAGGGACCACTCTCACAACGTGATTCAACAGAATGCAGAATCCCTTTTACACAGAGGGGCAGTAGAGCACATCCCTCCTCATTACCACGGGAGGGGGTTCTACACTCCATAGTTCCTAATTCCCCAAAAAAACTGTGCGTGGAGACCCATCCTGGACCTTCAGCATCTTTATTCAAAAACTGAAATTCCGGATGATTATATTGGCATCAGTAATCCCCTGCCATCAGGAAGGACTATGGTTCATGGCTCTCAACCTGAAGGATGCATATTTCCATGTGTACATTCATCCATCACACAGAAAGTTCCTGCATTTTATGGTAGTCCAGGAACACTTCCAGTTTCGAGTCTTCCCCTTTTGGGTTAGCTACGACACCCAAAGTATTTATGAAAGTTTTCTCTGTGGTAGCAGCCCAGATGGTACGCCAGGGCTATATGATATTTTCATACTGGGACAATTGGCTCCTGGTAGGCCAATCTCGTCAGGCGGTCAGATCGGCAACAGGATACCTGGGCCCCATAATGGAAACATATTGGAACTGAGAGTAGTCCACCTTGTGTGCAAGGCCTTCCTTCCATTCATACACTCACTCCATATACAGATAATGTCAGACAGTATTACCACTGTGGTCTGTATAAACAAACAGGGAGGAGCGAAATCTCATCCGCTCTGCCTGGAAGCCGTCAGACTTTGGAAATGTTGTGTCAGGAACTATATCACAATATAAGCCATATCCTCCCAGAGGATTTTTAAGTGGGTTTTGGGATTCATCTGAGAGTTCTACAAAATAGCAAAAATTCCTCTCCCTGTATGTTTAAGTCTACTAGGCCACATGACTTCATGTGCTTAAGTGACCCTGCTTGTCATGCTAAGCCTGCACATCATTCAGGGATGGCTGAACGTAGTCTATCAACTGAAGAGACTGTCCTTGGACAAGTTGATCAAGGTTCTTTCTGTGGTCCCTAGAGTGGTGAATGGATCAGAAGAGTAAATGTGGAGGCGTACCATTTGCTTGCCCCCTTCCAGCCAAGAGGATGTTACTGACATCTTTCTGATAAGGTGGGGTGTGTAGCCATGGTATTTGCAAATCCAAGCTTTGTGGATGGAGCAAGAAAGCAGCTCTTCATATTAGTGTTCTTGAGCTTTGAACCTTTCACAAAGTCTGCCATGCTTTTGATCTTCACATCAGTGGCCCAGATACTCATTGACTATACATCTACAATGTACTGTTTGAACAGACAGAGGGAGCACAGTCCAATAAGCTCTGTTGGAAAGTGATTAAACTCTGACACTTTTGCATTATGGAAGGCATTGCTCCCATTACTGCTCACTTACCTGGCTCCTGAATCAATTGGCCAACCATCTCAGCAGGAGTTTCACCTGGAATCATGAATGGTCCCTAAAGAACAGTGTGTTGAGGACCATATTCAAGGCTTAGGGTATTCCGTCAGTCAACACTTGTTTGCAACAAAAGACAACAAGAAATGTTGTCAGTTTTGTTCTCAAGCAGTTCACAGTTTAGGCTCAGTGACTGATGCCTTTCTGCCGAGATGGGGAGCGGCGTTCGTGTATTTTCCCCCCTATTCCGCTCATCCCTCAGGTCAGGTCAGATTGAAACAAGATTGTGCTGAGATAATGCTCAGTGAACCAGCCTGGTCGAGATTGTGTTGCTTCTCAGATCTTCACAAACTCTTCAGCCCCTATGGCCTTTATCTCTTCTTCCAGACACAGACAGATGTGGCTCCGAGATCCGAGCAGCCTGCACTTCATGGCATGGCTTTTGAGTGGGTAGATCAAGCGGAAAAAGACTGTTTCGTGGCAGTTCAGGAAATACCTATTCGTAGAAAGCAATCCACTAGGAAGTGTTTCTCGATCTGGTTCACTAGTCTGAGAATTTAGCCAGCAGGTGCTATGATCCAGGACATTTTAGAGTATCTGCTTCACCTTAAATCCTTGGGTCTTTTTCTGAGTTCACTGAGAGTCCACTTAGCTCCATTCTCAGAAATCCTTCCTCCCATTCAAGGGAAGTCATTTTTTTTCAAACCCCATGGTGGTTAGATTTTTAAAAGGCATTTGTTTGCATTTTTCCTCCTGTAAAAGACACACTTTTGGACCTTAACACTGTACTAGCGGCCCTGATGGGTCCTCCCTTTGAGCGTTTGGCAACCTGTTCTTTGCTTCATCTCTGTCAAAAGATATCCTTTCTCATTGCAGTTATATCAGCCAAAAGAATAGGTGAGCTTCAGGCTGATGGCAGGTCCTCCATATACCCAATTTTTCAAAGATAAAGTAGCCTTGAGGTCCCATCATCAGTTTTTAATTAAGTAGTGTGGGCATTTCATTTGACCCAGATAATATGCCTGCCTGTTTTTTCCCCAAAGTTGTACTCAAATGAATATGAAGAGTGCCTTCATACTTTGGATGCAAGGCAAGCACTGGCCTTTTGTCTGGACAGCATTAAGCCCTTTAGTTTATCTCCTCAGCTCTTTGTCTCTTTTGTTGACAGAATGAAAGGTCAGATAATTTCAGCACAAACAATTTCCAAATGGATTATTTCTTGCATCACCCATCCACTGCAGAGACTGTTGGCCCATTCAACAAGGGCTCAAGCTACCTCGGTAGCATTTTTGTGGGATATTCCCATATTATTGGACATCTGTAGGACACTGGTTCTCTGTGCATCTCTCCGCTCACCATTGCACCATCACAACTTCTTCAAGATCTGATGCAAACTTTGGGGAAGCAATCCTACAGTCACTATTTAAGTAGATTCTGAGTTCCACCTCCTAACAGCACTGCTTGTGAGTCACCTGAGTGGAATACACATGTGCAACCACTCAAAAAAGAAAAAATTATTACATCTTCAAGAGGCAGTTCACATGTGTATTCCATGACCTGTCTGTCCCCTCTGCCTTGGTGTCTTGAGACATGTTTCATTTCAGAGGAACTGAGTGGGGTCAGAGCAACACCACCCTTATATAGCCTTGGGAGGAGCCCCAAGAGTTCCAGGGTGCGTGCACCGCCCCATTGGGTACTGCTGCCAGAAAGATCTCTGATTCCAGCGTGCTGGGTGTGCATACACCTGAGTGAAATACACATGTGAATCACATCTTGAAGAACAACAGTTACAGTGCAGGTAAGTAACCATTCTCCCCCCTTCCCCCCATTTGTGTATGTTCTGGTTAAATGTTGTTGTTGAAAGTTTTCATGGAAGAAGTGTGGATTAAATGAGGTACAGAAAGGGAGGAAGTTCTGAGCATCAGGGAGTCATGGAAGAATGAGCAAGGGCAAGTGAGTAAAGGAAACAAAACAACCATTTGGAAGGTAGATTTGGGAAATGCTTAGATAACAGGAGTTGGGAGTAGTGGGAAATGAATATGGAGGTCTAGGCAGAGGAGTGTACAGCCTTGCAGTTGAAGATAGAATGTTTGAACATGATGTGGAAGGCGATGGGGAAGCCAGTGAAGGAATATGAGGAAGAGTGGCTTAGAGCAACATGCAAGCAGGATGGTTTTTACAAATAGCATTTTGTATAGCCTAGAAGAGGATGAAATGACATGGCAAGAGGCCAGAATTGAAGACATTGATCTTGACATGGGTAGGAATTTTAATTTGAAGATGAAGAGGGAAGGGAACTTTTAGTGAAGCCTTAAGGTTGAAGGCTTTGGCATTAGCCTGTCTACGTATTGGCAAAGGAGGAGACAAATCATATTACACTGAGGTTGTGAGCCTGGTAAAAGGATGGTGTTGTCTGTCAGTTTATGGAAAAACCCAGTGAGGGAAGATGAGATATTCAAAATTCTGTTTTTGTTACGGTTAGTTTGAGATGATGGCTATGTATCAAGGAGGTGATGTGAAGGAGCCATTCAGAGATGCAAGACGCAAACAACAAACAAAAAGGTTAGAGGTATCAAGAGAAATTTGAGATTTGTCATCTTAAAGATTATAACTAAAACTGGAAATGGATGAAGTCAGAGGGAGAAAAAGATCGGGCGTATGGACGAAGATAGAACCCTGAAGTACTCTGATGGAACAGGAAAAGGTGGAAGCAAAATGCATGATTCATGAGCTAGGAAGAGAACTAGGAGAGTGCAGAATTGTAAAAATCCAGGGAGGAGAGCAAGTGGAAGATGATGGGAGTAGTCAGCTGAGGTGAAAGTGGTTGATACCTTGAGGAGGACAACTCTGGCGATGATGCCCTTAAGCTTGAGAAGCAGGAAGTTGTTAGTGACATGAGTTAGAGCAGTTTCATTGGCATGAAGAGGTGGAAGCTGGATTACAGGGTATACAGAAGAGAGTTATAGCAGAGAAAGTCAAGACCATTGGTGGGCATCGTCAAGGATCTTAGAGCCAAAGGGAGATGGGCAGTAGAAAGATAAGTGGGTCAAAGGGATTTTAGAATAAGGTATGTTACAGCATACTCAAAGGCTGAAGGAAAAGAATCAAGGTGGTGGAGAGAGAGGTTTAGGACTGGTTTCATTAGTCATGGGAAAAGTGGATATGTAAGATCAGTAGGTCGGCTAGACCACTATATTCAGATGTTGTTTGGTGGGAACAGAGAGTTGCCCTCTGCATGCTCTTGGAGTGCGGGAGGGAGAGGGAGAAACAGTTTTTCAAAATTCTGGTATATGCAATTTGCCTGGACACCTGTGGACACATACAGGAACTTTCCCCAATGATCTACTAAAGTCTGTATCACCAATCAGCATTAATCCTTCCTGTCAGTATACTCATGGGCTTATTAAGACAGAGGGGTGGAGCAAATTGGGCACATTGGGTTTCAGTTGTTTAAATGCTTCTGTGATCTAATAGCTTGTCCATCATCAAGTATGCATTGACATGCAAACCTCCTGACAGGAGTACCAATTTTGGACTTTCCATCACCGCATTGGTGCCCAACAGATAACTATTTGGTGATGGTTTGCAATGGGAACCATCACTCTTGCATTGTGAGCAGAGCCCTCATCCTGGTAAGGTGACACTACAATGACAGCACTAGCCCACTGTAAGTGTACAGAAAAATCATCCAGGTGTGGGTCTATTTTTGTAGGCACACCCATGAGTTTAACTTTTTATATTAAAGTATGTGGCAGCCGGTGGGTTCCTCTTTTTTGTGGAGACAAGAGGATATTATTTCAGGAAGTATGTAAGTTAAAATGTAACTTTTAAGGTAGGTAAAAATCTGGGGCCTGGTGAGTTGACAGTGTCTCGTTAAAAGACCTTGACCTTTTGTGAGGGTATGTTTACAAAGTACAAGAAAGAGAAGAAACTCACATATTTCAAAATTTGACATAAGAAAGAGTTCACTAAAGCATTACTCATAGCTTACTGTTTAAGGGAATAATTTAGAATTCTTTTTTTTTTATCGTTTTTCTTTAGGTAACTTTTCAGTAATTGCATTACCAGTTTCCAGCACCAATTCCCCAGCTAAGATTTTGCCAAAAACCTTAGGACCAGTAAACGTGAATGTTGGACCCCAAATGGTAAGTACTCTAACTCTGGGCAACATTACATTGTGTAACTATATGGATGACTTTCTATTTACTTAACATAAAAAGGTTAAAAGTGAAAGTACAAACTACCACTGCAGCTACTCCTCCAGCTATAAATGCCGTTGAATAGACATAAGTGCTCCCCCTTGTGTCCACAGGTAATGAAGTAGGAACAGTGTTCTTGGCACTCTACCACAACACCACTCCCAGGAGAGATTCTGTATGGGCATACCTACATGTTCTAGAGCAGGGGTTGGCAACCTTTCAGAAGTGGTGTGCCGAGTCTTCATTTATTCACTTTAATTTAAGGTTTCGCGTGCCAGTCATACATTTTAACATTTTTAGAAAGTCTCTTTCTATAAGTCTATAATATATAACTAAACTATTGTTGTATGTAAAGTAAATAAGGTTTTTAAAATGTTTAAGAAGCTTCATTTAAAATTAAATTAAAATGCAGAGCCCCCCAGACCGGTGGCCAGGACCCGGGCAGCATGAGTGCCACTGAAAATCAGCTCGTGTGCCGCCTTCGGCACGCGTGCCATAGGTTGCCTACCCCTGTTCTAGAGTGAGTGGAGGCTCCTTGTGCAAAAATATGCAGCTACACCTATTACATGACATTTATCCTTTAATCAAAATTGTATTGAAAAAAATTTTTTTCCCCTCCAGAACGTTGCCGCTGCTATTGAATATTTTTATGTGCAACATTCCCTCCACACAAGAGGAGAGTGTGTGCCTGGAATTCTGTTATTTGCCTAGAGTTTCAACTTATTGTTATATCTGTAACAGTGCTAAAAATGGTCTGTTATTGTCTATACTAGCTAAGCAGTGTACAGCACTGGTTCAGGAGGATCCATTTTGAGAACTATTTTCAGCAACAGATCAATTTCTTAATGGATAGGACAGTAGTAGTCTTGCATGCATAAACTAGACGTCGTAGTAAGCTATTGCTTGGAATACATGATATACAACAGCCATCCAAGGCGTTTTACAAGAATTTGTTGTAATGGTTTCTAGTTTGCAAAACCCATAGTCTCCAGTGGTTTCTGCCAAGTTGGACAGGAAACCACAAGCACTATAGCTAGTCCTCCCAACTTTATTTTCCAGTGTACAGCGCCTTGCATTTGGTATTAGCTAAAAGCCTTGCTCCTAGAGTAGTACTGAGCATTTTGGAATTGGTGTTTCAGGAGTTCCTGAAATGAACTTTGTAAGACATGCACTATATTGATGCGCTAGAATGTTTTTACCAAAAACAGTGTTACTATGTGGATGCCATAAGTGATTGCAAAGAAAAAGAGTGAGAGAGAACCACAAAGTTCATACAATCACTGCCCTGCAAACACACTCCCAGTGTGTGCATATGATTTTTTTTTTTTTTTTTTTTTTGCAAAAGTGGAACCTGTAATTCACAACTATTGGCCATTGGTTTAGTTCCATCAGTGATAGCAATAGTGAAAGCTGTAACAGAGAAATAAATTGGGCATTTTTACCACCCTGTCATCTCACTCATCTGAGCACACACATTCTCTCCAGGGTTAGACAACACAGTGGTGAAAACTCCTGACCTGCCTGAGTCCTGTTATGCTAAAGCTTTCTCTGTTGCTACCACAAGTGCTGAATTATGATTTCTGTTGTTGACAGTTCAAAGACAGCCCCTGCCATGGGTGGGTGACTTTTAGCCCCTTAAAAAACATGTAAGAGTGTGGGGAGGAGAGGGGGGGATATAAGGGGCTAGAAATTACATCAGCCTCTAAGTGTAAATTCTAATAAATGTTTGGTGTGTGTTTACTTATCAGGAGCAACCCATTTCTGCAGCGTAAGGTAAACTGAACAATTGAGTACTCTTAAGGGATACTGTCAAATTAAAAACCATACTTCTGTTTGAATTATTTTATCTACTATTAGAATGAACACCTGAGGTTGCTATAGCTTGAAAGATATTGGACAGAAAATGACTGTTCATTATTTTGACAGTTTTAGACTTCACTGGGGCTATTCATATACACGGCCTGAGCCTGCAAACTTACCTACTTTATCAATATGAGAGTTCTTTGTGTAGAGATAATTTAAATATAAATCTTTACTATAGGCAGCTCTTCTTTTTTGTTGTGAGGTTTTTCTCACAGTAACAGGATAGAGAAACTTTAAAAAAAACAAAACAAAACAAAAAGATAGAAAAACATGATTGCACAATGACAACATTTGACAGGGGAATCCAGCAGCAGAGTAATTTCAGACTCTAAACACCTCTTAAAAAGGACCAGTTTTAAGTTGAGTGTAGGAGGGTTCCCTTGAAATACTCCCCATCTATTTTGGCAGATGCAGACTGCCTGGTGATCCAGTTTTGGGTAGCTAAGGTCTTCTTCTATGAATCTAAATGTCCAGTTAACAGTCAAATGTATTTTATATGACATTTTTCTTCACTGACCTCTTGTTTTAGAATAAAAGAGACTATTAGTTTAGAATCAATTACACTTGATCTGTGTGGGGTTTAATTTGACACTAGATTGGATCTGTGTTTATCTCCTCCTCTTACTGCTTTTAGGAAGAAGAGCATGCACCCAATCATACAGAGCACACATTCATGACATCAGCAGTAAATGTAGTGGGCCAGAGCCAGGACAAGCTGTTGGAGATAGAAAACTGGCTGCTGCTACTGCTTCCACCGTAATCAGACTCAGGGCTTGTCTACATTTGAAACGCAAAAGGGTTTTCCCCCCAAAGTCTCTTTCTTTAAAGACCCACAAAGGGAATAGTGGGCATAACCTTATTATTTTGTCAACCGATTAGGCCTACTTTCTGCCACAGCAATTTTGATTCACTGGGTTCTGGTTCCACACTTTTCTTGTTTACCAAGCATGGTCCTTGAGTTATATCAATAGGCCTTTTTGTTTGGACTAATTCAGTCTTTCTATTCCTCTTTCATACCTTTTCCCATCAACATTTGTTACTTTAGGTTATTGTGACATCTTATAAACCTTCATGTATTTTTTACAGTTGAGCCTTACATTTAGAGTAAATTTGTAGGCCCAGTTATCACAACACCCATGACTATGCTGTTTGAGCGCATTCCAACACCTCAGCAACATGACTAACATCTTAATGCGTAATATGTAGTTCTTTTCTCTCTCCCTCCCCTCTGGGGAAAACTGTATGTAAATTTTTTTAAACTTACATTTAAAAAATTAATATATGCTATGTATTTTTACTAGCAAAGGCCAGATTGAAGAAAATGCACCAGCTTTGAATGGAAGTTGGTGTTATTTGTGGTGGTTCTTAGATCCTGTGGGAATTCATAGAATCATAGGATTAGAAGGGAGTGCAAGGGTCATCTAGTCTAATTCCCAACATTCCATCTTGGACAGGCCCCTAAGAAAGCTGCGCCTCTTGCATAAATGAGCTTTACTTTTGCAGTAGACAGCTCTATTGTGTCCAAGAAGTGGGGTTGTTGACTACAGTTCTTGTCCAAGAGCGTTAGGCAATCTCTGAAGGTATCCAGGCCCCAGAACAGTAAGCACCTTTAACATAAGGCCCAAGACCTTGAATTTGATGTAATATTCTGTGCAGAGCCAGCATAGTGAATGGAAGCTTGTAAAAGCCTATGTTACTGTGGAGACATGCTACTGGTATTGTATTAATTGCAGTTTCCTGAGGGTTGGTGGTTTCATGCCTCACTATATTGCATTGCTGTACTCCAGATGGGACATGACAAAGATCTGTATTACTGAGGCCAGGTCATTGTCCGCCAGGATGGGACGCAGTGCCCTAACCAGCCATATGTGGTAGAAAGCATTGCTTGCAGTTGCTGTTGTATGAGAGCTTAAGTGAGGAATCTAAGAGTGCTCTTAAACTGTGTTCTGACTTAACCAGTTGTGGGCAGCTGTTTGATGATACTCCGTATGAGTTTCATTTTTATAACAGCATTTATAGAGTGACCAAAATTATGCATAATATTCAGAATGTAGCTTCTATAAAGGAAGAATTCTTCTTGCAAAGTATCTCTCCATATGTATTATTGTCCTCACCTGAGTGATCAGCAATTTCAGGGCTTTTCAGCAGGTAGTTACCGTTGTTGGAGAGAAACTTATGTCACAGAGTCAGGAATGGTGATATTTATTTATTTACACTATTTATGTGTTCTTGTCTATACTGTGCATATGAGTCTTGTTATTCTTAAAGTAAAATGCACCCAATCACGCACAGGTAACTCCGTAAACCCCAGCTCAGTCACCATGAGCAGCCACCACCACCAAGTGTCTTCATTGCTGTTCTCCCAGGTCTTCACGTATCCTCTCAATTGCCATGAAACCTCCCCTCCTGGCTGCCCTATCACTTTTCAATCAGTAGCCAGAAGAGCAGCATCTGATTGACCATCAGCAGATTAATCACCCTGCTCTCTGTGAATCTAATATTACTACAGTGTTATAGAATTTTGTTTGCCTTTTTCCTAACTATTTTGCTGTACTAAATTGTTTCACCTGCTTGGTTTCTTGTAATGTAGAGCAAATAGGAATGTGCCCATTTTCTTCTGCACGGATTACTTGTATTTCCTTAGACTGAAATTCATAAAGTACTTGTGTTGTTAAAGTCACTCTGACTCTTACCTAGTTTTATGTCATGGAGGAGGAGAGTATTTGCTTGCCCCCATACCTATCNTAGAAAGCATTGCTTGCAGTTGCTGTTGTATGAGAGCTTAAGTGAGGAATCTAAGAGTGCTCTTAAACTGTGTTCTGACTTAACCAGTTGTGGGCAGCTGTTTGATGATACTCCGTATGAGTTTCATTTTTATAACAGCATTTATAGAGTGACCAAAATTATGCATAATATTCAGAATGTAGCTTCTATAAAGGAAGAATTCTTCTTGCAAAGTATCTCTCCATATGTATTATTGTCCTCACCTGAGTGATCAGCAATTTCAGGGCTTTTCAGCAGGTAGTTACCGTTGTTGGAGAGAAACTTATGTCACAGAGTCAGGAATGGTGATATTTATTTATTTACACTATTTATGTGTTCTTGTCTATACTGTGCATATGAGTCTTGTTATTCTTAAAGTAAAATGCACCCAATCACGCACAGGTAACTCCGTAAACCCCAGCTCAGTCACCATGAGCAGCCACCACCACCAAGTGTCTTCATTGCTGTTCTCCCAGGTCTTCACGTATCCTCTCAATTGCCATGAAACCTCCCCTCCTGGCTGCCCTATCACTTTTCAATCAGTAGCCAGAAGAGCAGCATCTGATTGACCATCAGCAGATTAATCACCCTGCTCTCTGTGAATCTAATATTACTACAGTGTTATAGAATTTTGTTTGCCTTTTTCCTAACTATTTTGCTGTACTAAATTGTTTCACCTGCTTGGTTTCTTGTAATGTAGAGCAAATAGGAATGTGCCCATTTTCTTCTGCACGGATTACTTGTATTTCCTTAGACTGAAATTCATAAAGTACTTGTGTTGTTAAAGTCACTCTGACTCTTACCTAGTTTTATGTCATGGAGGAGGAGAGTATTTGCTTGCCCCCATACCTATCAGCAAATGTTGCTCCCTTTCTGCAACCCAGGGTTGTGAGTTCAATCCTTGAGGGGGCCAATTAGGGATCTGGGGCAAAATTGGTCCTGCTAGTGAAGGCAGGGGGCTGGACTCGATGACCCTTCGGGGTCCCTTCCAGCTCTATGAGATAGGTATATCTCCATTTATTATAGGGGGGAGGGATAGCTCAGTGGTTTGAGCATTGGCCTGCTAAACCCAGGGTTGTGAGTTCAATCCTTGAGGGGGCCACTTAAGGATCTGGGGCAAAAATTGGTCCTGCTAGGGGGCTGGACTCGATGACCCTTCGGGGTCCCTTCCAGCTCTATGAGATAGGTATATCTCCATATATAGGTCCCTTCTTCCACATTATTGGTGTATAAAATGGGTCTTACATGTAATATTGAAACATATGGCATTGCTAATTGACTTCACACAAAAATAACCTTTGCATTTTGCTAGCCAGCTTCTTACCTTATCTATCTGCTGACATGGTAACTCAATTTTTTGAGACAGTTCATAAAACCTAAGTCCACAGTTAAATCCCTCTAGCTTTTTGTCACAATGAAAAATTCAAGCAAGCTTGAAGAGGAGGTTATTGTCTACCTTGTTAACTCTTCTATGTTTTCATGAGACTTTTTAAAAGCAAAATTTAATGTTAACCTTTGTGATTCTGCCTCCACCCTTTTAATAAAAATACACCCCCACAGCTTTTGGAGAGAGATGGGTGATCATGGAGATATTTCTTCTGCAAACTGAAACATCTATTCCCTTGAGGGTGATTATCTTCTACCGTCTTCAGTAACATGCTTTGTCAAGCACCAGCACCGAGCTAACTAAAATTAGCCAAAAATGCAACAGTTTACAAGTAAAGATATTGATTATAATAAAGAAAAACCTATATGATGAAGCTATTAGTTTAAGCAATATTTTTTATAAATAGAATAGACTCAGAACTTAATTTTAACTGAACCTATGCTAAGAAAAGAGTAAACACATCAGTTCACATCATGGAGAAAAGCCATTAAAACATCCCTTTAGTAGCAAATGAATACTGTTGAGATAAAATCATAAATTTAGAAAAATTTCCCTAGCTGCTGTAGTAATAACGGACAAGGTAGCCTGGGTCGGGTGGGGGAGGAGGGAAGGACAAGGCCACATTGTTTATTGTAGCCACACTAAAAATCAAGCTGTTTGAATTACAACCTTCTGTTGCTTGGGCCATCCTCTGGAGTGGAGTGGCTGGGTGCCCAGAGCCTCCCCTTCCTCACGTTCTTTGACGTCTGGGTGAGGCGGATATGGAACTTGGGGAGCAGGGCATGCGGTTATACAGTGGATGCAGTGGGGGTCTGTGCTCTTGTTGGCTTTCCTGCAGCTCCAACAGATGCTTCATCATGTCCGTTTGCTCCCCCAACAGATGCTTCAGCATGTTCGTTTGCTCCCCCAACAGCCTCAGCATCGCGTCCTGCCTCCACTCTTCGCGCTCACTTAATTCTTTCCTGGCCTCTGCCACTGAATGCTTCCATGCATTAAGCTGTGACCTATCAGTGTGGGAGGACTGCATGAGCTTGGAAAACATGTAATTGCGAGTGCGTTTTTTTTCGCCTTCTAATCTGCGATAACCTCAGGGACGGAGATGATAGGGGGAGCATAGAAACATTTGCACCTGGGGGGAAATAAAAAGGGAGAGTAAAATTTAAGATGATACATTTCTGAGAACAAAAGGGAGACTCTTTCACAGTGAATCAAGCAATTCACAGCGGACAGCACATGTGCTTTAGGTACAAGGTTGCATTTTGCCTTTTATATTGAGCGCCTGCCGGTATGGTGACACATCACACATGGCTGGACAACAGAATTCGGTTTCCAGGCAGCCATGGTAAGCCTTTTGGTAGGTGGGGTTGGCTTCTTACACTTTCATAACATGTGGGAATGTTTTCAAACTGCAGCGCCCTCCTTTCCCAGAGCAAGCAATGGGTTGGGTTTTACATTTAAAAGGAGGGACTGCGGTTTTTGGGTGGATGTGCAGCACACACCTACCCTCATGATCCCTTTCCCCCGCCACGTGGCTATTCTCTGGGATGATCCCTTTTAGCCAAGCGCAAACAGCCCAGCATGAACGGGGTCCTTTTACTGTTCCCTTACAAAAATTCCCCTATTTCCCCCCCAGAATGTCATGCAGTTGATCATAGAAGCGGTATGTGTGGGGCTCCAACCCGGAGCGACCGTTTGCCTCCTTTGTCTTTTGGTAGGCTTGCCTGAGCTCCTTAACTTTCACACGGCACTGCTGTGTGTCCCTGTTGTAGCCTCTGTCCAACATGCCCTGTGAGATTTTGGCAAATATATTTGCATTTCTTCTTTTTAGTTGGAGTTTGGCCTGCACAGATGCTTCTCCCCATACAGCAATCAGATCCAGTGTCTCCCTTTTGGTCCATGCTGGAGCTCGTTTGCAATTCTGGGGGGACTGCATGGTCACCAGTGCTGCTGAGTTCACCACGCTGACCAAACAAGAAATGAAATTCAAAAGTTCCGGGGCTTTTCCTGCGTACCTGGCTAGTGCATCGGAGTTCAAAGTGCTGTCCAGAACGGTCACAATGGAGTACTCTGGGACAGCTCCCGGAGGCCAATACTGTCGATTTGCGTCCGCACTACCTCAAATTCGACCCAGCAACGTCAATTTTAGCACTACTCCCCTCGCCGGAGAGGAGTACAGAAGTTGATTTTAAGAGCCCTTTAGGTCGACGGAACGGGGTTGGTTGTGTGGACGCATTCATTTTTAAATCGACCTAACGTGGCTAAATTCAACCTAACCCCGTAGTGTAGACCAGACCTTAGTCTCCTGAATGTCTAAGTCACTTCTGAAAGTAGGATTTAGGCATGTTTGCAAATTTTACCTGCAATCTATAAGAGTCAAGAAATAAAATGTTGCAGAGTCTGGGTTACAAATACTTCAGGGATATAATTCATTTTATTTGTTGGTTAATGGTTGTTGTTGTTTTGTCGTCAGTTTTGGGTGGGGGAATTCTGCAGGGAGTGGTTCTTGGCCCTACACTATTTAACATTTTTTATCAATGACCTGGGGGAAAAAATCATCACTGATAAAATTTGCAGACTACACAACGATTGGGGGAAACGGTAAATAATGAAGAGCACACATCAATGATAGAGAGCCATCTGGTAAGCTGGGTGCAAACAAACAAAATGAGTTTAATACAGCCAAACAGAGCTAGAGAGTCATTGAGTTTAAGGCCAGAAAGTACCCCCAGATCATCTAGTCGGATCTCCTGTATATCACAGGCCACCACCCAACACACCAAACCCAACAACTGAATTAGACCAAAGTATTACAGCCATTAGGAGACTAACCTATTATGTGCCACAGGCAAAGCATAGGAGGGACCGAGGTGCCCCACTGCCCAAGTGCAATGTCAGGGAGTTGATTAAATGAGAGATACCCAGATGATCTGACAAGTGACCTGCACCCACATGATTCAGAGGAGGCAAAAAAACCATCACAGCCAATCTAACCTGGGTGGAAATTCCTTCCCAACCCCACCTATGTCAATCAGTTAGACCTTTAGCATGTGAGCAGGAATCATCCAGCCAAGTACCTGAGAGAGAGAATGTTGAGTATCACCTGAGCGTACTGGCTTACCTGGTCCAGTCTCCTATCTCCAACTGTGGTCAATTCTGATGCTTCATAGGAAGGCAAAAAAAAAAAAAAGAGGAAAAGAAAACCCCCTACCACCACCCTCCACAATGCAGTAGGGTGGGAGGGAAAATTCCTTCCTGGATCCTGCAGGTGATCAGCTGAAGCCCTGAAGCATGAGATTTTAGGAACCTGTAAGGAGATATAGCTTACATTTGTTGTTCCCAGATGTAAGCTATATTTACTGGATCATGAGCTCTATCCTGGGAAGCAGTGACTCAGAAAAAGACCTGAAAAGTCATGGTGGATTATCAACTAACGTGAGTTCCAACTGCAGTGCTTTGACAAAAGGGCTAATGCAGTCCTTGAATGTATAAACAGGGGAATGTGGAATAGGAGTAGGGAAGTCACATTACCTCTTTGTTTGGAACTTTCAATTGCTACTGGAATATTGTGGCTCATTCTGGTATCCACAGTTCAAGAAGGACATTGATAAATTGGAAGGAAAAGCCATGAGTGTGTTTTAAAGGATTGAAAAACATACCTTATAGATTATAAAAGCTGAATCTGTTTATCTTAATAAAGAAAAGATTAAGGGATGACTTGATTACAATCTACAAGTACCTACGTGGAGAACAAAATTTGATAATGGCTCTTCAGTCTGGCAGACAAAGGTATAGCAAGATCCAGTGGCTGAAAGTAGAAGCTGTACAAATTTAGACTGGAAATAAGGTAAACAGTGGGGGTGATTAATCATAGGAACAAATTACTAAAAATTGTGGTGAATTCTCCATCACTGGCAATTTTTAAATCAAGATTGCATGTTTTACTAAAAGATATGCTGCAGTTCAAACAGGAATTAAGTCAGGGAAGTCCTATGCCTGTGTTCTACATAGATGATCACAATGTTCCCTTTCCAACACACAGTCAACCTGTGGAATTCCAGAGGATGTTGTGAAGGCCAAGACCATAACAGGGTTCAAAAATAACTAGATAAATTCATGGAGGATAGGTCCATCAATGGCTATTAGCCAAGATGGGCAGGAATGGTGTCCCTAGCCTCTGTTTGCCAGAAGCTGGGAATGGGTGACAGGGGATGGATCGCTTGATGATTACCTGTTCTGTTAATTTCCTCTGGGGCACCTGGCACTGTCGAAAGACAGGATACTAGGCTAGATGGACCTTTGGTCTGACCCAGTAGGGCCATTCTTATGTTCTTGCTTTATCTATTTAAAAAATTTCTCTTGGTCTTTGAAACTTTTTTTAAACAAAACATAAACCTTGAGTCAAATCTAAGTAAGTGTCCCTTTTAAAAATAATAATAAAACATTTGTTCTGGTACATTTGTTTCAGAGATGGAAGGCAGTGTGGACCGGGACATGGAGAACTAAACTGAGAGTCAGGAGACCTGGGTTCTGGTTTCCCAGCAGAGCCACTAGCCTGCTGTGTGACTTGAGGCCAGTTACTTTTCCTTTCTCTGCCTCAGTTTCTCCATTTGTAACATGAGGATAATGATATTCACCTTTCTTTCGTAAAGCATTGAGATCTATGAACTAAAAGTGCTGTATAAGAGCTAAGTATTATTACTGTTTATTTTCTCCTTTTTATTGGCCAAAAACTGTGATTCCAGTTGAAATAACTGGTTTTGTAGACTGACTTAGGGTTACAAGCCTGGTTACAAGCCCTTCAGGTAAAAGCTGAGTACATCACTTATATAGATGCAGGAGCTATAGAATTCTTCATGGGCTTTAAAGGCCAAATCCTTACTCAGTTAACTCACCTCACCTGAAATAAGCAGGACAATTCACAGGAAGAAGATCAATAGGATTTGACTCCAGATCTGTACTATTGGTGGTCTCTGTCAGTTGCCTCTTTAACCTTGTCAATTAGGAATTTTCTATATTTATATCTATCTTTATTTATAACAATTTTCAAACAGTTATCTCTCAATAGGACATTACTGGGAATAGTTACTGGGTTCTAAGAGATTCCCACTTAAACTTGTTGGCTTCTGGAAACTGATTCAGCAGTGAAACGCTTGCTTAACTTTAGGCATTGAATAGTCCCACTGTATGTGTAGGTACCTTCTTCTAAATGACTGAATAGGACTACTATTATGCTTAAAGCTAAACATATCCTTAAGTGTTTTGCTGAACTGGAGCCAAAGTGTACTTGAAATTTAGTTTCTTTTGTATGTGTCCAGTGTCCCCTGTTTAAGAATTCTAAAGTTGAGGAGAGACTCAGTTGATGTTGGGTATTTCTTTTTTCTGGATTAAAGTCTACATGTAAAATCCACAGAACTAATCTAAATTCACTCTTGGATCTCAAAATTGGGGGCCGGGGGGGAATAACCACACAAACACACACGTACCATAAATACAGTTCTGATTTTACTGTGGTCCACAACTTTTGTTGTTTCTTGTTTGTATTGCAATGAAAACAAAAATATCTTACTTCAGTAAGAAGAGCAAATTATCATTCTAGCCATTGGAACTATGCATCTTTTAGTAAGATATCTTCAGATCTGGATTCCACTTCCCAGGTCAGTAAGAGACTGGACACTGTACAGGTATTTCTTAATTTTTTATAGCTAGGTCTCATAGGGACACAACAGGTGGTGTCCAGCAGCCCATATCAGCACAGAAACAAAAGACCAACATGCCTATCCTTCAGGTCAGAGGTTAGGAACCACAGTGCAGTTGCTGCAGGTGAACAGAAGGTGGGACATAAAATACCAAAGAGGAAGTGGTGAGCAAACATATCCCATTCTTCTCCAGCCTAGACAAGAAAGTATTTTTTTAAAGAACCAGGGGAGCAAAGAGTTCATTCAGAAAAAAACCTGCTGTCAAAGGAGCTAAAGTATTAAATCAATGGCTTAAAATATTTTTAAAGTACTATTGCAGTTAGATGTTTAGTAATTTTTGGCCACTTAGTCACAGATTTGATCACAATATTTAAATTCAGGATAAAAGATGGTTCATTGAAGCTCCAAAGCTCCATCCACAACCCATGGCACTGACATTTTATTTTATTCATATTAGTGTGCAGATCTTTATAATATCCTCACCCCTCTTCTTTTGCGTGGTTTTTGATCAGCAGTAAGATACTTAAAGATGGTATTTAAATAACTCACTCTCAGTTCCCCATTTGTAAAATGAAGATAATACTTACACCATCCCTTGGAAGTAATTGGATGAGGATTAGTTAGTTTGTACTGGGTCTTGAAGAGATTGTTAGCCAATATACATATGTAAGGCATAGTATAACCAATATGTTGAGAAGTTATGTTATCTGAAAGTATTACACTCTTCCCATGATTCTGTTCACCCACAGCAAGGATCCCACAACATTGCAAAGCTGAAGTCAGCTTTGGCATTAAGAAATAGGAAGCTTGTCAAAACAAAGATACATGAATATTGTGTACCAAGTACTGTTAGGGAGAACTTTCGTGACTCCTCAACACTTGGAATTTAGTATTCAAAAAGAGATATGGGAAAGTATAGAGACCTACCAAGGTCAAAGGTGGCACAAACCAGAGGGTTAAACTTAGGCCATGTCTACACTACCACTTTTGTCAGCGTAACTTATGTCATTCAGGGATGTAGAAAAAAAACCAACCACCTGAGTGACATAAGTTACACTGACAGAAGCGCCGGTGTGGTCAGCGGGAGAGATTCGCACGCTGACATAGCTACTGCTGCTCGTGGAGATGGTTTTATTATGTCGATGGGAGAGCTCTCTCCTTCCGACATAGAGCAGCTACACAAGCGATCTTACAGCTGCATCAGTACAGCTGTGCCACTGCAAGCTCATTAGTGTAGATACAGCCTTAAACTTTAAGTGATGTGTAAAGAGTTGTGTAGCTTATAAAATCATACTATAAATTCAACTAGTTGAAATGTGTATCTTTGAAGCATACCTCCTATGTAAGGGGAACATTCTGCGAGATAAGAATTGCTTCCCAGAAGGAGGGTACGTATTGTTCTGTTTTGTCTTTAGACAATAAATGTGGCTAAATCGGGTCTCGAACATTTTTAATACTGAACCATGAGTGTAGTCAAACAAATGGCTACCGTTTTAGTCAGTAATTTATTATATAAGTGTTAATTATTTTACCGAGTGTCAGAGGGGTAGCCGTGTTAGTCTGTATCCACAAAAACAATGAGGAGACTAACAGATTTATTCAGGCATAAGCTTTCGTGGGTAAAAAAAAACAAACCACTTCTTCAGATGCATGGAGTCTAAGGTGCCACCATACTCCTAATTATTTTACTGGTTTTTATTGTAATTCACCTGAACGTATGGGACTCATCCACACTGAACAGCCATAATCTAGGTCTTCACTAGGAAAAAGGAGTTTCTTTAACCCATGTTAAAATCCTAGTGAAGGTAAGAGAGTTGTAGTTTTAACCAATTTTAGCTGGTTGATGTAAACACTAGGGGCTTAGCTTGACCTGCTAAAACATGTGAATACTACAGACTACCTAGTCTATACTAAGACTTTACCTTGTGGTCATTACAATGGGTTAGCTAAAACATGGTAAGAACACACCTTTTTTCCCCAGTGTGAACAAGCCTTTCCTGATGCAGTGTACAAGTGCTCTCTGATTGCCCATGCTTAATTACAATAGCTTGTAAATGGTCCTTGCTATTGGCAGGCTTTAAAGTCAACACCCCTTTAAGGCATATTGTGCTGGAATAGGAGAGACTGGGAATGAAGTATAAGGCATATTAGGTGATAGAGTATCTATGCAGGGAAATTTACAGGCATATATACGGATATAACTGCCTATGTAGCGTACCTTTTTGCAGTTTAGCTTATGCTGGCAATTATATCACTATACCAGTATTGCTAAAGACAAGCCCATATAGAGTGTGACAAAGCTCTGTCCTTGTCTCCATGGGTCCTGCGTTTCCCGACGGATTTCGCTAGCCTCACAGGCTCACTGTGACCCTCCCCTTATCGCTTCTCTCTCTAGAGAGAAGGGTCACAGTCTACTCAGCCATTTTCATCATAAGCCAGCGAGGGGGGTGGGGAGAAGCTATCCTCCCTTCCACAGTCTCTGTTGTCTCCCAGTCTGGTGATTAATCAGGGGGCAAGGGGGGGGAAGCCCGGGCCCGTCCTCTACTCCGGGCTCCAGCCCAGGGACCCTAATAGTATCAACTATGGTAGCTGACCTTTTAGGAACAGGACATGTACAAGTCCCTGGGCTACTTCCCCACAGCAGCCCCCACTTCCTTAAGCTCCACTTCACCCTTACCTCAGGGCCTCCTTCCTTGTGCCTAATATGGTATCTACAGCTCAGTCTCTCCAACAGCGCAATTTCTCACAGCTCCTGACATGTGTGCCCACCTGATTAACTGGGAGGCTTTTTTAACTAGTTTCAGCCAGCCCCTGATTGGCTTCAGGTGTCCCAATCAACCTAGCAATCTCCACTGCCTTCTGGAAAGATCTTAATTGACCCCAAGTGTTTTAATTGACCTGGAGCAGCTGCCATTTACTTATACTGGTACCAGGGATTTATTTAACCTGGGGCTAATATATCTATCTCCCATTACTTTTCTATAGCTATCTGGCCTTGCCCCATCACAAGAGTTAATAGCTTTGCTGTTATATTTTGGCAGTCTGATTAACAGGACAGCAAGATTATTACTTTACAACAAAAGATGCTACAATTCAGAGTGTTGTTTTTTTTAAGGAAAACTTGGATTCTACATACTGTAAAAAAAATTTAGATACTCAAATAACTATCAGGAAATTTTTTGTTCTGTGTTGGTCCCAGGATATTGGAGAGAAAAGGTAGGTGAAGTAATATCTTTTATTGGACCAACTTCTGTTGGTGAGAGAGACAAGCTTTCAAGCTTACAAAGAGCTCTTCAGATCTTGGAAACTAACTCAGGATATTACCTCACCCACCTTGTCTCTCTAGTGTCCCTGATTATGACAGTTTGTAGCTTTGACTCTGAAGGGAGTAAAACAATTCATTGTCAGTCTTAAAAACCTGACTAGATCCCATCTGTAATGGCAAGGCCAAACAGTGTTAACCAGTTTGGGGCCCTGCTATGTATGTTTTTTTAGATTGGACCTTTTAAAAGAATGCATTCTGTGACCTGCTTTATTGTCTGTTTACTCTAGAGGGCAATAGAGTACAAGAAGTAAAGGCCATAATGACCATCTTTTGTAACATTCAAGTGGTTTGCACATTCTAAATATAATCTACTAGTTGTCATAGTAATGCTATGATGACATTATAGTTATACTAGTCTCTTATGGCGTGTTAGTATTATGACTTAAAGGAAAACTCAACCTCTTCAGCTTGACCTAGCAATGTGAAAGCTTAGAGGGGATGAAGTGCAACTCAACATGAGCAAACTGAAAAGCATGTGAAAATAATATTTTAAATTATAATTGGTATGTGTGAGTCATATGCTGGGTGGGGTCAACGTGCTGAAAAGTTATATCATTTGTAGCACTGCAGGAGACCAGTATAAGAAGAGGGGGTTAAAATCTTCAGTGCTGGTTTAACAATTGGACAAAACTTTAATATTTAATCAAAATGTTTAACTTATAAACTCCGAATATGTTGCATTGTTTTTCATCCAGTTTCAATATTGGTTTAAGTGTTTAAAAAAACTCAACTAACTAAGCACTGCTTAATTTCTACCATTGAGATTTTCTGATTCTTAAGTCAGTATTGAAGTAAACTGATAATGGGTATACCATATTTTAGTGTCCACCTACGTTCTACAGATACAACCATCTTGAGGGATCTCTTGTTCCCAACACAGTTAAGTCAATCAGGCTCCGATAATATCAAACTGTCCAAATACCTTGGCTTGTGCTGTTTCTCCCATTTCCAGAAGCATCTCTTTTCAAACTGGCCACTACCAGCATTAGGAACAGAAATGTGAATTGTATTTTTAAGAGAAACCAAACATGGCTGTGGGAAGCATTGGCAGTGTTTCTTAAGAAATTTTAAAATGACACTCAGGTGAGGGGAAGAAAATGGAAGGAGTATACTCTAAATCAGGGGTCTCAAACATACGGCCCACAGGGCTATTGCATGCGGCCCGCGAGCTCCTCCCGGCCCCCCCGCCCTCCCCCAACGTTTACCTGGCCGACCAGCACCGGGGGCAGGGCAGGCTTCCTGCTTGCCTGCCTGTCCTGCCACCGCACCAGGAAGCAGCTGGAACCTGGGGAAGGAGGGGCGCAGGGGTGTGTGTGGCTGTTGCTTCAGCAGCTCCCATTGGCCACAGTTCGCCATTCCCGGCCAATGGGAACTGCTGGGGGCGGTGCCTGAAGCAACAGCCACACACACCCCTGCGCCCCTCCTCCCCCAGGTTCCAGCCGATTCCTGGTGAGGCGCGGCGGCAGGGCAGGCAAGCAGGGAGCCTGCCCTCCCCCCGGTGCGGGTCGGGCCGGAGCCTGCCCCCCGCACTCCTCCTGCACCCCGACCCCCTGCCCTGAGTCCCCTGCCGCACCCCGACNCCCTGCCCTGAACCCCCGCCACACCCCGACCCCCTGCTCTGAGCCCCCTGCTGCACCCTGCACCCTGACCCCCTGCCCTGAACCCCCATCGCAACCCTCCTGCACCCCAAGCCCCTGCCCTGAGCCCCCTGCCGCACCCTGACCCCCTCCTGCACCCCTCACCCCAACTCCCTGCCCTGAGCCCCCACCACACCCCTCCTCTGCCCCCTGGGGGCAGGGAGGGGGCAGAGTTGGGGTGGGGATTTCGGGGAAGGGGTTGGAATGGGAGCAGGGAAGGGTTGGGAAGAGGCGGGGCAGGGGCGGGGCCTCATGGAAGGGGTGGAGTGGGGGCGGGGGGGAGGTGTCAGTAAATGCGGCCCTCGGCCCAATGTACTAGTCCTCATGTGGCCCTCGAGGTCATTTGAGTTTGAGACCCCTGCTCTAAATATTATGTTGTAACCCATTAGAATAAATACCCTATGCCACATGAACAGAATAGGTAGCTGATGGATATATATTCAGGTTTTAATACATTAAACAGTAGAAGAGGGAATACAATACATCCTAAAGCTTAATACATGTGGTGTTCAAAACATAACTAAAATGTTATTCCTTAGATGTCACAAAGCCCAACAACCAAACAAAATAAGCATCTTGAAAGAGCTTTTTTATGGAAAGTTTATCCCAGGAGTCTTGCTGGAATAAAATGAAATGTTGGAGTAAAGTCAATCTTACACTGTTATCTTCCTTTGTTATAAAATGATACACAATGATGAAATCCAGTTGTGTGTTAGCTGGTGAACTATGGCAGTATTTCATGCCAACCAACACCTTGACATTTTAGTGGCTTGCAAGCCTGAGCAGAGTATGGTAATTTTATGCTAACTAATGTTTATTACAACTAAAAGCAGAAGCAAGTAGTGAAGGACTCAAACCCAGAGAATGTTTGAGTGCACTTCTGAAAATAATTACTATAACAATCTGGCTGCATTGCAAGCAAACAACTTGTAGAAGTGATTTGGCATCAGTTCTACAATAAGTTAACATTTCAATTTATTCACAATCTCCTCAACTACACTATTCTAAAATATCTTTACTACCTGTCTTCTTTTACATCTTGAAGTTTTATCTGCCCACTATTATAAGTCACACTTCCTCTGAAATTCATGACTGAATTTGAATTGTTTTAAGCAGTGTTAAGAAGTAAAAAATCTGGGTGTGTTTTATAAATAAACTAAAGAATGGCTCCTCTTCAAGTGTTTCTGCATATTCCCAATTATGGGTGCTGTGCCACCTTGTACTGCCTTACAGTAAAAACCTCTTTTAGCAGTGTCAGCCAGAGCACTACTATGCCCTCCCACCATTCAGCATCATGACACACTGAGGGCGAGGCTATAAAGGGGGTGGAACTCCCTCACTACCCCAGTTTCTTCCATCTGCGTGCCTAGGCAGATGTGAACTGCTCTGGTTTCTTTGGAGTCTCTTTTCTACTTAGAAATAGTGTTAGCTCATTTTCAGTATAGTTAGTTCATGAATTCAGATTTCTCCTGGCTTCGGGTTATGGAGTAACCGAGGAAACAGAAGAAACTGGATTCAAGAAGTGCGCTTCCTGCCTGGCTGTCTTCCCTGCATCTGACAACCATATGTGGTGCCTCAAGTGCCTGGGAGAAAGATGCTCACCTTCTGGGTGTTCTATTTGCCGAACTTTCACACCCAGGATAGGGAGATTCACTTGCAGCTCCTCCTAAAAGAAGCCCTCATAGCTAGACCATCTAGACCTGGTCATGACTCAGATGCTAGGTGTAAGAGACCAGTCTCTCTGCCGCTGTGACTGCCAATAGCTCCAAACAACTGAAGGGTTCCAAGAAGCCACTACACCTCTTGGTGTTGGACTTGGTTCCTGCGACTCACTCAGTCAATCCCCTGCGGCTCCAGATGTTTAAATGGAGGCCCATGTGGTCAGATCTGACTGCTTCATTTCTGGAAGAGAGGTTGAGAGAGAGTTCAGCACTGATGCCGTACCTTGTTCCTCCCACCTATTCAACCCACATGGAATCCCTGCAGCTGTAGGACCATTACCAGTTCTGACTTCCATTTCGGGTGCCAGGAAGATGGAATTGCTCAGTGGGGCAGAATCTGGGCTGTCAATGCCTTCAGTTCCTTCTGTCATAGCATAGAAGAAAAGGAGGCTTCGAGACAAAATGCCAATATTAGTAGTGCCATTTCCCGTGCATCAGACCTGTCAGATCCATCTGATTCTGACAAAACTGCTACAGTTCCAAAGCAGAGGTCCATTCCCTCTTCAGTTACAAGGGATACAGACCTGTGTCTAATGTTGTATTGTGATTCTTGGATCTTCTTTCAGTTCCGGGGTCAGTTCTGAAGAGCTCTATCACTGGGACAGACAAGGTTCACCTTCCAGCTCTGATTGCTTCATCATTTCTGGATTGGAAGATGAGGGTTTCCAAAAGGAGACATATTTACCCAGTTCCGAGTTCGTCTTCCTTGTCCCCTGCTAAGAAGAATAGGCCACAAGACATTGGGTGTTTTCCCCTGGACCACCCTTTGCTTCCTCTGCCTTGGATACCTACAGGGTCTCCATAAAGAGCTGGATCTCCATTCTTCCCTTTGGATCCACTGTTACATTCTGTTTCGGATGTACAGCGGTAACTGTAGCAGGAAGAAGCTAGAGGGAGAACTCAGAAACCTGTGGCTTGCTTTGTACTACCATATGGCCTGCCTCCTGCAGGCACCAAATCCTGCTTACTGGGGTAACTGGCAATCATCGGACCTAAGGCCTTATTGGGGGTGGGGTTTGGCCAATACTGGATTTAAGGGATTTAAATAAATACAATTTGAAAGTTTTGGTTCTGCATCTTATCTCTGGCCACCATAACCCCTTTGCTGTCAGTTATGGATTGGTTTGCAACCGTCGATCTAAAGAATGCATATTTTCATATCTCATTCATCAAAATCATCACAAGTATCTTTGATACTTGTCGCCACTATCCATACACGGTGCTCCCATTTGGCCTTTCCATGGCACCCAGAATTTTTACAAACTGTGTCTCTGTGGTAGCAGTCATCTGAGGAATCAGGGTATTTATGTTTACTCTTATTTGGGCAACTGGCTACTGGAGGCCCTCTTGCTGTTAAACCATATCGGTTTCAAGGATAAATTCTTTTCAGACCGTGGGCTCTTTCTTAATTGCCCAGAGAAAATCCTCTGCCCCTCATAAAGGATTCTCTTTGTAGGTGCCATCCTGGACTCTCTGGAAATCAGAGCTTTTCTACCAGAGAACAGATTTATCAAGATTAGTTAGTACCGTTACACATTGACAATGTCCCACCCAGAAGGTTTAAAATTCTTCCTGGGTCTCACGGTGGCCACTACTTACAAGATCTATTTTGCGCATCTAAGGATGAGACGTTTACAACACTGGATGTCTCAGGTGTACAGGCCAAGTCAGAACAACCTTCAGTCATTGATCACCATGCCTCAGAATGTCATAGTCTCCCTAGACTGATGGTCAGTCGGGACGAATGTGCTCAGGGGTGCACAATTCAATCCTACAAGTCCATCCTGGACAGTGCCTTCAGACACATCAACAAAGGGTTAAGGAGGACATCTGAATCATTTGACAGTTTGAGGGCACTGGCCCCCTCAGGAGGGATCCCTGCATATCAATGTACTGGAATTAAGACCTGTTCATCTGGTTATCAAATCATTCCTCCCTTACCTGCAAGGGAGTGTTGTACAGGTGGTGACAGACAATACATCAGCAATGTATTACATCAACAAGCCGTGGTAGAGATCATCCTCGAATTGAGGGATTGCCGATGATGATGATATCAACAAGCAGGGGCGGCCCACTCTGCTCTTCTGTTCACAGAAGCAGTAAGTCTATGGGATTAGTGTGTTTGTCACGACATTTTATCCTGTGGCCTTGCACCTAGCAGGAGAAAACAATATCTTCATGGACTATCTTAGCAAAGACAGCTCCCAGATGCACAAATGGGCTGTAAAGGATTAGTTTAGACTATATTCTCCATCTGAGGTCAGTCAAAGGTTGACCTGTTCACAATAAGGGTCAATAGAATATGTTGCCTCTCTGTTCCAGAGCAAGCAGAGACTGACAATCCCTGTCAGATGCCTTCCTTTTGCATTGGAGGAAGGGCTTGATGTATGTGTTTCCTTTCTTCCCATTGATTTAAAAGATGGTAAGGAAGATATATCAGGACAGGGCAAGGATGATACTCATTGCCCCGACTTGGCCATATCAGCAGTGGTCATTACCAGTCTCCTTCAGCTGTCCAGCAGAGACGTCACATATCTTCCCCTGCCCTCAGTTCTCCTGTCCAAGCCAGGAGGGCAGGATCTTTCATATGGACCCACAGTCTTCACCTGATGACATGAGTGATTGGACTTGAGCAATCTGCTCTTGAGCAGTGACGTTCTTCATCTGTGCAGGATGTACTAATTAACTCACAAAAGCAATCTACTAGAATCTGTTACCATCTAAAGTAGTCCAGATTTCAAACTTGGATGAAGGGACAATCTGACTCTCCTGTATCTGCTTCCATTTCTTGTGTTTTCGAATACCTAATGTACTTAAAGCATGAGGAGGAGGGGGCTCAGACACAGACCAACGGATACTACTAGCAAGAATCTTCAGCTTTCTGGCACATGGAGCACATGGACCCCCACAGTGGACTACAGATAGGGAGGGGGCATGCATTTTGAAGAACTCCAGTTACTAGAAGAGAAGTAACCTTTCTTTTTTAAACACTTTTCCAGAGTTCTTAGTATAAGGATAAATGACTGACTTGGCAATTTAGCAGTAATAACATTCACTGATGTGGCAATTCAGAGTTCTTCTAGTCCCATACTGGGATGCTGCAAACTTGTGGAGAAGAGAGACCTCTTTGCTGTCCAGTGGCACCATTTGGTGGACAGATGAAGCAATGCCTTATGGAGAGAGCAGAATCTAGCTTCTCTCAGAAACAAGGTCTGCATGAATGATCTTCAAGGGTGATAGCCGGAGAATAAAAAAGGATATAGATTCAGTGTACTGTCTCTGTACATATTTTGGTTTAGTAAAGAGATTTATTTAGCTTTAACTGATATAAAGCAAAGGTGCAGAAGGAGAATTCCCTCTGTGGCAGAGTCTCAAAGATTCCCTTAATCACATAGTCCAGAGCTGTAGGACAGATGGCTGGAGGAATCTGGTAGGACAGAGAGGCTGGTGCTGGTCTTTCTTCGTTAATTTAGTTTCCTTTTCGTTCCCTTCAGAGGATGTAGTTCTTATTCTGAACTAATGGATATAATGGCTAAGATTCTGGGCATGCCATAAATAGCTGTGGAGGAGACTTCACACCCAGTGTTTGATATTTTGGGTTAATTCTCCAGAAGCAGAATTATTTAACCTTTTTTGGATGGACTGTCTCAACCTGCTAAATCAGCTGAACCAATGTCTGTGGAAGCTGATAACCCTCTTGGGGGGAGCTGATAAAGTTTTCCTGTGATCCATATGCATCCACCTGTGATTTCTCTGGTGCTGGAGATCACAATTCAATGCTCTGAGGGAGTGTAGTGAGGTGACCTGGCTTCCGGCCGCTCCTGAGCGTGAGGAGCCAGAACAGCCGCCACAGTGGGCGGAGCCACTGCCGCCTGTTCCCGCCCCCCGGAAGTCAAGGGGCGGGACAGGAAGTATAAAAGCCCCGGCACAGCGCTCAGTTGCAGCCCGGCGGCCGGGGAGAGCAGACGCTCCGGCCAGAGCTCCGGCGGGACCGCGCCTGCCCCGAGCCCGGTATCCCGAGGAGGACCGGCCGAGCCTGCCCCGAGCTCGGTATCCCGAGGAGGACCGGCCGAGCCTGCCCCGAGCTCGGTATCCCGAGGAGGACCGGCCGAGCCTGCCCCGAGTCCGGGACCCTGCGGAGCGGCTTGCGCACCCCCTCGCCGAGGAGCCGGCGGAGCTGCCCAGCTTGCCCAGCGCTCACTACCCGGAGGAGCCCATGATCTGGGACACAGTGGAGGAAGCGCCAGACACCAGCCCGGAGCAGGTACCTATGGAGGAGGGGGAGATTGGAAGTGGCCCGGGGATTGCCGACCCCGGTCTGGCAGTAGCAGGCCCTGAGCCTATGTCAGTGTGTTGCGGTCAGGATCCCCACTGACCCAGCAGCAGACCGACTGCTGCTGTTAGGGCCCCGGGCTGGGACACAGTGGAGTGGGTGGGCCTGTGTCCCCCCTGCCACCCCTAGCTCGGGTGGCAGTCTCTCTCCTCCCCCAAAGTGCACGACTGTGTGTATTTGCTCGGCCCCTGCCTGAGGGCCTGAGCCCCACCGACTCTGTGTTTGCTCAGCCCCTGCCTGAGGGCCTGAGCCCCACTGACTCTGTGTTTGCTCAGCCCCTGCCTGAGGGCCTGAGCCCCACCGACTCTGTGTTTGCTCAGCCCCCGCCTGAGGGCCTGAGCCCCACTGACTCTGTGTTTGCTCAGCCCCCGCCTGAGGGCCTGAGCCCCACCGACTCTGTGTTTGCTCAGCCCCTGCCTGAGGGCCTGAGCATAGAACTGCCGTTTGCTGCCCTGCCCTGACTGAGGGCCTGGGCTTAATTTACTGACTCTGTGTGCTCAGCCCCTGCCTGAGGGCCTGAGCATAGAACTGCCGTTTGCTGCCCCGCCCTGACTGAGGGCCTGGGCTCAAGTTGCGGACTCTGTGTGCTCAGCCCCTGCTTGAGGGTTTGAGCCCTTGGACCTTTTGAGACTGATCTGCTGAGCCAGGCCGTGTAGTGAGGTGGCCTGGCTCCCGGCCGCTCCTGCGAGGGTCGAGGCCCCCTTGCCGGCCGCTTACAGGGAGGTATAGTGCATTAAACTTCTTCTGATAGGGAGAGAAAGAGGATGGATGCATTAGGAAGAATATATTTTTCATCTCCACCGTTGGAATGAGAATCATGAAATATCAGGAAGTTATGGCATGGTACTGCCATCACCTATGGAATCAGTTATCATTGTTTATTAATAGTATTATGGATGGCCAGAATAATTCTATTCAAAGTACTTTCTAATGTAAAAAAAAACAAAAACGATCGGGATCTCCATCCAATATTGGATCAGAGGAAACTGAATTTTTCCATAAAGAGGTTCCACTTCCACTTGCTGTCTCTAGAATCTGTAATTCCTTCTCTTACCCAACAGGACTGGTTTGCAGCTGTTGATTTAAAGAATGTTTATTTTCACATATCCATAAGACCGTCTCACTGCAAATATCTCCATTTCGTCATAGGAAAAGATAATTTTCATTACAAGTTTCGCCCCTTTGGCCTATCTATGGCCCTAAGTGTTTTTTTTAACAATGCCTGTCGGTGGTGGTTGTTGCCCACCTACCAGAGACAGGGTATTTTCATCTCCCCTTATTTAGATGATTGGTTTATCAAAGTTCCATCAAAGAAAGCCCTCTCTATAGTGATGTCCCAGATCTGTATGCTTTTCAACAACTTAAGGCTCAGAATAAACTGGGAAAAATCATTACTAATACCCACTCAATGGATCCTTTTACAGGCGCCATCTTGGACTTAACAGTGGAGACAGATGCTTAAATCAAAAATCAGCCATAAACCTTCTACATCAATTTCCAGAACAAATTATTTCTTTTTTTGTTTGGTTAATGGGTCTCATGGCTTCAGCGACGAATGTAACTCCCTATGCTCATCTACAAATAAGGCATTTGCAATATTGAAATTCAGCCCCAGTGTCAACAGTACACATAGGCTTCTGATTGTTCCAAGAAGGATATACCTATCCCTATTATGGTGGACCCATTACAACTTTTAAGCCTCATGAATACATAGCCCAACTGACCTAACAATTGTTTGTGTAGGCCTTTTTTTTATTGCCTGAATAAGAGCCAACCAAATTAGCAGCATGACTGAAATTTTTAGTCCTATCTAAATCTAAGGTATGCAGTTTTGAGTCACATGGGTCACTACAGGGCCCAGGAAAAGTACAGGTAAACTTATTGATTGATTAATATGAAATTAAGTTACTATTTTAGGCTACTTGTTTTGTCCTTGTCTACACTTGGAGTTAAACTGTGTTCAGAACTGATTCAGCTGCAACAGGTCTCTTTTAATGTAGACAACATTTTAAACAGAATTTTAAGGTATAGCTTTCATAATTTTATGTATATGATTATATAATTCATCTACAGTCCTGCAGAATTTTCTTGATTTTGGAGATTAATCATAAAAGGGGGTTCTCATGATAAAACTGTTTGCCACCAAGGACATCAAGCATTCCAGAGGGGGCAAGAGCCTAGGCTCCTTGGCCGATGCCTGCCTTCTGCAGTGGTATCCAGCCCCCCTTTCCACCAGTTCCACTGATTCCCCAAAATCAAGAGACAGCTGTGAGATATATACGGCATATAGCCTTTCACCTGTGACACATGCATTGCAAGCATGTGTTTATGAGAAAAAGTTCAGTTTCATACTCTTTACTTAAGAAAAACTCTCAATGATGTCATTAGATTGAAAGAAATTGCCAAAAGACAGTGGAATTGGGTCTCACATTAAGGCCTGGAATATAATACGTTGCAAGATAGTTTGAGGCTATATTTTTAAGTGATGCCTCTTCAGTGTTAAGTGCATGTGACTGCAGTTTACATAATGCTAAAATTGTTTTAGTTTTGCTTAAGACCATGATTAGTGTTGATTTATGTCCATTTACTTTTAAATTGTTTTATAGAACATAATTTTGTTTCTAATTTTCATAGATCATAAGCACACCACAAAGACTGACCAATTCAGGGAGTGTTCTGATTGGGAGTCCATACACCCCAGCACCAGCAATGGTCACTCAGACGCACATAACAGAAGCCACTGGCTGGATTCCAGGGTAAGAATTTGTTTTGTTTAAAGAGAAGTGCTGGGCACTGGGGCAAACCTGTTTTGATTTCTCTTCTGTATACTCTTGCATGTATATCTTGGCTCAAATATCCTAGTTCCTACACAGTTCAAAGGGTGTGTGCTGTTAAGCATATTTTGTACTTTTAATGTCTATAATACGTAAGCGTGTAACTACATGTACCAGTTATTTCAGTCCGGATTCATTTCACTAGCTAATTTGTATATGGGTTTGTGGTGACGCTTATTTTCCGGTAGTAATGGAAAGGACTGAATGTATTTGCGCAATTAAAACAAGTCCTTACTCTTCATAGATCCATACAAATTTACAGTACCCTTACTGTAGAGGATTATTGGTGTTTGCCAACAGTAGAAGGGTGTGTCAAACATGCCTTAACAGGCATTTTTTAAAAACAGGCCATAAAACTAGTGACAAACTCTAAATGTTGTTGATGGCTGTATTTTCATATTACTGATTTACAGTGTTGCAATCTATTGTTCTCACAGAGATCTCTGACTGAAGAGCAAGGTGCTTTGAGTTTTGAGCTTTAAAATCTTTCAGGACCCCTTCATTTTTTTGATTTCAGCATTCCTGCACCTTAAGATATCATGGACAGATTTAGTACAATGCTTTTGAAGATAACTTTTAATTTTCAAGTAAGACTTTTAGGACAAGTATACCCAGTAGCCCAACATCAACATATCCTTCCCTGCAAATACTATTACTCATTTAAAATAGGCTTATGTATCTTTTGAATACTGTAACTGCTGAGATACCATGGTGATGGATGACATTATAAAAACCTAGACAGACAGAAAAGGCACAGTCTGTGTAAGTGGCCGGACCATGCTACATCAACTATTAATGTTATTACTCTCTCAGTAATATTTTGCTGTTCCATCCAAGATTCTCAGATCAATTTTCAGACACTAATTAAGTAATCCTCAGTTCTTCTTCGAGTGATTGCTCATGTGTATTCCACAATAGGTGTGCATGCTCACCACGTGCACCAGTGCCGGAAGTTTTTCCCATATCAGTACCCGTAGGGGAGAGCCCCAGTGACCCCTGGAGTGGAGCCTCCATGGCACGGTATAAGGGGCTCTGCGCACTCCCCCCCCCACCCTCAGTTCCTTCTTGCTGCCAGTGAAGGTGCCTTGGAACTGCTCTGCTCCAGCTTTGCTGTAGCTCATCCCCAAAACTGATTGTTCGTTCAGTGTATGGTACCTGTAGTTAGTTAGTTGTTTAGTTAGTTTAGTTTAGTTAGAGCGCCTGGGCCGGGGCATGCCTCGCGTCCCAGGTTTTAAGTCGTGCGACACTTGTAGGCGATCTATGCCACTGCGTGATCTGCACGCCGACTGTCTGCACTGTTTGGGGGAAAACCCATCTCAGAGATCGCTACAAGATTTGCAAGTCATTTAAGCCTCGGAGAGAGAGGGACATTAGGCTCCGGGCTATTCTGATGGAGTTGGCGCTGACCCCAGCTCCAGTGCGCCGCTCCGAGTCAGCACCGGGCACCGCGGTGTCGGTGCGCAGCAACCCTTCGGCGCCATCGACCAGTCGGCACTGGTCCCCGTCCACGGGGCACGCCAAGAAGGCTAGAAAGAGGCTTTCTTCGCCGCGGCACCAGAGTAAACCCGGGACAGAGGCTAGACAGTCAGGCAGTCCTTGATCCCCACCGGCCTCTAGGCCTCCGACTCACGTTGAGCGGAGTAGCCCAGCCCATTCGAAACAGGCTGCCCGGGATGTTATGTCCATGCTGGTACCAGGCGCACCGCCGATGTCAGCCCCACGCTCCAGAGGCAAGCCACCGCTGGGATCTCCGCAGTCGCTCCCGGCTCGGTACCGGTCTCGGTCGAGGGAACGTTCCCGACGCCCTTCACCACCCAGCGACCGTTCAGGGCAAAGTCCATGTGGATTGCCCTTGATGCCCACCAGACTGTCTGGTTGGGTTCCGTCCAACCGAGACTCTCAGAGGGGTTATTGCAGCCGGTCACAGCACGGACGTCGACGTTGTTCCCATTCAGCGTCCCGCTCTAGGACCCCACCACGGCACTGCCTCCGCAGCCCCAGGCATCGATAACCGGTGTCCCGCCGTTGCGTGTCCGCCTGTCGGAGCCAATCACGGAGCAGCTGTTACCTACGGTACCTGTCCTCCACGTCGGGATTGCGGTCCTGTGGTCGGCATCACTTCGGGCACCACTGCTCCTCCCGGTCCGGGGACAGCGGCAGGTCGTATGTCAGCCTGGCCTCCCTTCGTAGTCGTTCATCGATGCGCCAAGCCAGCCAGGCCAAACAACTCGCTCCGCTGGTGCCACAGCAGGTGCAGTGGCACCGGGCCCCATGGCCGGCCCAATGGTACCAGTGGGCACCGTGGCCCCCGACGCAGCCCCCAGTGGGGGCTCGCTCGGTGACCGGAGCCTCAGAAGGACCATCGGCCTCCCTCTCCAGACCTCCAAGGAAGGAGTATGTGGGACGTACATCCTCGGCACCGTGCCCAGAGACTGACCAGGTGGTGGACCCTCCAGTGCCAGTGGACACTCAAAGTACCGCGCCAGCCTCCTCGCCCTCCCCGGATGAGGCGATTACGGCCCCGCCTCCCTCTGTCCCGCAGGAAGACTTTAGGGCCCACCAAGAACTCTTAAAAAGGGTGGCATCAAGCCTCCACCTCCAAGCAGAGGAGATGGAGGAGCCCTCGGACTCCCTGTTTAATGTGCTGTCCTCCTCAGCACCGGGCAGGGTGGCCTTGCCCCTCCATGAAGGGGTGGCAAAAATTTCAAATGCCCTGTGGCAAACACCGGCCTCATTGGCCCCCATCTCTAAGAGAGTGGAACACAAGTATTTTGTACCTGCCAAGGGACACAAGTACTTATACACCCACCCTGCTCCTACCTCCCTGTTGGTCGAGTTGGTCAACCACAGGGAGCAGCAGGGCTAGCCAGCCCCTACACCGAAAAATAAAAATTCACGGAGCCTGGACTCTTTTGGAAGGAAACTTTATTCGTCCTCGAGCTTCCAGTTACGGGTGGCGAACCACCAGGCTCTCCTGGGCTGGTATGAGTTCAATCTGTGGGGCTCCCTGCCCAAGTTTGAGGACTCCCTCCAGGAGCACGACAGGAAGGAGTTCAAAGCGCTGTTGGAGGAGGGTGCAGCGGCTGCCAGGGCAACCCTGCAGGCAGCTTCGGATGCAGCGGACACGGCCGCGCGGTCCATGGCCTCCTTGGAGTCCATGAGAAGGGCGTCGTGGCTCCTGCTCTCTGGGCTGTCCAGCGAGGCGCAGACCTCCCTGCAGGACCTCCCGTTTGACGGCAAAGCTCTGTTTGCGGAACAAACGGATACAAAGCTGCATGGCCTGAAAGACTCCCACATGATTCTCCAGACTCTGGGTCTCTATGTTCCGGCTCCGGCTAAACTTAAGTTCAAGCTGCAGCAGACTCCCACTCAGGCCACCCACCCAAAATACAAGGCTACTTATAAGAAGTCGCAGGACTATAAGAGGCCCCCACAAAGGCAGTCTCGGCCTGCCCCCCAACGTGGGTCCTCCAAGGGCAAGCAGGCAGGGAAAAGGCGGTTTTGACAGGATGCCCGGGGGCGCCCTGCCAGTTCTCGTCAGGGATCCACCCTCAATAAAACTTCCCTTCTCCAATCGGTTGTGTGCTTTCCTCCCGGAGTGGTCGTGGCTGACCTCGGACCGACGGGTCCTCAACACCATCTCCCGGGGTTACACCCTCCAGTTTACTTCCTCCCCACCCAACCACCCCCCACCCCCGTCCCTCCTGGGCGACCCCTCTGCTTGTGCAGGAGGTGGGGTGGCTCCTGGGCCTAGGAGCGGTGGAAGCGGTACCCGGGGAGTTCAAAGGCAAGGGGTACTACTCCCGCTATTTCCTTATCCCGAAGGCCAAAAGGGGGCTCAGGCCCATCTTGGACCTGCGAGGCTTGAACTAGTACATGGTGAAGCTCAAGTTCCGCATGGTCTCCCTGGCCTCCATCATCCCCTCCCTGGATCCCGGGGACTGGTACACCGCACTTGATCTGCAGGACGCGTACTTCCACGTTCATATATTGGAGGGGCACAGATGCTTCCTCCGTTTTGTGGTGGGGCAGGAACACTACCAATTTACAGTCCTCCCGTTTGGCCTGTCCACTGCCCCCAGGGTATTCACAAAATGTATGTCGGTGGTAGCGGCCTACCTCAGGCACCAGGGGGTCCAGATCTTCCCCTATCTGGACAACTGGTTGGTCAAGGGCAGCTCCCAGTCGCAGGTGCAGGATCATGTGGCGCTCCTTCTGTCCATGTGCACCACTTTGGGCCTGTTGGTAAACAACGCCAAGTCCACGTTAGTCCTGGTTCAACGCATAAAGTTTATCGGGACGGTCCTGGACACCTCGTCGGCCAGAGACTCCCTCCCACTGGACAGGTTCGAGACCCTGAAGGGGCTCATCGACACGGTCACAAGGTTTCCAGTGACAACAGCTAGAGCGTGCCTCCAGCTCTTGGGTCATATGTCGGCATGCGCATATGTGGTCCGTCACACCAGACTCAGGATGAGGCCCCTCCAGCTCTGGTTGGCCTCGGAGTTCTCCCAGGCCAGGGACAGGATGGACAAAGTTCTCACGGTACCCAAACCAGTGATTGCCTCCCTACGGTAGTGGTCCTCCCCGAGAAACATGCTCCAAGAGGTCCTGTTCAGGGGCAGGGCCCGGTCACTGGAACTGGTGTCCGATGCGTCGGACCTGGGATGGGGGGCCCATGTGGGGAACATTCAGACCCAAGGTCTGTGGTCGGCTCGGGATCTGACCCTCCACATAAACGTCAAGGAGCTCAGGGCGGTACGGCTGGCGTGCAGGGCCTTCCACTCGCACCTGGAGGGCCAGGTCGTCAGGGTCCTCACGGACAACACGGCCTCGATGTTCTACATCAACAGGCAAGGCGGGGCCCGATCCTCTGCTGCGAAGCCCTCAGGCTGTGGGATTTTTGTATAGCCCACAACATCTGCCTACAGGCCTTCCATCTGCCGGGCGCCCGGAACTTGCAGGCGGATCTCTTGAGCAGGGACTTCTCCTCTCGGCACGAGTGGTCTCTCCACCCAGAGGTGGTGCACAGACTTTTCCGAGTGTGGGGAACTCCCCAGGTGGACCTGTTCGCGACTAGGCAGCACGGTCACTGTCCCTGGTTCTGCTCCAGGGGGAGGGGGGCTGGGACAGGGCTCTATCTCCGATGCCTTCTGTGATGGTGCTGCCCGTGGGAGCCAGCTGAGGTCACTCAGTTAGGGTGAACTGCAAACAAAACAGGGCAGACAAACCCCAAACGCTGGTGGATATTCCAATACTTAGATTTTCCAAGCCAGCACAAAACAACTTCTATATTACCATACAGGTTACTCAGAAGTCCAAACAACGCAGTTCCCTTAAAGTACCCAGCCTCAGGCCTCCGTCCAGACACACCTGTCAGATATGATGATGATTACTGAGAATCTTATCTCATCATATAAAAGAAAAGGTTCTTCCAATCCCAAAGGATCAGCCACATACCCAGGTCCAATTATAACTTAGATCTTACCCAAAATACACGCTATAGCCAATTCTTATTAACTAAGCTAAAATTTATTTAAAAAGAAAAGAGAGAGAGTGTTGGTTAAAAGATCAATATACAGACAGACTTGAATTCAATTCTTGAGGTTTAGATACATAGCAGAGGTGAGCTTGTAGTTGCCAAAAGTCCTTTTAGAAATAGTCCATAGGTTATAGTCCAATGTCCATATTCAGGGTGGCTCCAGTCAAAGACTGGGGATCTCAATCCTTATGGCTTAAGGTTCCCCCCTCTTGAAACCAAAGCAGATCTGAGATGATGTATGATCATGTCCCAGGGTTCTTATACATTTCCAGCAGCCTTTTGGCCTGAGAAAACAATAGGCTTAATTCTCCTTCCTCTAAACATCATGGCAATTAGCACAGGGTAATTTATCCATTAAACAGTTCAGATACAGGTTACTACAACCTTCAAAGAGACATATAGACAATAATACTATTTCACTCAAGTGTCATCATAAATGTTAATATTCCTTTTTTGATCTTTGAATTAAAAGTTATAGCAATAGACAAGACTTGTTTGCTTACATCACAAGACCTGAGCAAACATCTACCCTTGAGATCTCTAACAATGCAGACTTGCATTTCAAAGCTCTATTCCTTTACATATCTTCCTAACCAATCCTTAAGGTTCATCCCTAGGTCAGGTTATTCTGTGAGTTAATTAACTCTTTCTGGCCCTGTCACCTTTCATGAAATATTATATTACACTCATAACGTCACACCATCCTCCTGTCCTGGTGAGGCCAGTTTCTCTATGCCTTTCCCCAATTCCCGCTGATTGGCAAGGTTCTGGAAAAGATAAAGATGGACAAGGCCCAGGTCCTTCTGATTGCCCCGGCATGGCCCAGGCAGCATTGGTACGATACCCTCACGGGCCTGGCGGTCACCATAGCCATTGCTGTCCCGCCCGGACCTGCTCTCCCAGGACCAGGGCCGTCGCCTCCACCCCAACCTAGCGGCACTCCACCTCATGGCGTGGCTGCTCAATGGTTAGGTAGGGAGGAAAGGACGTGCTCAGAAGGGGTTCAGCACGTCCTCCTAGAAAGCAGGTGACCCTCCATGCGCTCAGCCTACTTGGAAAAGTGGTCTCGATTTTCCAAATGGGCGGACGAGCGGGGCGTTTCCCCAGTGGCCTCACCGATCCAGCTTATTCTGGACTACCTCCTCCACCTTAGAGCCCAGGACCTGGCGCCCTCGTCAGTCAAGGTGCACCTGGTGTCTTTATTGGCCTTCCATCTGCCAGTGCAGGCCCAAGCGGTATTCTCCCATGCTATGACTGGCTGATTCCTTAAGGGGTTGGAGCATCTCTTACCGTATGTTAAGCCCCCAGTCCCGCAGTGGGACCTAAACCTGGTGTGTTGACCTGTCTCATGGGGGCCCCCATTTGAACCGCTAGCCACGTGCTCCTGGTTCCACCTCTTGTGGAAGGTGGCCTTCAGGGTTGCAATCACGTCGGCGAGGCGGGTCTCGGAGCTCAGGGCCCTGACCTCCGAGCCCCCGTATACGGTGTTTCATAAGGATAAATCCAGCTCCGCCCACACTCTTCGTTCCTCCCAAAGGTGGTCTCTGCCTATCACATGGGTCGGGACATTTTTCTACCGGTCCTCTGCTCCAAGCCCCACATGTCCAGTGAGGAGCGCTGTCTCCACACACTGGATGTGAGACGGGCTCTGGCTTTCTATCTGGAGTGGACTAAGCCGTTCAGAAAGTCCTCGCAACTGTTCATGCCGTTGGCCAAGCGCATGAAAGGTCGGCCGATCTCCACTCAATGGCTCTCCAACTGGATCACTTCGTGCATCCGTACCTGTTATGACCTGGCGGGAATCCCTCCACCACCAATTGTGAAGGTGCACTCGACTTGGGCGCAAGCCTCATCGGCTGCCTTTTTGGCCCACATCCCCATCCAGGACATTTGTAGGGCTGCCATGTGATCTTCAGTTCACACGTTCACCTCGCACTATGTGATCGTCTCCCAAACCAGGGATGACCCCGGGTTTGGGAGGGCTGTACTCCGTCCCGCGAATTTGTGAACTCCTACCCACCTCCAACAGATATGGCTTGGAATCACCTATTGTGGAATACACATGAGCAATCACTCGAAGAAGAAAAGACAGTTACCTTTTCCGTAACTGGTGTTCTTCGAGATGTGTTGCTCATGTCTATTCCACATCCTGCTCTCCTTCCCCTCTGTCAGAGTTGTCTGGCAAGAAGGAACTGAGGGTGGGGGGAGCGCACAGCGCCCCTTATACCGCACCATGGAGGCGCCACTCCAGGGGTCACTGGGGCACTCCCCTAAGGGTACTGTTAGGGGAAAAACTTCCAGCACCGGTGCACGTGGTGAGCACGCACACCTATTGTGGAATAGACATGAGCAATACATCTCGAAGAACACCAGTTATGGAAAAGGTAAATGTCTTTTTTCTAACCAGTGATGTGTATGTCAATAATATCTTCCCAGTTTTAAAGATGGGGAAATGGAGGCATGGAAAGTTTAAGTGACTTGTCAAAGGGTCTGTGGCAGAAATGGGAATAGAATTTTTGTATCTATCCTGACTCTTGGTCCTATGTTTTAGCCACAAGGCCTGTTAAGCACTTTTTGCTCTGTGGCAGAAATGACAATCTGAACAGTTGACAAGTAAACTGCATGACCAGTTGGCCAAGTTTTTTTATCTTCTGGAAGAGCAACTGGTTCCGAATTTTTGGGGAGTAAATCCAACATATGGCTATTGTTGAACTAAGGGTAAGTCAGTAGGTTGGCCCTCTTATGTTTTTTGTCTTTTTCTATTAGTGTGTATGCTATTGTGATATTTGGATTATATGATAGCAGGGTATTTAGAGTGCCTGGTAAATACGAATTGACATTCAGGTTTATGTCATACTGGTTGATATAGGAGACTCTTTTCTTTTCTACATCTAGTATTGAAGGGCAGCCAGACTTCTGTGACTTGCAAAATTCTCTTGGTCTAAATGATTACTCCTAATCTGTTGATGTTCTGATTAAGATTCTAAAGTTCTGTGTCTGAATCTTACACTAGGTGTACATGTGCATCATGCATGCGAGATCAGATTCTTTTGAATAACAGAGTCTGTCAGGACTGCACATGCTCCTACACAAGGGATTAAAGGTAGAGTAGCTCTGACCCTCTCTCAGTTCCCTCTTATCACCCATGGCAGTGAGAAGGAACCTACCACCTGGTCAACACACAATTCTTCTTAGAGACTTTAAAACCATTTATGTCATCAAATTTGTAAAGAAATATTTATCTTCACAGAGAGAGAGAAAAGAAAAGTTACCGGGGACCCTCCTGAACACCAGGATGAGGCACTTCATGCTAACCACCACACCTTGTGGCAGACTCCAAATTGTAAGAGTTTAAACCCTGGCCTCCTGTGAGTGACTTATCACCAAGGATGGACACAGTCAATGCCTCTTCTGCCTAGGGGAATGCCATATCCCAGACAGGTGCTCTGTGTGCAAGTCCTTTTCATCCAGGGACACCCAGCTCAAGCTATATCTGCTAGAGCAATCGATGACGGTAACTTTGGACCCAGAAATGAAGATCGCTATTAGAGCAAGGCCAAATGAGCCAGCGTTGGCCAGAGCTCCCTTGAGCACAAATCATACCGCAGAATCAAACACTGGAGAGAAGGTAAAGAGAGTACCACCATAACTGGCACCTGTGACTTAAACACTGATTACTTCAACATCAGTGAAGTCTTCAACACTGAAAGCCTCAATAATGACAGTCTCGAAATCAACTGCTCTGGCACCTGCACTGGTCTCTCTGACACAGGCATCAAAACTGGCAACCATGCCTGTACGTAAAGACAATGCTCACTTATAGAGACAGATGGAATCCAAATATAGTGTCAAATGTGAAGGGAGGTCTCAGAGGGAGGACACAAAACATAATTCCTTGAAGGATACAGCATCCGAGTCCTCAACCAGACCAGGAACAGCACAGGGAATGAGAGACCCATAGCTGTCCATCTGGTGCACATGAAGTACATATGATTCACAGTGGGAACCAGTCATTACCAGTGTAAGGTACTGCCTTTCAGGCTCTCCGTGGCACCAAGAGTTTTTACAAAGTGCCTAAAAGTACCAGTGACCCATCTCAGAAGGAAGGGCATTCCCATTTACCCATACCTCAACGATTGGCTGACTCAGGGCAGTTCCTAGAAGGAAATGGTGGCAAGTTTAGAATATGTCCTGTCCCTGTTCTCTGAGTTAAGGTGCCTACTACACAAAATTCTCTCTTAGCTCATCACGGATGATAAAGTTCATAGGAGCCTTGACTCCTAGATCAGTGAAAGCATACCTTCCTGAAGACAAACTCCTGTTGATGCAATAGCTATCACTCAGAACAGGGGGTTCCACATCAGTGTCCTGGAGCTCAGACACATCAGGCTAGCCTGCCTGGCCTTCCTATCTGTTCTGCAGAATTCTGCAGTGAAGATCCAGACAGACAACACATGTGTAATGCACTTCATCAACAAGCAAGGAGGCGCATGCTTGTCTCCTCTCTGTCTGGAGTCCATCAAGCTCTGGACAGGGTGCCACCAACACAGGATAATCCTGATGGCTCTTCACTTATGGAAGTTAACTGTGACCTGGCAGCCTTCCTGAGCAGACAATCTCTGTCCAATCACAAGCGGTCCCTGTGGAGATTAATCATAAAGGGGGGGTTCTCATAATAAAACTGTTTACCACCAAGGAGAACATCAAGCGTTCCAGAGGGGGCAAGAGCCTAGTCTCCTTGGCTGATGCCTGCCTTATGCAGTGGTATCCAGCTCCCCTTTCCACCAGTTCCACTGATACCCAAAGTGATTTCCAAAATCAAGAGAGAGCTATGATCATTCTCATAGCTTCATACTGGCCAAGGCAGTTTTGACTGGCAAACCTGCTGCAGCTGTCCATTCAGCTTCTGATTAGCTCCCAGACTTCCTGGACCTCCTTTCACAGGAGCACAGTCAGATACTCCATTCTGATCTTAAGTCACTGCACCTGACAGGCTTGGATATTGGCTGGATAAAGACAGGGACTGCTCTAGAAAAGTCCAAAAGATCCTGATACAGATCGGGAAGATGTCCACCAGAGGGACTTGTTTGTCAAAATGGAAGAGTTTCTTAATTTGAGCAGTCCAACTGGTCCTGGACCATACGTAGGCTTCAGTACTGCAGAGCCTCAACTAGTTGATGCATTTACAACACTCCAGCCTTACATTCAGCTCTATTAAAGTCCACTTTGCAGCAATTTCTATTTGCTATCCACCTGTACAGTCTTATTCAGTCTTCTCTCACTTGATAATGCCAAAGTGTCTCAGGGCCTGTTCAGAGAACCTGTCTGCAACCTTAGTATTATCCTCTCAAGACTCATGGGGTCTCTCTTTGAGTCCCTTTCAGAATGCTGGTTGTCATCTCACTCTGAAGACTGTCTTCCTAGTTGCAATCACGTCAGCCAAGAGAGTGTGCAAGCTCCAAGGTGCTTGTGGCTGACCCTCCCTCCCCGATGTTTCATAGGGTAAGATTTTAGCATCACCTTATCCATAAATACATCACCCAGCTAGTCTTAAAATTACATCTGAATCAAGCAATCTGCCAGTCTTCTTCCCAAAACCCCATTCTTACCTGGAGAGGAAGTTACACACATTGAACGTTTCCAGAGCCTGCCTTACTATGTTGACAGAACCAAATAGTTCAGGCTGTTTCCCTGTTTATTTCTGGCTGTTGCTAACCACTCCAAAGTCCAGGCCATATCATCACAAAGGATATCTGGGTGGATAACATGTTGTATCTCACTGTGTTACCATTTGGCTGGTGTACCTCTCTCACTGAACATCAAAACTCATTCCACCAAGGCTCAAGCAGCATCCTCTGCCTGCTTCAGGAATGTTCCAGTTTTCAAGATCTGCAAGGCAACAACATGGAGTAATCCACTCAATCTTGACAAGCATTATGCATTGGACTTAGCTGCCAGAGCAGATGCCAAATTTGGGGGAGCAGTGCTCCAATCCCTGACTGATGCAGCTGCTACACATACCACCATCCAGCAGGGGTACCGCTTGCCAGTCATTTACAGTGTGAGATCCACACTAGACACGTACTCAAAGAAGGGAGAAGGGTTACTTAGCCTGCAGTAACTATGGTTCTTCAAGTTAATGTGGTCCATATGGGTCCCACTAATCACCCTCATCCCTACTTTCAGAGTCCTCTGCTACCACAGGGCTCAAATTGCAAGGGAACTGAGTAAGGGTCACAACAACCCCACCCTTTATGCCCAATCACAAGAAGGCATGTGGTGCATGCACAGCCCCACTAGATTCTACTGTTAAATAAATCCATTTGCGCATGCATGCGCACCTATAGTAGAATGCACACTGATTGAGTATACATACAGTTAGTATAGGGTAAGTATCCGTTCTTTCTTAAATTGTTAGGACCTTGTTATATTACAAAGTTATAAGTTGGATGATATGTGAATACATTATCCATCATAAAATCTTAATACTTATATTTTTTTCATCTTTTCATCTGTAGATCTCAAAGTGCTTTATAAAGGGAACCATTATCATCTCCTTAAGATGAGAAAAACCAAGGCACAGAATTTAAGACTGGAATTTTCAAAGGTGCCTAAGGGACTAAGCGACTCAAATCCACTGAATTTCAGTGGGATTTGGTTGTCCAGCTCCCTTAGGCACATTGAATAATGCCAGCCCAAGTGACTTGCCTGAGGTCATGCAGCAAATCAGTGGCAAACCTGGGAATAGAACCTATGTTTCCTCATTCCCACTATGATATTCTGTTCTCTGCACCATGCTGCGTCCAAAATTTTAACCATTTCTCACTTAAATTCTGTCAGGTGATATTTGCATTATTTTTTCGCTCATTATAATTTGCATAGTAGATTTAACTGTACTTAAAAATGAATGATTTTTTTTAAATGCTCAAGTACAAGGCTGTTAATATTCCTATATACAAAATGTATATATTTTCTTGGTCCCTGCATAAAAGAAAGATGTTAAATTTAAAAAAAAAATGTTTCCCTCTCCCTAGGGACAGAAAACGGGCTCGGGAATTTATAGAATCTGATTTTTCAGAAAGGTGAGTATTGCTGAATGTGTGTTCTGTATGTATATTTGTAACCAGATTTACTTTCAGTTCCAACTTGAGAGGGAGAGATGTGTAGTTCCCACTTACAGTGTTTTTCCATTACTCTTATTCCTTAGCTAAACTACTTTAGTTAGAATAGTATGTCTGTAGTCATCAAAGAGACAAAAAAGAGAACCATTAAAAATAAATGAAACACTTCCCCAGAAGTGGGATGGTTCCAGGTGTTAAATGATGTTTCTTCTTCGAGTACTGTCCGTATGGGTGCCCCACTCCAGCTGTATTCACGTCCTTGCACCTCAGATCAGAGATTCGGCCCGCACATGCGCTCTTCCCATCTTGTGCTCTGCCTCGTTGCAGGCGAGCCACCCTCAGTTCCCTCTCAAATGCCTTTCGCCTGAGACAGAGCCTTAGCAGAGTCCGATTTCAGAGTTCATTATCTCTATCTTACTTTTGTTTTGCAGTTAATAGTGTAGTTCCTAGAGTTTCCGTTAGTGTTAATACTCCCCTTCTTTTCCCCCCCCCCCCCTTTATTTTGTTGTTAGAATATCTAACTTTCTGTCCTTAGTTAGTTCTTCTTTGCCTCTTCTCTCTTGGGAAGTGAACCTTGGAAAGGATATGCCCGGCTTCCCCATGTTTAAACGTTCTCTCTCCTGTCGAGAAACCATTCCAGTCAGTGATGAACATTCCTGCTGCATTCGCTGCCTCAGAGAATCACACGTGCCTCAAAAGTGCACTTTTTGCGTGAAACTAAAATGAACGTGTAGGAAGAACCGTGAACTAAAATTGAGATGCCTCGTGATGGAAAGTTCACTCAGACCAACCTCTGGCCCCAGCCCTTGGACCACTCCTGTACAGTGGTCTTCAACTATGTCAATTCTATCAGTGTCCTCGGCTCAACACTCTCCGGTGACTTCAAAGAGGAAATCTTTGTATTCCTCTCAAAGAAGCGGGCTACAAGTCCCCTGAGAAGAGAGAGAGAGATCCCAGACCAGGTCAACCACCTCAGTACCAACCGACCTATGGCTGGGTACCCACAAGGCTGCAGGCTCCTCAGGTACCGGTACCACCAATAAGTATAAAGACTCTAAGGGCATAGACTCGGGAAGATCAGTACCATCAGGGGAAAGGAGTGGTAGAGAGCAATATAGCTCCTCCAAAGCAGCACCACGGAGTCCTCTTGGGCCTCTGTACCAAGTACTTCGGCTCCACAGAAGACCAGAACAACACCTACTGGCCATTCATTGGAATGAAGAAGACTTCTGGTACCATCGTCTCCGTCTACATCAGCGTCTACTGCTCATCTTAGCTCAGCGGTACTCACCACTACTGCAGGAATTTCATTTCTCTGAAGACTTACTAATCTCAGAGATGCCTCTACTCAGCACTGACATGATCTCAATACTGGCCATATCTCATTCCCCTGACTTATGTGCGGTACTGAGGCAGTCTCCCCCAGCATCCATGACTGTTTCACCTCTGTCAAGCGACGATGAAAAGGATGATGATGATTTTTATTCAGTGTCTGTGGAAGGCTCCCCGTTACAATACCAAGAAGCCAGCCACCCAGAAATCGCTACAACCCCAGTTTACCGCCATGGGAGGCACGGCTCACCCAGTTGGTATGGACACCCTTGGGTGTCCCCACCCATGCACTTAGCACCACCTCAGTGGCCCTACTGGGAACCACGGGTGATCTATAAACACCAATTCTCAAGGGCATCTCGTGTTACCCAAAGGGATCGAGGAAGACAGTCTCCTTCAGCTTCTCTGTCCAGACCTCCTGATCCTCAAGAGAAGATATTTGAAGAACAGGAAGTGAGCTAGATAAGGAGGTTACTCCTGTGACCATCTCTTCGTCCTCTCCTGATGCCTTCCCCACCAACCCTGGCAGATGACTTCAGATAGTTTCAAGATCTCATTAAGAGAGTAGCAAACTCGGTACAAATTTCGCCCGAAGAAGTCACAACATAAGCTGCTGGACATCCTACATACTTCTTCATCAGCTCGCATTGCGCTCCCTGTCAACAAGGCCTTGCTCAACCCAGTGAAAACTATACGGCAGACACCAGCCAAAATACCTCCCACATACAAAAGAGCAGACAAAAAATATTGTGTTCCCTCTAAGGACTTTTTATTTTCTTGCCCATCCCTGAATTCCCTTGTCGATGCTGTAAATGAACATGGCAGACAGCACCATGCTAAATCGGTACCTGACGACAAGGACTGGAAATGACTGGATTTATTTGGAAGGAAATCATATTAATCAGTGACCCCACAATTTAGGATTGCTAATTACCAAGCCCTTATGGCAAAATACAATCATGTCAACTACTCTAAGTTAAATGGCTTCATCGAACATCTCCTAACTGATCAAATAGAACAGTTTTAGGCAATCATTGCTGAGGGTCAGCTCCTTGCAAGGACATAGTTGCAGGCCTCTCTGGACGTTGCTGGTACAGCTGCTCACTCCATCTCAACCGCAGTGGTCATGCAAAAAGCTTCATGGTTTCACCTTTCCGGCTTTCCAAAGAGGTACAATCCACTGTGGAATACTTTCCATTTGAAGGATCCAAGTTATTTGGAGAAAGAACAGAAGAATCCCACCACAAATTAAAAGACTCCAAGCCACGTTGCGTTCCTGGGGAATTTACACACCTACAAAAAAAAAGATCTATTAAGTCACAGAGATCTATTAAGGCACAGAGATCCCGGCTGGCTGAGTTCCCTCCTCCCCAGAAGCATTATGAACCCCAATGGAAAAGACAACAACGATAAAAGCGAAGATCACTACCCACAATCTTCAGCATCACAACCATCTACATCTAAAAACCAATTTTGATGTATTGGTCGAGGCCCCAAGTTTACCACACACACACGCTTTTATTTGCTGCAACAACCCAAACATCTCCACCTCTTTGGCGACCACCTTACTCTTTTTCGTCAAAACTGGGAACGTATAATCACAGACAAGCGGGTATTGGAGATCATCTCCACGTGATATTCAGTCCACTTTACCCATCTTCCCTCCCCATCCCTCTTCAGGGATCCTTTTCATGAGCACTTTTTATGTCAGGAAACAAACTATCTTCTGAACCTAGGTGCTATAGAACCAGTTCCCACTCAACACCAAGGGAAGGTTTTTATTCCAAATACTTCCTGATACCTAAAAAGAACAGCGGTTGGAGACCCATTCTGGATCTAAGGTCACTCAAGAGATTCGTAAAGATACAACACTTCAAGATGGTTACTTTGGCAGCAGTAATCCCATCTCTGGACCAAGGGGAGTGGTTCTCTGCCCTCGACCTACAAGATGCTTACTTTCATATCATAATCCAGTCATCACACAGGAAGTTTCTAGGAGTCTCTCTGGATCAAGACCATTTTCAATACAAAGTGCTGCCATTCGGCCTGTCATCTGCACCCAGAGTGTACTCGAAGGTCCTTTCTGTGGTAGCAGCATACCTTCACAAACTTGGAGTTATGATATTCCCGTATCTCGATGATTGCCTGGTCAAAGTACGTTACTTTGACAACACTGTGAGAATCACACAAGACTATGAATCTATTCCTACAGCTGGGACTACAACTAAATGTCCAAAACTCCACTTTAACCCCAGTACAACATCTGGAATTCATAGGGGCCTACCTAGATGCAGTAGAAGCAAAAGGTCCTGCCCAAAAGGGCCAGGGTTATTCTTATAGTTCCAACATGGCCAAAACAGACATGTTTCCATACCTTACTCAAATGGCAATTTTCCTGCCAAACACTCTCCAGCCCATTTCTCACTTCCTCTCTCAGGATGTGGGACTGATCTTCTACCCCAATGGCTCCTCGGTGTTCCAAAGTTTAGAAATGAACTGCTCTGAGGAAGTAAAGGAGGTGATGTTACATAGCAGAAAACTAACTACTCATCACACATACATTAAAAAATGGAAGAGATTACAACTCTGGTGTGACTCAAGACACATTACCTCTACATCCTCTCCACTACCACTTGTGCTAGCCTACATCCTAGATTCTAGGACCTAGAACTAAAAAAGTCAGGATTATCTCTAAGCTACATAAAGGTACATCTCACAGCCATCACCGCCTTCCATCATAAAATAGGCGGTTATTCTGTGTTCGTTTATCCTACAACAAAAAGGTATCTCAAGGGTATGGGTAACCTTTTCCCACAAATCAGATGTCCTGCACCAGCATGGGACCTCAATATTGTCCTCAAGTGCCTTACAAGGTCTCCCTATGAACCTATGGCCGCTTGCTCTCTTCTACATCTCGCTATGAAAACCGTTCCTAGTGGCCATCATGTCTGCTCGGACAGTGGGAGAGATAGGGGCACTAATGGCACATCCCCACCCCCATTTTCAAAGACAAGGTTGCATTAAGACCACACCCTAAATTCCTACCAAAAATACCGTTGGACTTCTACATAAATCAGCTTATCCACCTCCAAGCCTTCTTTCCCAAACCACACCAGGACAAAAGGGAGGCAACATTACACACACTTGATGTCAGGAGAGCATTAGCCTTCTATTTGAATAGGACAAAACCTCTCAAAAAATCTCCCAGACTATTCCTCTCCATTGCAGACAGATCTAAGGGATCCCCAATCTCTAAACAAAGACTCTCTAGATCGGGGTAGGCAACCTTTCAGAAGTGGTGTGCTGAGTCTTCATTTATTCACTTTAATTTAAGGTTTTGCATGCCGGTAATACATTTTAACATTTTTTAGAAGGTCTCTCTCTATAAGTCTATATTATATAACTAAACTATTGTTGTATGTAAAGTAAACAAGGTTTTCAAAATGTTTAAGAAGCTTCATTTAAAATTAAATTAAAATGCTGATCTNGGGGGGGGCAGGGCAGAGGGATGAGGGCTGTGGGGGTGCAGGGCAGAAGGCTGGATGTGTGGGAGGGGTAAGGGCAGAGGGCTGGGTGTGTGGGGGGATTCGGGGGTCAGGGCAGAGGGCCGGGGGGGTGGAGGTGCAGGGCAGAGGGCTGGGGGTGTGTGGGGGTGCAGGGCAGAAGGCGGGGGGGGGGGGGGGGGAGGGGGGGGTGTGGGGGGGGGCGGGGGGGGGTGGGGGGGGGAGGGGAGGGGGCGGGGGGGTTGTGGGGGTGCAGGACAGAGGGCTGGGTGTGGGGAGGGAGAGCAGGGAGCAGAGCAGAGGGCTGGGTGTTTGGAAGTGCAGGGAAGAAGGCTGGGTGTGGGGAGGGAGTTCAGGGATCAGAGCAGAGGGCTGGGTGTTTGTGGAGAAGCAGGGCAGAAGGCTGGGTGCGGGGAGGGAGTTCAGGGATCAGAGCAGAGGGCTGGGTGTTTGTGGAGGTGCAGGGCAGAAGGCTGGGTGTGGGGGAGTTCAGGGGTCAGGGCAGAGGGCGGGGGGGGGGGGGGTGGGTGGGGGTGTAGGGCATAAGTCTGGGTGTGGGGAGGGAGGTGAGGGAGCAGAGCAGAGGGCTGGGTGTTTGGGGGGGTGCAGGGCAGAAGGGTGGGTGGGGGGGGAGGTTCAGGGGTGCGGGCAGAGGGCTGGGGTGCTCCCAGACCCCTGCCATGAGCCGCTCAGGGCAGGGGGCTAGAAGGGATATGCGCTGTTCCACCCGCTTCCCCAACGCCCCGTCCCTACCTCTTCTCTGTCTCCTCTACGGAGCAGTGAGCAAGCTGCGGCTCGGCTCCGCTCCCCTTCCCCCGGGCGATCAGCTGATCGTCGGGGGGGAGGGGCGGGAAAGCACCACGCTGGGGGAAGAAGCGGGGGAGGGGGGAGCTTGGCTGCCACAGGACCAAGCTTCTGCCTCCTTCCCCCGCAGGGGAGAGCGGTGGGCGGGGGGGCTGAGGGCTGGTGCGGCGTGCCACCCAAAATCGGCTCGCGTGCCATGTTTGGCACGCGTGCCGTAGGTTGCCGACCCCTGCTCTAGATGGATATTGGACTGCATTACCTATTGCCATCGCTCTCATAACCTTCAACCTCCTTCTGGAGTACTGCTGTAGACTCGCCATAGGTACACTACTCAAAGAAGAAGAAAGGGTTACTCACCTAATGCAGTAACTGTGGTTCTTCAAGATGTATGTCCTTGTGCATGCTCCACTACTTGCCCTCCTCCCTCTGCTTTGGAGTTCTTATCAATGAGCTCTGTAATAGAGAAGGAACTGAAGGCAGTTCACCCAAACAATGTTATATAACACTGAGGCAGAGCATGAGATGGGGAGAGCACATGTGTGGGCAGAACGACACTACTACCTAAAATCTCCGATCTGAGGCACACAGACATGAATACACCTAGAATGGAGCACCCATAGGGGGACACATCTCAAAGAACCACAGTTACTGCACAGATGAGTAACTCTTTCTGCACTTTGCTTACAAAAACATCTCTTGCATTTATTTCTTTGAGTACCCACACTCGTCCAGTTTCATTAACTGGATCAAATAAATTATTTCTGCTTACTGTTATTCTTTCCCTTCTCCATCTCCCCCTCTTTTCCAGTGTAGTTTTGTACACTTTTCCTTTTAAATCCATGCAAAGTATATGTGTGAGGTCTACAAAGCAATTTAAAAGCATTTGCCATTTTTCTATAGCTTGCTAGCATTGACAGTCTAGGGGGACCAAATTCTGCCTTCTAATGCGTTTCCGCAGATCCCTTCCAAAATGAATAGAAGAATTTGGCTTTATGGCTATTAGTTTTGTAAACCAATAGATCGCCCTGAAATATATTGGTAGACTGACCAAGTTGTGACACTGGCATAAAAACTTTTAAAGTGACATAAAGACCTAAAGTATTAATCTGTCCTTTAATATTTATCTATTGAAATAGGATTCCAGATTTTTATTATGTCCAGAAATGCTGAGTAGAACGCTGGCACAGATTGCCATTCCAGAATGTAACTAATGCATTAGATGGAAAGCATTCTTGCTTCCAAGTTTCCATATTAACGTGACTGTCAAGGAATAATAATAATACTGTTGTAGCCTAGCTTGTCCTAGTCTATGTCAGCTATATTATGTAAATGTTTTTCTTCTCTCACATTGGGAATGTCTTAAATATTTCAAGTCAATACTTAATAAAAAGTGTAATTGAGGATTTTATAAGTGGGGGAGAGGCAGTCATATTTCACAGGTTAAGGTCAATATATTCTGCATCATTTTCTTACATAGTGCAAAATTAATGCTGCAGTGAAAATCCTGTCCCCTTTCGAGAATTCAACTACAAGACATAAAATTGCCAATTGTATTAATTTACAATTATCATCCAGTTTGTTAGCCTAATTGAGATGCTTAGAAAAGTGAGAGCAGGTCAGCTTCTGTCTCTGTGCGTGCTCTACAATGAGTTTGGCTAGCTTTTGATCAAGATATGGTAAAGATAATTTTTTGGTCGGGATTTGGAATTACAGTATGTACTTATTAACTCTGACAAAGTTCCCTGAGTATATACATCCTGGCAAATATTGAAGCAGCCTTAAATTCTTTCTCCCCCACACCTCCGAAACATAATTTTGCTAGAAATTGGATTGGACAGTCATAATGGTTCTATTTCAGGGGTGGGCAAACTTTTTAGCCTGAGGGCCACATCGGGGTATAGAAATTTTATGGCGGGCCATGAATGCTCACGAAATTAGGGGTAGGGGTGCAGGAGGGGGGTGAGGGCTCTAGCTGGGGGTATGGGCTCTGGGGTGAGGCCAGAAATGAGGAGTTCAGGGTGCAGGAGGGGGCTCCGGGTTGGGTGAGGGCTCTGGGGTGGGGCTGGGGATGAGGGGTTTGGGGTGCAGGAGGGGGCTCCAGGCTGGGACTGAGGGGTTTGGAGGGCAGGAGGAGGATCAAGGCTGGGGCAGGGGGTTGGAGTACTGTGGAGGAGTGTGACGGCTCCGGCTGGGGGTGTGGGCTCCAGGGTGGGGCCGGGGATGAGGGGTTTGGGGTGCAGGTGGGTGCTCCAGGCTGTGACCGAGGGTTTCAGAGAGCGGGATCAGGGATGGGGCAGGCTGTTGGGGCACGGGGTGGGGGGTGAGGGCTCTGGGGTGGGGCTGGGGATGAGGGGGGCTCAGATTGAGGGGTTCAGAGGGTGGGAGGGGGATCAGGGTTGGGGTACAGGAGAGGGGTGTGGTCTCTCGGGTGGGGCCAGGGATGAGGGGCTTGGGGACTGAAGGGTTCAGAGAGCTGGGAGGGGGATCAGAGATGGGGCAGGCTGTCGGGGGTGGGGTGAGGGCTCTGGCTGGGGGTGCGGGCAGGGGGTTAGAGTGTGGGGAGGGGGGATCAGGGGTGCAGGCTCTGGGCAGCGCTTACTGCAAGCAGCTCCCGGAAGCATGTCCCCCCTCCGGCTCTGAGGCGCGGCCCGGTGGCTCTACGCGCTGCCCCGTCTGCAGGCGCCATCCCTGCAGCTCCCATTGGCCGGGAACAGCAGCCTATGGGAGCTGTGGGAGACGGTGCCTGCGGGTGGGGCAGCGTGCAGAGCCGCCTGACCATCCCTCCGTGTACTACATAGGAGCCGGAGGGGGGTCATGCCGGCTGCTTCCTGGGAACTGTGCGGAGTGGGGTAAGCTCCTGACCCTGCTCCCCGGCTGGAGCACCAGAGCAGGGCGAACTCCCGATCCCTGGCAGGAGCTGAGGGTTAGATTAAATGGTCTGACGGGCCAGATGTGGCCCGCGGGCTGTAGTTTGCCCACCCCTGTTCTATTTTACTATTTTAGGCAATTGTGGATTGGTACCCTACTATAATTTCACATGGTTCTCCTAAGGGTTTATTTTGTGGAGCCATTGCTAGTTTATGATATTTTGCCTATTTGTGAGATTCTAGTATGGTATTCCTCCCAAACTGCTAGCACAAGCCTTGATTCCCCCTAGTTTCAATTTTATACACTTCTATAGGGCCAATAGAAAATGTTTCCACAATTTAAAAAAATCCAGTGAAAACACTTTTTTAAAAAAACAAACACTCCCCAAATAAACCACTCCCCTGCTGTTTGAATCCCAGACATTATACCACTAAAACCTGGAAGTGAAACCTCAGAGAGATTATCATGGTCCAATCTATAAGAAATGCAAAAAGTAAACTAAGAACATAACGAGTGACAAATAAATTGGATTTTTTAAATTTTTGCTTCTAATAATCTAAAAAAGTTAGTTAATATAGATCAAGAAGTGTTTGTTTGCAAAACGTTTAAATTGAAAGCATCCTTTTAACAGTGGAAAAAATTGTCCCTTGAAACATATATGTTGAAATACATAGTTTATGGATGATAAATGCAACTGATCTTGTTTACATTGGGTTCATTACCATAACATAAAATCTTGATCTTTTGTTGGGAGAGGGAAGGGAATAGAAACAGTTTAATTTGTATTCATTTGTAATATTGTTATTCAAATAGAATTCTCTGGGGCATTAGAATCTTACGTGCAGCAGATATATGAACCCTGGACATCAATAGCCAGTAGTTCCCCAGTATTGAATCCATTGTTGGCAGTAATCAGAGTTAAACTCACCGGCATCAAAGCATTATGACAGACCTCTGATTAAACTGAATATGTGCTTTATTGTGCAATACTGATTGCTGAGCCTTTTTGTTTTAAAGATATAATGATTAATTATGTCCGTTTTTAAGCACAATAAAACATAAGTTTATCTCCTTACTGGTCTTCCTAGTACAAAAATGGCTTCCAGGTACATCAGGACTTGAGTGAGCACCAAGTAATGCTCTCTTTTGTTCATGCTATTTCTTAGACAAAATGCTGTGAAATTGTTTGGAGACCAAGAAGAATTCAAATAAATCTTTTTGCAACTAAGTGTCCTGATACGTCAAAATATTAACATTATATAGCAGTCACTGGGATCTAGATGGAAGTCTTGTAACAAGTTGCTTCTCTAGAAAGTTAACATTTTAGTTCCAGAATGAAGTGCTTTATTTCTATGACCTACTTTTTGCTTTTATCAAGAACCTGCTGCTGCTGCTTTTTGTTGTTGTTGGAAATACAGTGATATGTTGGTTTTTCCAGCCCCTGGCAGGCAGAAGGCTATCAGGTTTCTTGGGGCGCATGCACAAGATTGGCAACTATTACACCCTTTAAAAAAAGCGAGCATATGCTTGGCCTTGTACTGGCCCCGTGTTTCCTGATAAAGCATAAATTGCCCTCTATGCTCAGCCATTCTTCTTTGGTATAATTCCCATCCCCCTTCACACTTGCTCTCAAGTGATGCAATCACCTTGAATCTGTCTGCATCCTGCAAGGATATGCATGGGAGGAAAAATTGCTCCTGGTGCAATCCATCACAAACAAGAGAACAGCTAGAAACTGGCCCATAATATAAAACAAAAATGCTGTTTACCCTGTTAAACAACAACAATCTTTTTCCCATTTAAAAAATTCATAATATGTCATTGGGAATTTTGCAGGAGTGCAGGATCAGACCCAATAATTGCATTATATCACAGGTCTGAAGAGCTCTAAAAATTTAATTGTTTTTAACATTGGTTTCTATTTAGTCTTATATAGGAAGTATGCCCTTCCTCAGATACCCTGCATGTTTGATCAAAAGAAAAAGAAACTATTGTACCACTTGGAAACTTTACTTATTTCTTTACGTAGATAATGCTTTCAATAAATACAAGGCATGGAGTTTCCGTTACAGTTAGACCAGTAAAAGCTAGGTCTGCCAGTAAAATCTTCTTGCTTATAACTAATCTTTTACTGATGTTAATTTAGAAGGAATTTGTAGACAAATTATTTTGCACTAGAGCAAGCTTCCTTCTCTGGTTGCAACTCCTACTATTCTAGTAATTTTGATGTTCTTGGGAAGGGGGGGGAGAGAGATTGTGTTCACCTTTTGCAAAAATTCATATTAAAACTGTTTCCCAATAGATCCATGTCTTTTGAAATAACATTCTGTGGGAACAATCAGAACTATCTTGTATACTGCACATAGGTTCTTAACCAACATTCATTGAAGTAAATGAAAAATCTTCTATTAACTTATTTGGATGCTAGATTGGGCCCATAACTTGCTTATTCTTGGTGACATTTTACTGCCTGCCTCCATTTACTTGTTTAGCTACTCTGGCAAGGAATTTGTAACTAATTTTTGTTGATAGCTGAATGCTTTAGTCAGGCACCTAGCAACTGCTGAAGATAGGTTTATCTCTGACTTAGCTCAGTCAAATGTGAAACTTATTGTGAAGATTTAAAATGGAAAATCTATATACTGTGTCAGAAATCAATACTCTTTTAACTAATACTTTCTCACTATCAAGTGTTTAGTAGTAGTATTAGACATTGCCTTTGGAGAACAAGACACTATCCCATGTTAATATAATAAAGGCTGAAGCAGAAAGGGCTTCTCAATGGTAAAAGTGGGGCTAGGCCTAGACAGTGGCCCTATGCTCTCAACACACACACAAGATGACCATTTCACAACTTTTGGTGGGCTTATTTGATGCTCATTGTCCACATCATAACTGTGGGATTGGGCCTGAAGAGGTTTAATATATGTTTGGTTCATATTTGGGCCTAATTCTGTGTTTCCTGTACACCCAGAATTCCTGTTAATTTCAGTGCTACTTTAAAGGTTATCACATCCCTCTTTACATCATCATTTATCTTTTCACAGTTCAAAATTATAAAAATGCCTTTCCTGACTATTGTAACCTTCATAAAAATGTGATACATAATGTCGGACAGTAGCCATCTCACTGTGCAAAGCCTGTTAACAAGTCTGACGTTTTGCTTCCTAACCAGAAGAACTTACAAAAAGTCATCATCTCAAAACGACTTATTTTCCTCCCATAGTAAAAGAAGCAAAAAAGGAGATAAAAATGGAAAGGGTCTGAGGCATTTTTCAATGAAAGTATGTGAAAAAGTCCAGCGTAAAGGAACAACGTCCTACAATGAAGTAGCTGATGAACTGGTATCAGAATTCACAAATTCTAATAGCCACTTGGCTACAGATTCGGTAAGTAGATTTGATGTTAATTTTTTTATTTTACAGCTATACTGTCATATCCTGTCACAGTTCTCTTAGAATTCTACGCTTGTTTCTGCCTTGACTTGTCATGTTCCACTGTCTCTTTCAAACAAATGTGTCTCAGAGCTATAGACCTAGGCCTAGACCATTTCCAAAAATATCAACATGCAGTATATAAAATAGGTTCCATTTTAAATATAGAATTAATACTACTGAATACCCTTTAAAATACAACAAAATACAGAGACAACCGGCTGCCTTAAAATTGCCTTTTAAAATATTCTACTCACACTCCACCCCAAGTAACTGAGAGTCTGAGGTGCTTCGGTCTCCCTGAAATGGAGGACACCTGTCTCAAATGCACAATTTGTAAAAACTAGGCCGACCATAGTCTTAATTATGTGTACACAAACCTGCACAAGTTATTACATCAGATTAATCATTTTTGTCATGATGGAAACACAATTGAAAAATCAATTTCTGTAGAAATAATTGTGCTATAGGATATAATCATATTTTGATTGATTGAGGTTGTTATTAATATATAGGAGTTTGAGCAATTCAGGCAGTAAAATAATTGCCAGGATAAAAACATAATTAGGGATTATTTTATTTTCTGGTTAACTTGGGTCATGTTAACAGAGAATAATAATTAGTTTGGCAGGGCTAGAGGAGGTCCTTTGTGAGGGTTTGGAATATTAATTTTAGCCTATACATATGAAGAGGAGAGAAAAGCAACCTAAACTAAACAAAAATATTGTGCATACTCTTAACTCAGCAGTTTAAAAGTCCAAATGGTAAAAAACACTCTTCTCCATGAACACGTTGTGATACATATTTAAAAATTGGTTTCGTTACAACTGATTTCTTAAAGGCAGTTATTTGTTTTAAAAATGCATATAGCTGTAATTGTAAGGATACTCATCCAGCTAGTAGTTTGGAATCTTTTACAATGCTGATACATTCTCCTTTTGTATCAAAAGTACTCTACTTTATGCACTTATGATGCTTTGAGAACGATCTGCTTCTGTTTTAAGTGATTTTTTTTTTAAATGATGTATTCTATTATATTGGCTCAAGCATGTAAGGGGGACAAGATTAAGCCTAACAATATTTTTTTAATATGCAACATCAAGAAGCAGACAGTGTATATTCTATTGTAGTCACTGTTTCTGAGTGATCTCCCAGCTTTCATTCAAACACCTTACTTAGTGTTTTATTCAACGCAATAGCATAAATTAAAGCACATGTTTTAGTGCCATATTGACTTCAACTGCCATTTTCTTTTATTCATATATTGTCTTCATGTCACTTGCAAACCTATAAAGGGAAATTTCAAGCGTCACCTTAACTTTTAGCTTTTGCAGTGGTCTTGGCCTAATTAATACTGCAGTGCTTTTTTTTTTAGCAGGCTTATGATCAGAAGAATATTAGGCGGAGAGTTTATGATGCCCTCAATGTGCTGATGGCAATGAACATCATTTCAAAAGAGAAAAAGGAAATCAAATGGATTGGCCTTCCTACAAACTCAGCTCAAGAATGTCAAAACCTAGAGGTAAGTGGAGGGGAGGGGAAATCCCTTCAGTTGCAGATGACGTCCTGTGGTAATGGAGAAGTGTCACTTTGGAAAGAGTGTGTGTGTTTATATTTGCATAATAAATGTTTAAAAATATGAACTTTAAAAAAAACCTAATTGCTCTTTATTGTTGCTTATTATGTAAATAAAACCAACATTTGATATTTAAATCCTCACTGAAATGTTTCTGTGTATATTCTAAGTATAACTACAGTATACTTTATACCAATCTAAAAATCCTGTTTGCCTGACAAAAATAAATATCAATGAAGTCATGCAGGGTGTAAAAGAGCATTCACTCCTTGAGTGTCTCCAAGCAGCAGGTGCAGTATTGCAATCCTTTTCCTGTTCCTGGCACCCCCTGTAGGACATCTGTCTACCTCTGCCAGTCTTCTGTGGCTTGGTCTTCTGTCTGTGTCACAGTCAAAAATTAACCCTTTCCGGGATAGCAAAGAGTCCAACAAATAAGCAGTGTATCTGCCCTCACCAGGGTCTTCAGCTCTGGCTCTTGGACCTTTATATTCAGCCCTTCACTTAGGCTTCCAAACAAGCCCTCTCCCCTTCTTTGGTCTTAGGTTACGCTTGTCCTCCCTTTCTCAGAGTTTACGCCACTTTGCCGGTGGTGGAACCAGGGCTCATCCATTACTGTGGGTTCCAGGCAGGCATCCCGTGAACAGCAACCACTGTAGTGCTCAATTTTTTGCTGCTACTTCCTTGGGCTTCCTCCCACCTGGCCCGTCTTATCTTAACCCTTAGCTCAAGGACAATGTTCTCAAGTCCCTCTCTCCCTGCAAACCCAGATATGCAAATGTGGCAGAGATAAACCCTGGATAATCCACAGGCTCCTTTGGGCAGAGAGGAATGCCCATCCCTGATCCTCTGGGCCCAGCCAGAGGCCGCCCTGCTAGTGCACTACAGCTCCTTTTATCTGAGCCTGCTGGGCTCAGATAACTGTTGCTAGTCCTCCTAGCTCTTGGAGGGCCAGGTCTCTCTAGTCTCCAAGATGGCTGCTCCAGAGAGGACTTTCTAGGCAGGCCTAGAGGACTCAGTGTCACTGCTCCATTCCTCCTACATCATTGCTTCCTGGCATGGAGTGTAGTAGGACTGTGGGGCCTCCTGTAGGAAGCTGCAAAGGCCAGATACACCCATCACACAGGGCATTAGGATCTAGGTTAATAGCAGTCTGAATCAGTCATAAGTGTAATATGGGCAATTTGTGTCAATGCTTTGGTTACTGACCCCAGAGAAATGGCATTGTTTGAAAGCAGTGCTCAGATATCTTCCATGGATCAGTGAGGAGACGCTCACTGCTGCCTGAGCTAAGAAAAAAAGTGAGGCTACAATTTGAGACTTCAAAGACATGTTTGTCGAGAGTAAAAGGAAAGGCTGAATGGGTTTCACATCGGAACTTCATCAAGTCATTCTGTAAGAAAGATACAGAATCCTGGAAGTAGACTCAGGCAGGTAATTTAGAACAGGCTGCCACCAGGCACAATTTCCACATCTTCTATTCAACTTTGCAATGTTTGCAGGGAAAGGTGGCATCAGCTTTCCTAGCTAAGAAGTATGATGACAGCATCAGCCAGAGTCTGAAGGATCAGTTATATCAATGGGAAGATCATTTCACGATGCTCCTCAATTGTCTGCTGCCTGCTGTCCCTCTTCCATTTGAAGATGAGCAGGAAGTTCCAGTAGAGCTTCCAGTAGAGCTACCTTCCTTCATCCAAGAAGAGATTCAAATCACAGTCCACAAGTTGAAGTCAGAGAACGCACCAGGGGTTTGTAACATCACTGCACAGGCTCTTCCAGGTCATCTGGAACTCTAATATCATACCTGATGAATGGAAGAAGGGTGTTATTCTGCTTTGTTCAAAAAGGGCAATGAAGCTGAATGTAGCAACTAAAGAAATATTAAGTTGTTGGTCTCGGGGAAAGTCTTTGCTTCTGTGTTAATATCTCAAATCAATGATGCATTTCATGGCATAGGCTGGGATACTGAGTGTGGGTTTAGATCTGGCCATTCCATTGTTGACCAGATATTTAACTTTAGACAGCCTTTTGAGAAAATGGCTGAATATGATAAACTGTGCACAGCACTATGCATAGATTTCCATGCAGCCATTCGCTCAGTGATTTGAGCAAGTTCGTGGGACCTGATGAGGCAACTAAACATCTCTAGGAAGACCGGTCACTAGTAGAAGAACTCTATAATGGAATAGGAGCTGTGATCAACTCAGTGGCAGGTACGCAGCATGGTTTCCTATCTCTACGGGAGTTCAGCAAGGCTGAGTTCTGTCATAATCCATTGTTCAATGTTGGCATTGATTGGTTGATGAATAAAGCTTGAGGAGGCAGCTGTTGGTGGTGTTGAGCTGAACATTATTCTATTTTGAGATCTCAAATATGGTGGTGACATTCTCTTGTTGGCTCAGTTTGGTGAATCACTGCAGCTCACAGCCAGTCTGGTCGAGTCAGAAGCAGTGTGCACTGGTCTGGTTATTAATCCAGATAAAACTAAGTGCCTGACCATTACCATCAAGCAGCCTCCAGCACCAGATTACAACCAACACAGTATTAACCTGTCCAGATAAGATATCAGCTGTCAAATATCATAAACCGTGCTGAAGGATGGTCAAAAGATGTGGATGCTTAAATAAACAGCAGCATCTGCTACCATGTTTTGGGTCCTTCTGTGGCCTCTGGAGACATCATGACTTGAAGCATGCTACGAAGCTGCAGATCTATCGAATCATGCTTATCCCAACCCTGTTGTACAGAACTGAAACATGGGGGCTGAAGAACTCTGAGTTGACATTTTTTATTCTTGTCATCTCCATCAGCTGCTCCATATCAAGTGGCAGGACCAGATCAAAAATTAGAATATTCAAAGCCAAACCCAGCAACCATCTCCACCATTGATTCCGTTTCAGCAGCTTTCTTGGTATGGACATATTATTACAAGGCAAGACCAAGAAATTCCAAAGTCTATGTACCAAGGAATGCCGCTCCACAGCAGGTGATCATGTGGGTGCCATAAACTTTGGTGGCCCAATAAGATTGCCAGTAGCCATAAACTGAACATATAGCTAATCAGGAAAAGTCAGAAATATTTTTAAAATTACCTGTTGAATCTTTTGTCTGGCATTTTCAGCAGGGAGAAAACTCTCATTTTGTTGCAAAGATGCCAAACTTTCTCTGTGAAAATGTCACTTGCCCTGTGGACAATAGTCATGTATCTTGCACAAGACAAATATCTCAATGTTCACACCAAAATGTTGCACCGACTAGCAGAAAATACAACATCTCAATCTCTATCAAATTTGTGAATTTTTGTCATTACTTGAATAAATATCTGGTTTTGTACACCTAGTGAAAAACAAGTTATTTTGTGTAGTTCTATTCATATAATACCTTTTAGGACATTGAAATGGGCAACGGGAGAAAAGAAAAACATTTACTGTTTTAATCATTGTGTCAAACAGTAGGCTGACAAGTATGATAAACCCAGGGAAAATGGCTACACCTGATCATTTTAAAGTAAATGTTACCATAATAGTCTGTTGTGAATATTTTTTAAACGTCTTTGGTTTTAATTCAAATCTTTTAAACTCAGTTTGTGTGAATGATTAAGTGAATTCTTTGCTGTGAATCATATTGCTATGAAATGATAAACTTTGATGTTATTGTTCTCACATTTTGTTGTCTACAGTGTGAGAACTCAATCAAATTAACCTTATGTCCTTTTTCTATCTATGACTTTAGTTACACAAGCCTCTGAGCACAGTAAAAACCAAGCATTTCCTTAAAATGTTGCTTTCAGTGTCATTTAACGGAAAAGAAATAAAGCTGTGTTTTCACATGTGCTGAAATCAATAGATTTACCAACTTGTAAATGCCCTCCATTCAAGAAAAAAAAATAGTGTATTTTAAAGTTATTTTAAATACATAAACAAAAATGTAGTTCTGTGTAAAGGTTACCTTAAAGAGAAAACACAGAAAAAATCAGTGTGTACAGAGAGGATAAATTATTAGACCTTTTAAAATGTATTGACTTTGATAGTCTTATAGGTCAAGCAAAGCTAGGCCCTGCACTCAACTCTGCAGAAAGCATATTAGTCACAGTTAATTGTATTAAAGGCATTGTAAATAAAAAAAATTCTGTTTGCAGTGGAGTTAAACTTTATAATATTATGGTTTGGAGCTACGCAATTTGAATGGAGAGGTAATTAAAATAGGGTTTAATGTAATTGGGAGCCAAGATACATTAGTGTTTACAGCAGCAGGAACATTAAAACCTAGAGCATTAAAAATACACATAGAGGCCAGCACTGTAGCTTCATTAGACTGTCCACCTCTTTGGATTTCCTCAGGACTCTCCTTGATTTAAAGTATACATTCTGGTGTTCTGGCAGCATGGGTAGAGGTCCTGAAGTACCACTGTCCTGAATACTGTTGAAAATGGTTTTGTTTATTCCATTTGTGTCACCATGGTTGCCGGAAGAAACTGGTAGCATGGTAGCTGCTTTCCCTTAACCTCTTCTTGTGACTGGTTACTGAATTCTTGCTAGTCTATCCAGGTTTCCGGTTAGTAGTCAGAAAGGGTGGTCATTCTTGGCCTAGCGATGATACACTAAAATGCCATCCTAGATGGTCCTGAGCCCAGTCCTGATAGCTGTCTTTCAGTCCTGAGTAAACAGGGACTGAGAGAACTGTTGATGGGATGCTTTTAATCACAAATGAGTGGGAATAAGAAAGCAAATGTTTTATTGTGGTACTATGATGGCTCCATTTTGGTGGGATGCAGTATTTCCTATCCAGGGCTGGAGAAAGTTCCTATGACATATATCCAACAGGGAAAAATAAGGGAGAGAAAATGCTATAACTTAGGTGGGTTTGTATTCGTCTTTTAATGAAGGGAAAGTGATATAAAAGCAGAGGTTGAGGTTGCAGTCAAAAATTAAGTTGTGTAAATCCAGGTTCCTGGAGATGCCCCACTATGTGATTAGTCCATATGAGAAAGGAGAACGCTACAGGGCAGCGAGGTGGAGCTGGGAAGGATTTTCAGCTTATGTACCAGGCCCTGTAATCCACCTCCCTCAAACAAATATAGTGTGAATTTCTATAAGGGTATCAGAATTTCACTTCCTTTATTGCAAAAATCTATTTTGTTTTAGACAGAGAACAACACCAGGCAATTTATGTATTTACAAAATTGTATCTTAGTGTGTCTAAATTTATGTTCTAAAGATAGAGAAACAGAGACGGCTAGAACGAATAAAGCAGAAGAGAGCCCAGCTGCAAGAGCTACTATTGCAGGTAAATTTAATTTTTATTTATACAGCCACTAACAAAAAACTGTTAAGGTTCAGAGTATTTTTTTTCTCCACTTTATAAATGTTTTTAGATTAATTTAGTGCCCATGAAAGTGATATTGCAGTGTACCTGAATCCTGACCTAAAATACCCCTGCCATCCTAGCATGGGGCCTCTTGGATAGATGCAGCCTCCTGGCGCACAATTGTCATCTGTCAATATCTTCTACCCTATGTCATTATTACATTTTGCAAACATTCCACTCATGCTGTTTTGCCACCGACTCCAGTGGGAACAGTAGCAGGACCACGCCACTCCCCCCCTCTTGGTCCCCCCACTTGGTCCCTCTGACAAGTTACCATTGAAAAAATGCAATTTTCAACACCCACTTGCATGGGTTCAGTTGTACATTCCATAGCTGAGAATCAGTTGTTGCTGGGGAACTGAAACTTCAGGATCCTTATTATAAAAGACTCATGAATCCAGGCCTGGCACTTGTCACATTTTGATGCAGTAACCTAGGAAAGCTTTTTGAAACCTGCTGTTTTGGCCTGAATAAAGAAATATTGTAACTTCAAATGCATTTCTGTTTGCAAAGAGGGCATTTCATTTTTTAAAAAGTCTATACCGTATTTATAGTGTTTGGATATATGCCTGGGTTTTGAATACTTTACACATAATGGACCATTTGTATAAGATCACGAGTTAAAGTCATAGGGTAACAGAAAATAACATTTTTTTTCTTGGTGCAAAATATGATGGTGTTTTAGACACAATCAGATATGCAGTGAATTCTAAGCATTTGGACACTTCTGCTTTTCTCAGTGGCAAAAATATTTTTTCTAAATAGTTGGATTTAATTCTGACCTCACTAACACTGATGTACATCCTAAGCAACTCGAAGAAGGCACGCTGGTGAAAGTGATAGGAAAATTAGACCCATAAACTCCCTGCTCACTGTGTTTATGTATCTGTTTTATGATAGCTCTTCAGTGTTTGATTCTAATTTAACTACTTTCACCATTCAAATAATTTTAGCAATTCTTGCCATTTTATATGCTTGTGCTCCTATTGACTGGAATCAGTAGTGCCAAACATGGACTACAGAAGATTCACAGATATCCCAGATTATTGCCAGTCATTGCAGTCTTGACTATATACAAAATCCCATAGCAAAAGATGAGCTGTGGAGAGAAGGTTGTAACTTGTAAACAGTTATGAAAGTGGGTAATTTCAAAGCTACAGGTTTGCTAGGACTGGATGATCTAGAGTGAACAGAGGAGAGAAAAGGGGAGGATGGATAAGAAAGTAAAGAAGAGAAGAGGGGAGTGGGCCGTGGGAGGTGCCATTTGATCCACTTTAAGTATAACTTTGTTATCTTTACATTTTCTGACCTTCTAAACTGATGTAATTATGCACCTTGGCTAGTAGATAAGGCCTTTGTTATGCCTTTTAAGCCCTAGTTTCTAATATGTGGAGATGCTCTGTCTCCTGGGCGTTGTACTCAGTACTGTGCTACCCTCCCAAAGCTCCAGAGATTGCCAGGGGAGCATGTCTGCTGTGCCTCCCTTGAAAGGGTGCAGCATGCACTCCTTTCTGTTCCTGGCCAGCACAAAGGAGCGTTTGTTAGCCAGCACAGAGAGTTCAGACTGTGGCCACCCCATCTTAGGAGAGATACCAGACAGGTGCTGTGGGTACTGGTACTTGGTTACTAAACAGCTGTAAAATCCCAGATCAGGGAAGAGTCCACATTTACAACTGAATGACAGTGATCATTTTCCTTTTTCTTTTTTCTTCTTTCTACAGCAAATAGCATTCAAAAATTTGGTACAAAGAAATCAGCAAAATGAACAACAGAATCAAGGTCCTCCAGCTTTGAACTCTACAATACAGCTCCCTTTCCTAATAGTTAACACTAGCAAAAGAACTGTTATAGACTGCAGCATATCAAGTGATAAGTGAGTGTGATGTGGAACCACATATTGGAATATTCAGTCTTCTGTGTAATAAGTATGGGATTTTTCTTTGAACAGAAAGTCTATGCACTTCATACTGAAACTAATTATACATTTGCATTTCCCTTTCATCTTCCTGGTGTTTGACATAGGTACTGACTCCATGGGTGCTCCGGGGCTCAAGCACCCATGGAAAAAAAATTGGGGATACTCAGGACCCACCAGCCACAGCTGTTTGGCGGGGCCCCTGGCCTGGCTGCCGATCAGCTGTTCAGCAGCTGGCAGGAGGCACTCGGGGGAGGGCAGAAAGGAATCAGTGGCGGGCAGGCGGGGGAGCCTTGAGGGAGAGGGCTGAGAGGAGCAAGTGAAGGGCAGGTGGGGGAAGGGCAGGGGGAGTGGGAAGAAGCAGAGCAAGGGTGGGGCTCAGGGGAAGGGGCAGGGCTTCAGGGCAGAGCTGGGGTGGAGCATCCACTGGGAAAAAAAAAATCAGCGCCTATGGTGTTTGATACCTCTTTCAGTATACTTAACCACCATTGTGCTTTTGTAAAATGTATGATGCATGCTCTACAACTTTTAGTCAGAGTTATATGGCTACCAACTTGTTCAAAATTATGAGATGGAAATAAGTGCCAGAGGCAATTGGGAAAACTCTGAAATACACCACTACCTCGATATAATGCCACCCGATATAACACGAATTTGGATATAACGTGGTAAAGCAGTGCTCGGGGGGGGGGGAGGGCTGCGCACTCCGGTGGATCAAAGCAAGTTCAATATAACGTGGTTTCAATTATAACGCGGTAAGATTTTTTGGCTCCCGAGGACAGCGTTATATCGAGGTAGAGGTGTAGATGTTTGGTTCATTTTAGTGGCACCAGGCTCACTGTCCTTAGTGCTTTGTACTTATACATGAGGGAGTCTGTATTTGTTCTCAGCTCTCTTATGAATTCTATCAGCTGGTGAAAGAATACAATCTTGATGTATCATTGTTTACTAGATCATAACAGTTTATTAGTGGTAAATAGATCTCTTTCATTGAATGCTACTGGTTATGGATTTCATTCTACCGTACATTGATTTTGCATTACAGTGGAAGCTCCTTATGGTGAACTTGAATATAGTGAAACTTTATAACGAAGTAGAATAACAGTCCCTAATTGCTTCAGTTTCAACATCCAAATTACAGTTCTGGCTATGGTGAAGTTGTTGGTGAATATGTATAATCAGGACCCTGTGCACTCTGCAGCACAGTTGGCTGAAATTCTTATAAGAGGCCTAATTTCTGCAGGACTCCAGTGCAGTTGCCTGGAAATACTATTCCAGCTAATGGTAGATTAAAAATTGATATTTTTATTGAATGAAATATTCCAATGAATAGTACAGCATAATATCCTCTCAATTATTTTTACATTGACCCTAATTTTTAAGCTTAATATAAAATTAAATAATTGTTAATAAGTTGAATTTTTTTATTGAAACTTCATAACTGAATTGTACAAGTTGTTGGGAGGTAAGCAGAAGCTTTTGGTACCTGGGAAGGCATGGGAGAGAGTTTGAGATTGTGGGATACTAAAATTATCAGTGGTGATATATTTTAAATTGTTGATATCATCAGTCTTCAATATTAACACCCCATTGAGATGAGTGGGACATTTCACATCCCTAAAGCTACTGTTTGCATCTCAGGGACCTGTTTACACTATATTTTCCCCTTACAATTTCCCTCTGTTGCAACTCCCTGTGCAGTCAACTGGTGTTCACACCAGTGGGGTGCATGTGTGGATAAGGTCCCAGCAGTTGCTGGTGGTTTAATCACCATGAAATTAGGGCGGTCAATTAATCGCAGTTAACTCAAGCGATTAACTCAAAACTAATTAACTCAATTTTAAAAATGAATCGCGATTAATCGCACTTTGAATTGCACTGTTAAACTAATAGAATACCAATTTTAATTTATTATAAATATTTTTGGATGTTTTTCTACATTTTCAAATATACTGATTTCAGTTACAACACAGAATACAGCGGGGGTTCTCAAACTGGGGGTCAGGACCCCTCAGAGGGTCACGAGGTTATTACGTGGGGGGTTGCGATCTGTCAGCCTCCACCCCAAACCCCGCTTTGCCTCCAGCATTTATAATGGCGTTAAATATATAAACAAGTGTTTTTAATTTATAAGGGGGGGTTGCACTCAGAGGCTTGCTATGTGAAAGGGGTCACCAGTACAAAAGTTTGAGAACCACTGACATACAAAGTGTACAGTGCTCACTTTATATTATTATTTTTTATTACAAATATTTGCACTGTAAAAAGGATAAAAGAAATAGTATATTTCAATTCACCTCATACAAGTACTGTAGTGTAATCTCTTTGTCGCAAAAGTGCAACTTACAACTGTGGACTTGTAGGCTCTAAAGTTTTACATTGTTTTATTTTTGAGTGCAGTTATGTAACAAAAAATAAATAATTCTACATTTGTAAGTTTCACTTTCACGATTAAGATATTGCACTACAGTACTTATATGAGGAGAATTCAAAAATACTATTTCTTTTGTTTATCTTTTTTACAGTGCAAATATTTGTAATAAAAAAATAATAGAAAGTGAGCACTGTACTCTTTGTATTCTGTGTTGTTATTGAAATCAATATATTTGAAAATTTAGAAAACTTCCAAAAATATTTAAATAAATGGTATTCTATTATTGTTTAACAGTGTGATTAAAACTGTGATTAATCGCAATTATTTTTTTAATCTCATGATTAATTGCAATTAATTTTTTTTAACCATTTGACAGCCCTACATGAAATCAATCTGTTAGGTAAGACATCATAGTTGTTAAAATATTGGTGATTGGTCTATACTAGTGCTGCAACAACAGGACCTTTTAAGAAAAAAAAACAGTGTAAACACCATCTGGTGTGCCCCAAAGCACTGGTTTGCACCTGGTTCACTTTTAGAAAGTTTTCTTCTCACCCATAAAGGCTAGAAAAGCCATTTAAAAAAATAAAAGCTGGGATTCTAGAGCAGTATTCCAAGGTAAGATGTGGATGAATTCTGTGGCAGAAATGCAGAGCATATGATACATATAACCTTACTATTCATACCAACACAGCTGAGCTCAAGAGTTATTTCTAGATACTGTACAGCAAACACTGTTGTTTGTTTTTTAAACATTTCTAAGTTAAACTTTGAAATTACTATACAACTTAGTATTTTTGGTGTGATTTTTTCTCGGGGCTTGTCTACACAAAAAAGTTGTACCTCTTCAACTATACTGATATAGTTAAAGCAGTACAACCCACCTACTGTGGACACAGTTATATCAGTACAAAGGTGCCTAGTACTGATATAGGTTATTGCTCTTCCCATATAGTTAAACTATAGCAGTATAACTATGTTCACACTAGAAGTTGTACCAGTATAACTATACATTTTAAAAAATATATCTGACAGTTTATACTGGTACAGAAACTGTGTCGACCAGGATTTAGACCCAATCCTTCAAACATTAAAGCATGTGTAACTGTACTCAAAGAGTAGTTCCATTCAGGGGTCTGACTGAAAAAAAGACCTGATGGCACTCCTCCAAACTCCTCCACCCACAAAATAAACTGCTTCCATGTCAGTTGCTAGAATGAGATGCTGCTTACTATAGATCAGAGGTTCTCAACCTTTTTCTATCTGAGGCCCCCCCAACATGCTATAAAAACTCCATGCCCCCACCTGTTCTACAACAACTGTTTTTCTGCCTATAAAAGCCAGGGCCAAGTTAGGGCAAGCAGGGCAATTGGCCAGAGCCTCATGCCATAGGGGGCCCTGCAAACTTAAGTTGCTCAGGCTTCAGCTGCCGATGGCAGGTCTTGGGCCCCAGGCTTCAGCCCCACACAGTGGGGCTTCGGCTTTCTGCCCTGGGCCCCAGTGAGTCTAATGCCCCATGCTTGGCGGACCCCTGAAACCTAATCACAGCCCCCCAGGCGCTACGGACCCCTCGTTGAGAACTGCTGCTATATGTCATGTAGTTGTTCAAAGTATGATCATATGGCCTCTCTGAGCTCTAATGGGCTCCTTGAACTTGGCTCCCGCCCTCTCCCCAAGTAGAGTTTTAGTATGCCATGGGCTCTGCTAGGCCCCTTGACTGAGGGGGAAAAGATAGTCCTATCTTCAACTCGGCACCCACCTGTGGCATCAAAGTGAGATGCTGCTGACAGTAAACTGTGCAGATCACTGATCCCTCCTCTCCTTTCTTACATGAAGAATGAAAGAGTTAACAACGCTGACATATAAATCATCATCACTGGGCACCTGAGTTTGCACCTTAATGAAGTTTATACCTTTCAGAGCTATTGTTTCAGGCTCTTTGCAGACTTGCATCTTGCCTTCAGTTTGTGTTTTTGAGGTTTTCTCTTTTTTTAAATGAGATTCTGGAGAACATAGTCGCTTCAGATATTTTCTATATTGGCGCAGTCTCCATTTACATCAGTGCTAGTAGAGTTATGAACATGTTTAATTTTTGCTGGTTTGGAGTCTCAGGTTGCAAAAGCACTGAAGAAATAGATTCTTATTTATGCTTGACAAGTGTTTTGTGATCATTTCAAGCATTAATTGAACAAAAAACTGTCTTCTAGGGATCTGGGCTTAAACGGATTTCATAGAAAGACAGTGGATTTTTTTTTTATCAGAAATTAATCAGTCTAGTTAAACTTCTCTTTCTGTTGGGGGTGGAAGAAGAGACAAGTTGCTTAAAATAAGTTTTAAACAGTTGATTATTGTCCCTTATTTATTGGAAAGAATAGATGACCTCTGGCTTAATCTCAGTATTGCAAGCAGGCCAGAGTACAAGCTGAGCTAATAATGCAACAGTTCTGGGACAGAGGGCTGGTCTACACTACAAAGGTTTTACAGTATAGCTATACCAGCAACGCCTGCTGGTGGAGAGGCCACCCTGAACAAGATAAACTACCCTGGCAAAAGGACTCTTCTGACAGTATAAATTGCATCTACACGGGGGATTTTGCCAACATATCTATGCTAGTTAAGGGTGTGATTTTTTTCTCTCTCACTCCTAACTGAAATAACTATGCTGACAAAACGTGATATGGCATATTTTTAACATATAGGACCTGTAAGCAAACAGATTTAGAAGGTTGTTATTTAATTGATAAACTATCCAAAAGGTGATTTACATTGAAGTAAATAGGTCAATTCACAGTGGGGATGTTATGGATCAGAACAGAAAGTTTAAGGAAAAAGCAGCAAAAATAAAAATGGTTATTTTTGGTGACAAAGCTGTAGAAGACTTTCAAAAAGTATTGGATTTAGTACAAGTAAGGGTTCTTGCTGGAGCAGGAATGTTTTCCTCATCTTTTAATCTGTTTAATGAAGGAGAAAAGTTTATGGACTCTTATTGCCTGCCATGGAAAAAGTTGTTTTAATTGGGAAATATGATCATTGGAACCCTGCAGAGATGCCAGTCTCCTAAGTACAGGAGAAAAGCTGTACCTACCCATGGTATTTAGAAAAAAAAGCATCTTTGACCTCTGAAGAAATCCTAAAATATTGTAATTGTATCTGTACACTTACTTCCTGAATGTATAGCACAGGAAAATATAATCAGGCCCATGGTTCCTTTCAGAACCATCTCACTTTGACATTTCTCCTGTACAGATTTGAATACCTCTTTAATTTTGATAACACGTTTGAGATTCATGATGACATTGAGGTGCTGAAGCGAATGGGAATGTCCTTTGGGCTAGAGGCAGGCAAATGCTCAGCAGAGGATCTAAGAACTGCAAAATCGTTGGTGCCAAAAGCTTTAGAAAGCTATGTCACAGGTAAGTTAAATGAAGCTTTTAAATATTATCCTTGATTAAATTCAAAGCCATAACTTACTGAAGCATTTCTAATTATGTCAAACTACATAAGCATGAGGCATAAGACAGTTTGAACTAGATTTATGAAAGCCAGCAGGATCCCACAAATGACTGGTGGTTTTAAAATTAATCTTCGATGGGCACATGTAGACTTAATTTAAAATTGTTTAGAATATCGATTCATGAATGGGCTGCAGTGCAAAGGAATAATTCCATTAATAGTTTCTGGTGAAAACATAACCCTTGAGACTCAATAATATAGCCAAAGCGCCTCAAAATGACAGTATTTTCCTTGTGTCATTGCTACTCCTTTTTAGGCTCAAAAGAATCCTGGATAACAGGAACAGGAAAGACCTATAAAAGGGAGTCCATTTCTCTTTTTTTCTCCTCTCCCTCACTCCCCCAAAAATGTGTGGAATAGAGAGCACCTTAGCAGAGGACAGATCTGATATTAGACTGCTCTTTCATCTTATTGAGGAGATTCTCCTTATAAATCTCTCATTTTGCATGGACCACATATTCCTTTGTATTTGTATAGCACATAGCAAAACGAGGTCCTGATTTTAATTGGCCCTCTGAGTACTATTGCATTATAAGTATTAAATAAGAATGAGATGTAGTGTGTTTTAGAGCAGCGGTTCTCAAACTGTGGGTCAGGACCCCAAAGTGGGTCACAACCCCGTTTTAATGGGGTCACCAGGACTGGCTTAGACTTGCTGGGCCCATGGCCAAATCCAAAGCCCGACCCAACCGCCCCTGTTGGAGCTGAAGTCCTTGGGCTTTGACTTTGGAGCTCCTCTGCCTGGGGCAGTGGGGTTCGGGCTTTGGCCCCCCTACTTGGGGTGGCGGGGTTCAAGTGAGCTGAGGCTTCAGTCCTCCCTCCTGGGGTCGTGTAGTAATAGAGGGTCACGGTGCAATGAAGTTTGAGAACCCCTGATTTAGAGGAAATAGGGCATGTGTATCTGGAGATATGGATTCTGTTACTGATCTTGAGCAAGTCATTTTCACCTTTGTGCCTTATGTGTAGTGTTTTGAGAACTATTGATGAAAAGCGCAAAGTGTCATTAACTAAATTAAACTTCCTAGAAAATGTTACAACCCTCTTTTATTAAAAGGTAGAACTTGCTTTTAAAATTAGGAGTGTTGATCTCTTCTATTAGAATTGCAGCGTGCCAGTCTAATAGCTGGACTCTCCTTGAATAAGATTCTGGATGTTTGTTAAAATGCATTGTATAGGTTCTTGAAATAATTACTTTCTGAATTTTCCTACCATTGCAAGTATCATTGTAAACTTATGCTTTCTCCTATATATTCAGTCTTCTTTCTTTGTTCTTCAGTGACATTTGAGTCCAGTGTTTGTGACATTACTTCTCAGTATTATTAAAATCTTTTTGGATATTAACTCCAAGGTTGATCACATCCTGTACACAAAGAGGATTTTCTCTTCCCACCCTCTTCTTCTAGACATTCTGATTGGATGAATTGCTTATTGGTCATAGCTAGGTGGGCTTCCAGTTATAGACTTAGACAGCATGCTGCAGTATTGTAGGTTACTTACATGCTTCTGGTCCTTGGCTGTTGTCAGTCTAAACTTAAATTGTTCTAAAGTTCTCTTAAACTTTCTGGTTCACTTTAGGAGATCTTCCACCAATGAAAGGAATATTACCCAGTAAATCGCTAAAAAGAAATTTCAACACTTAATTTTCAGAAAAATTGGAACACTGCCATTAGCCTGGCACCTGTGTTGTTAATCTGATTCTCACTTCACCTAATGTCTGTTGTATTGATTTGCCTTGTTTATTATTTTAAAAAATCTTGGGTCCCTTTCCTGTAGCTAAGAATAGAAGATTAATTTTTAATACTTTGTCTCCTAGGTGTGGAAGCTCTATAGAAGGTAATGGTATTTCTGCTGCAAATGAGAGAGAAGATTTTTTTCTGTTGTAAACAAAGTAATTTTATAGTTCTCCCTGGAAGGATAATGCAGTTGGAAGCTGTCCAGTCACTTAGATGATAATTTATAATATATACATTGGTATAAGTTTTTATACTCTTAAAGAAGTAAAATTTTTGTTGTTGGCATAATTTCTTTGGTAACACACTAGTATTCCACATAGGCTTCTGGCTGCTAATCACAAGTCCTGTATTGACTTCCCCTTTATGCAAAGTACTCTGGACCAGTACTGTACTCTTTAGATGTGGGTTGCTTTGAGTACATTTTTCAAAGCTGTCTTATTTTGGTTATGAGAAAATATGGCCAAAAGTTTTGGTTCTTTTAATCTAGTATTGTGTACTAAAGTGTGTGCATTTAGTTTGAAGGTTTCTTTTATTGGTTGCTCCTAATATAATTATGCAGTGTGAGGATCAGTATAAATGATGTGGTTACTACAATCAGATGCCTGTATTAACAAATAGGAGTAGCTGTCTTAAATATGTTTTGCAAAGGTATCAAAAAGAGGGCATTTGCCTGATTACATGGTTCTCTCAGCAAAGTATAACTTCCCTTTTTAACTTTGGCATGCTTTATTTCTTATACTACCAGAGCAGAATTTAAGGTTAAGTATCCACATTTTATGGCTTATTTCCATCAAATTTGCCATGGTACTTTAAAATACATAGGCTTCAATTAACTACTGTTCAAGAATAGCAAATCTCAATGTCTTGTATTTATTTACTGGTTACGTTTGTTGCAGACAGCAAAGTTTAGAGCTTTCCCACACTGGCCTACCCTATGAACTAGACTATGATGGAAGAGAAACCTCTGTAGTGGGTGTCAGAAGTAAAGAATTATCTGAATCAGCTCATTGCTAGGCATCTCCTTAGCAAAGCATACTTACTGTACACAATGATGAGAGCTTCAGGCTATGTCTACAGGACAAATTTCTGCTTGCATAGCTATGTCAGTCAGGGTTGTGATCTCTGACTGACATAGCTCTGCCAGCAGAAGTCCTTACTGTAGATGCAGCTATACCAGCAAAGCTTGTTTCTTTTGGGGATGTTTTTACTGTATTGCTTTTCCTATACCACTAAAGCACTCCTAGTGCATACCTGGCCTCAGAGACTGGGCCAAGACTGTGCTGCTATTTTAGATAAACAGATACTGAAGGCTGAAGATTAATTATGGTAGTGTTGTGTTTGCTAAATGAACATGCATAACCATTGGAGAAGCAAAGCGGGAAGGATCTCCTAGTCTGGAGTTACGTGGATAGATCTGGTGAAAAATCTACAACCAAATATGACCATCTCTGCTAAAATAAATGACTTTACTTAAAGAATATGTTACTTCCCAGCCCAAAATAACATTTTAGAATGACTTATACAGATTAATGCAAAATATATGAAAGAATCTTTTCATTTATTAACTTTTTAAAGTTTTCTTTGTACAAAAGGCTTACATTTTATCCATTCCCTCAGAAAACCCCCTCTCACAAATGTATACACTCTTACTTTTTAATTTTCTCTAGATCTCATTGTACAAAAATTAATCATGTTATTTTAAATAAAAGCTTGAGTGTACTTTTACCTAAGTTAGTAGGAGTCTGGTCCAAAATTTAACTTAAAATACCATATTGGTATAGCACACAGCTCTCTCTCTCTTTGTATCTTGAACCATAAATGCTGAGTTTGTTAACAAAAAACAAGGGTGTCTTTTTTTGGGGGGGGAAGAAGGGGTTTACTACTGCCGGCACTGAGAAGACAATACAGTTTCTGAACAAGAACGTGTATTGTATATAGAGTGGGGTGGTAGCAGCACTGTACTTTAGATTGCGATTAGTTTATTGTTTACTCTAAAATCCACGTCTTGGAAATTGCTGTGATCCAGGGCAGGCACAGTGGTCCAATATAAGGTTTTCCAAGATACAGTCCATCCGTCCCACCACCACCAAAAAAAGAAACTGTAAAATTTTCATGTCACATGATTCACTTTTTTTGTGCACAGCTGGGGCTCTGAGCCTCCCGAACTGATACCACCTACACAGGATGGATCTCCAGCACCTACTTCCCCTTTAGCGAAGCAATATTTAAAAAAGTTATTCAGGGTAAACATTGGATCTACACAGCGGCTTGATCCAGAGAAAGTCATTTGTGCAGGTGCAGCAGGACTGGGGGCTCTACTGCAATCAGTGTCTGCAGACATGCTGACAGAGTATGTAGCTTAAGGTGATGTGCTGTGGCCACTGAACCGAAGTATACTCCTGGATCAATTCTGTGCCAAAAAATTAAAAATTCTGCACACAATATTTTAAAATTCTGCATATTTTATTGTCAAAGTATAATCACGCCAGTTTCAATGATTTTGGTAATTTATTTCAAAATACCTGTCAAAAGATATGTCAACAATACACACAACAACAAAAAACATTCCCCCAGGAGTAGAAAGTTAAAGAAACCCCTATTGCAACCCAGTTCCAGTTGGGGGGGCGCGGGAGGGGGCTGCGTGGCACCCTCCTCCCCCCGAGCCCAGCTGTGGGGCACCCTCCTCCCCCCAGATACCTGCACCCCAGAGCCTTTACTCCCTCCCAGCTTCTTTACTGTCCTCTATGCCCGCTAAGCTGGGCACTCTGCTCAATGCAAGCTGGGCTCTGCAGAGTTCTGCAGCCCCAATTCTGTGCAAATTCTGCAGTGGCACAGAATTCCCCCAGGAGTACTAAGTAGCATCCATGTACTGTAAGTCTGAGTCCTACCCTTGTCAGCTTCCTGAGACTGAGGGCTGGTCTAAATTTAAAATTATATTGACCTAGCTATGGCGCTCAGGGCTGTGAAAAATTTTGCGGCACAATTACGTTGACCTAATCACCGGAGTAGACGCAGCTAGGTCGACAGACTTCACCTCTCAAAGAGGTGGTTTAACTACATTGACAAAAAACCCCTTCTGTCAAAGGAAGACTCTACACCACGGCACAGTAGTGTAGACATATTTTGTGTGTTGTGATAGTTTCTCTCTGCCTTCACTCTGCAAGGGCTCCTTCTGAAAGGTAGGCCTGAAAGAAAAGCTTCTGGTTTAAAGAGTCGAGATTTCAGAATACTCTAAAACCCACTTGCATACTTCCATTTTACTTTTAAGTATTGCCAAGGAAAATAATTTCAAATAGAGGGAAGATGAAAGACTCTAGTAAGCAACAGTATTAGGGTAATGTAAATCATGCCATATGCTTCTCACCCATTTCTTGAACAATAGAAATGAATATAAACAAAGAAAAGCAAGTAGCTGCGACTTTGATGGATGTCAGAATGTTCAAATGGGTTGCTGAGCTTCAGAAAATGCCCCCCTAATAAGAGCTCTATACTAAAGACTGGCATAAGATCAATATTGATTGATGCAGTGCAAGGATGCCATTGTCAGTCAACATGGTAACTGATGTTTATCATGAAAAATAAAACAATTTTCAACTTCCTACAATAATTCATCCAATCTACACAAACCAAGGATTCAGACCTACCAATTTCTCCTCTCAAAATGCTGAAGTTTCTGTGGGGAGGCAGTTTGTAAGACACTAGAAACATTTAGTCCTGGCCTACACTACAGAGTTAGGTTGACATAAGGCAGCTTACATCGACCTAACTCTGTAGGTATCTACACTAAAACGCAGCCCCCCACCAATGTAACTCACCCACTACACTGACTTAATAACTACACCTCCACAAGATGCATAGCACTTAAGTCGATGTAGTTAGGTTGACGCAGTGTTAGTGTCGACACTGCGTTGCTTACATCGACTGTTGCCGCCTTTCAGAAACCGTCCCACAATGCCCCACACTGACAGTTAAATCAGTGCAAGCACTCCTGGTGAGGGCATGCACCACCGACACAAGGAGCATAGTGTGGACATGCAAAAGCAGTTTAATTAGTGCTGCAGCTGTAAGGCGACGTAACAATCAACTTTAATTTTGTAGTGTAGTCTTGCCCCGAGTCATATGGCCCTTTTTAAAACAGTAATAGCAAACCAGATATTTTCCTCCACAAATTGCTATAGAAAATCCAAGCAATGCAAAATCTATAACATTTAAAAATTATACTCTAATCCAAAATATCAAATTTTGTAAGCCTTTTTTTACCCATTAAAATTGAAATCCTGGTGAAACCTTAACTATGGGAGCACTACCATCCCACTATAATGCTGTGTCACACTAGAATTAGCAGAGTAAATTTAAGTCATTTGGTCAAGGGTTCCTCGGATACAGAGGTTTTTCCCCATCCCTCAAAAAAGTGCTGATTTTAATAAAGTGCTCTAGCAGGATTGATTTGAAAACTGGGCTGGGGTGGACTTTGGGAGGGAGAGAGAGAAAGGGAACACTCATTTAGATGAATGGGTCAGTTCACACCTCTCAGAGCAATTGTGTCAGACTATTCATTTCCATGGAATGTTCAGATACATCTCATTGAGATGAATGCACCACTTTATACTCCTGGAATCCTCTTAGGCTGCAGAGGGTTGTGCAGACCCCTTTCTCCTACACTAGAGCCTGGTCTACACTAGGTAATTAGGTCGGTATAACTACATTGCTCAGCAGTGTGAAAAATCCACACACACACACACCCCGAGCAGCACAATTAAACCAATCTAACCCCTGATGTAGACAGTGCTAGGTTGACAGGAGAATTCTCCAGTCGACCTAGCTACTGCCTTTCTGGGAGATGGATTGCCTACACCAACAGGAGAACCCCTCCCATCAGCATAGGTAGTGTCTTCACTGAAGTGCTAATGCAGTGCAGTTGTGGCACTGCAGTGTTTTAGATGTAGACAAGCCCCAAAGGATTGTCTATGACGAGAGTTGCTTCAGAATAGCTATTCCTCATTAACTCCCTGTGTGGATGCTTTTATTCTAGGATAGGAGTTTTTTATTCTGAATTAGCTGAATCCATTTTGGATTAGCACTCTATTGTTCCAGATGATGAAACAAGAGAAATGGTAAGACTATGTGCTCGCTCAGGCAAAAGCTGTATTCAGGGCAGGCTTAGTGACCACCAGCTGGCTATTCTTGGTCTACATAGGCGCCGACTTCATGGGTGCTCCGGGGCTGGAGCACCCACAGGAAAAAATTACGGGTGCTCCGCACCCACCAGCAGCCAAGCTTCCTCCCCCCCCCCCGCCGCCCCCAAGCACGCTGCGTCCCCACTCCTCTCCCTCCCAGCGATTCCTGCCCCCAACGCCTAACAGCTGTTTGGCGATGCTTAGGACTTTCCGGGAGGGAGGGGGAGAAGCGGGGATGCAGTGCACTCAGGGGAGGGGGCGGGGCGGGGACTTTGGGGAAGGAGTGTAATGGGGGCGGGAAGGGGCGGGGGGTCGAGCACCCACCGGGCAGAGGGGAAGTCGGCGCCTATGCTGGTCTATACTCGATCACTTCACCTCACCTGCATAAACCACTGCCAGAGTTGCCAGATGTTTCCACCCTTTAAGTCTATAAGACTTCCCTCTGGAACATCACCTTTTTCTGTTTTACATCATGCTGTCATGTTTACTCCCAGACTGCTACACATTTCTGCATCAAGGATAAACTACTGTGCGCTTCTATTTGCACATGCACAAAACTCAGCACAGAAATGAGGGGGCTCAAGCTCTGTGGGTACAGATGCAACTCTGTGGCAACCTCTGTACCAGTCCACTGTGCTAGGGATGGCTGTGTTAAGTGTAGTTGGAATGCATGTAGACAAATGAGAGAATACAATTCTGTACAACATGCCACATTTACTTCATTCCTCATATCTGCTTATTTTAGGGCAGCCCTGGCTGAAATTACAGCATATCAACACTGGCTCTTGCCCGCTCTAGGTGCCAGAGTTAAGATTGAATGGTAAGGCTAGTGTGCATGCCATAACTCCTGGTTTTCAGAGGTTTAAGTATAGTTGCAGCCAGCATTATGAAAGGATATGAGGCACTGCCAGTCAACCTTAACTCTGTGTTAACAAAGTTTTGGGGCTATGAATGTTGTTTCATGTTCTGGATCTTATCTGATCATCAGCACAATAAACTATATGCTGATATCTGTAGTTAGTGAGGTATGGAGCAAAGAGAGAACAGCTATTTCCCACAATTTAGATATTAAACTGGTCTTGACGTTACAGTACTTGGAACCTATTTGACACTTTCAACAGTGCAGATTTAATCTGAAAGTCATTCGTGGAAAATAAATACTGAACATTTCCTGAGTACCACTTTTGATGATGATGATGATTGTACTAGCAATGTTATGGTTAATGATGCAAAAACAGTATATGGTGTTTAAATTAAAAGCTAGACATCCAAAACCAAGTTAAATACAGATTCTAACACTGTAAGGAAAGAAAAATGTTGCTGTAACTTTAATGTGTAACTGTGTTGTCTTTTAGATATGGCTACAGGACTTTCATGGTTGAACCAGGGGTTACTTTTAAATTCAGCTCATTCAGTTTCAACTTTAGAAACAGCTGGCAGTACCTCTATTTCTAAATCAAGGTAACTATAGAGTGATTTTTCTATTTCAAGCAATGAAAGATAGTTTCCTGTGATACTCATATTGAGAAAGTGTAAAATTCACCCCGATGCATCACTTACCCTCTCAAAATAGGGTGTTATAGCACAGGAATGAATTTCACCCCAACTAAATATAAAGGACACTATGGCCTGGACTACACTAAAAAGTTAGGTTGATCCAGCTGCATCGCTCAGGCATGTGAAAAATCCATACCCCTGAGTGACATAGTTAAGTCGAACTAACACCCAGTACAGACAGCGCTAGGTTGACCAAAGAATTCTGTCGACTTAGCTACTGGCTCTAGGAAAGGTGCATTTTCTCTGACAACAGCAAAACCCGTCCTGTTAGTGTATGTATTGTCTACACCAGTGGTCTCCAACCTTTTTATGCACAAGATCCCTTTTTGAATTTAAGTGCAACCCAGGATCTACCCTGCCCCACTTACTCCATCGCTCTCCCCCACCCTCACTCACTTTCACCGGGCTGGGGCAGGAAGTTGGGGTACGAGCTCTGGGCTGAGGCAGAGGCAGAGGGGTTCGGAGTGTGTGTGGGGGCTCTGGGCTGAGCCTGGGGCAGGGGGTTAGGATGCAGGAGGGGGTGAGGGGTGCAAGCTCTGGGAGGGAGTTTGGGTGCAAGACGAGGCTCCAGGCTGGGGCAGAGTGTTGGGGTGCAGGAGGAGGTATGGGGTGCTGGCTCCAGGAGGGGGCTCAGGGCTGGGGTGCGGGCTCCCGCCAGGCAGCACTTACCTCAAGCGGCTCCCTGTCAGTGACACAGCAGGGCTAAGGCAAGCTCCCTGCCTGCCCTGGCCCCACACGGCTCCTGGAAGCGGCCATCACACCCTTGCGGCCCTTGGGGAGGGGGGCACATGGCTCTGCCTGGAAGTACCGCCCCCACAGCTCCCATTGGCCGCAGTTCCCCATTCCCAGCCAATGGGAGCTGTGGGGGTGGTACTTGCATGCAGGAGCAGCACACGGAGACCCCCTGCCTCTACCCCTCCCCCGGGGCCTCAGGGGCATGCTGTCCACTTCTGGGAGCGGGGTGAGGCCAGGGCAGGCAAGGAGCCTGCCTTAGTCCTGCTGCGCCACTGGATTTTTAGCGGCCAGAGATCGCGATCGACTGTCAAGAGACTCCAGGATCAACCAGTTGATCACAATCTACCAGTTGGTGACCACTGGTCTACACTGAAGCACTACAGAGGCACCACTATAGCATTTCAAATGTACACAAAGTAGTTTCTATGATGACTGATTTTTGGAACATTCTAACTTTCTGATAAAAGGCTGCTTTCCACAGACAATTTCTGATTTGTAGTCTCTGCCCAGAGGAGAATGTGTGTGTGTGTGTGTACATTTGAGGTTAATTGGGCAAACTGTGTTTGTATAGAAGACTTGAAAAGTGGTGTGTCTTCACCTTTTAGAAAGATCTAAAATAGTTTGTTCATAATTCAGAACCCTTTGTGAACAATTCAAACTTTTTTTTTATACATTATTTATCGTGAGGAGTAGGATGAGACTTTTTTTAATTTCATTTTCACCCAAGTTGGAGCCTTGAGGATTTTACTTGAAATTTTTGGTGTCTGTACATGTTATTTCCCTGATGGTGCTGGCAAAAGTTATAAGTTCCACACTGCCTAATCCTTGCTTTAATTTTTAAATTTCTTGGTTGTGAATTGGTTTTAAAATACAAATTGATCACAAGACCTAAATGTTTGTCATCGTGTATTTGGGTAGAAATCCTGTTTTTTCTGGCCCCTAGAGTTCCTAACAAGTTCTTGCTCATGGCAGTTCACCTCTCAATGTACACAAACTACAGCATAGACAAGGCAATGGGAGAATCATTCCCTTTTGATTCCTTCTCTTGGCTTCAGGAGCTTCCTTAGCTGGGACAAGAGAGATTGGCAAACCCCCTATTGAACCTTTTGTTTCTTTTGCCTTTCTGCACTCCTGATCCTTTCCCCAAATACTAGATTCATTTTAAATTAAAATGTTTCAGGTAGTTCCTTGTTGGTAGCTTCTTTTTTAAATAAAAACAAGAAGCCACAAAAAGCTCTCAAACATCATGAGAAATTCTCTCAAGTTACAGGATGACTTTTCTGTTCTTTTGATAGTGGAAATCCAGGATTGTGTCTGGATGCTGAAGTGGCCTTAGCAACTGGGCAGTTCCTTGCCCCTGGTAGTCAACAGTCCAGCAGTGCAACATCACGTTATTCGGAGTCACGAGGAGAAACCCCATGCTCATTCAATGATGAAGATGATGATGACGACGATGACGATTCCTCTTCCCCAGAATGAAGACAGCAGAAAACAGAACGTACAAGATGCTGCTTTTATGTGGTTTTAGTGTGAGCTCCTGGTTTTCATGATGTAACTTCAGTTTCTTGCCTTTGTTTGCACTGTGTTCAGTTAAACTAAATGGAAACCTGCACGCATACACACACAAAAAGCACCCAAAGTTAAGAGACAGATTGAAAACTTTTTATAACTGAACACAGTGTGGTATACTGCCAGAGAGCAAACAAAGTGTTTCAACTGCAACCAAGGAAAAAAGCAAAATCCCTGAAGATTTAGCAGACTAATTGCTAAGTGCACAAGTTTATTTTTCAGAACTTGGGACATTGCTTCTCCAGTTTCTCTCTTCCCCCTCATTTATCCCACTCAGAATGGAGATGATTATAGTGTTGACCAACAGATGCTGATTCTTACATTGTCTTTAGGCTTTGCTACCTTTTTTTAAAAAAAAGCTAAAATAGATAGTTTTAAATATCTTATGTATTAAAACCATTATGGAGAGAGGCTATTAGGATGTTTGCTTTGTTCTGTTCAACTTGCTGTACAGAAGAGTCTTAAAGTAATATAAAATGCAAGTGGCGAAATTAATCTTGAACTAGATGAAATCCATTTTAGATATTTTAAAGAATGAAATTAGTATATTTCTGTTGAAGGGTTCATATTTTTCCATTATTTTATTCCATTGATATTTTGGGCCTAATTTATTATAAATAACTGATTGTTAGCCATTACATAGAGTCGGGATAAAAATGGTGGTGTTCTCTACACCAACACTAATTTTTTTAAAGAAAAAATGTTAGTGAAGAAAATAGTGTTAATAAGTTGTCTGATAGTTTAAAAATAAATTCTCCCTTGAATATCTACACAGACCTTAACCTACTCTAGAAAATCAAATGGAATATAATAGCAAAAGAGTTTCTTTCTATAGTAAGGACTTCATACATTTTCAGGCAGTGTTTCAATTTTCAAGGGACACAGTCACATAAAATATTATTTTAGGAACTAATAACTTTAAGATTCTTGTGAAAATCTAACTTTTCACTATTTATGCAGTTTGACTTTTTGCATTTCACTCAGGATAATGAAAACAGACTAATCAAATTAACTTTTTGTTTTTAGTTAATTCCATTTTCCAACTGTTCTGCACTAACCGACACCATGCTGGCACTGCAGGGGAACATTTAACTCCAAACAACTGTTTTCACAGGATTTTTTTAAAAGGAAAAATGGAATCTGATTTTTATACTCTGTCAAGTTAGCAAAAATAATTCTCACACTTCAGAAGTAGGCATTGGGGTAGAAGTAATTTTGCTTTAATATCACCCAAAGGATTTTCACAATCATGTCAACCCAAAATGTTAGTAAACTGGGCCTCTTTAGTGAATAAATTGCACCTCTATTTACTGAAGGTCAGATTAATGGAAAATATTTATTTGCAGTTTTGGAAGAGGTAAATGTCTAAACTACTGGATTATATATTTGACTCCATTGTGACCAAAGATGCTGTTAAATATGTTGAGTCACAGTGAAGTTATTGCATTTAGTGGAATATAACAACAAATCATACCAGTACAATGGTTAAATATAGGGGGGGGAAATGTTTAAAAATGTCTTTAAAGGACTGAATTAGGCTCCCAAAATCTCAGAGTTGAGTCCAATTCTACATTTAGCATCACAACTTGGTGCCTAGAATGTCTCTGAACAGATAATTTTTAAACATTCAACACTTTCTTTAATATCAAAGCAAAACAGGTTGACCTGAAATGTTTTGATATGCAAGTTTAAACTAGTCCCAGTTTTTACTCTTTTCAATATGCTAAACCTAATTAAGAGTGAATAATGAAATGATAAATTGAAATAATTCCTTTTTTATCTTCATAGTCCATGTAAATATTTTAGGTATTTCTAAATACCCATATTAGCTGTTAGACCACAATGACTAGGGCTGTTGTTTAGTTAGGAGTTTACAAATTGCCTGCATCCCTATTGAAGATTTGTTGCAGTCTGTCATGTTTACACACATTTGGAGGAGAGGTGGCTAGCAAAGTTACAAGGAAAATTTTCCTCCATGCTTATCAAGCTACCTGCCACTCTGGACAAGACTGGTGGGATATCCCATGAACATAGGTCACAGAGACAGTTGGGCAGTAATGTCCTCTGTCTTGACTCATGTTAATAATCTATTCTCAGATTATTACTACAGTAACTACCACTTGAGCTGGAAATGGCACTGTAAATGTTAGGTCAGTAATATCTGATGGGGGCAGGTTATTTCAGTGGTGTCTCTTAGCTTGGAGACAATCCCTTTGGAAAGTGGTTTCTCTCTTTATGAAACCACTTTAAAAAAAAAAAAGTCAGTGTGTTGTCCAGGATCCACCCCATCGTACCATCCACCAAACATTGCCGCAGGCCTTGGAAAACAAGGAAACCCATAAGCACCACTTTGAACACTAGCCCAAAGAGGAGCAGTAATAATTTTGCTTTAATGACAAAAAGTTGACAAAAAATATTATTTTCCAGGAGCTTGGCATGCTTGCTCCAGTTGAAGTCCATAGCAAAACTCCCATTAAGAGTACACTGCACTACTACTCGCTTTTGGCAAGTACCATGGCATAGCATCACCACCCTCTCTGCTGTATTTTAGTACCAGAAAGTATGTAGCTTTATTAACTGGTCAGCTTCACCAATTGATTTCCCACCCGCTGAAAATAGTTAAATCATACACAGGCCAAAACATAAAACCAGTTTTGGGATTTCAAAAGGAAGTTGCTTGAGGTCCTATGTTCCAAGTTCCAGTCCAGAGGGAATTTTAACACAGGCAGTTGTGGTCTTATGGTTACATTAAAGTCTGGGAACTGGTCCTCATCCAGGTGGAGAGTCACTGTGAGAACTCAGGCAAGTCACTTGACCTCCTTTTTGTCTGATGAGGCCTGCTGCAAAATTGCAGGACTGCACCAAAAACTGATGTTGCATCTCAATTGAGCTTTAAATGGCTCTGAATTATAAGGAGACTTCAAATTGCGGAGCACCCACAACTTCCATTGAGTCAATAGGAGCAATGGGTGTTCAGTCCCTCGAAAAGGCCCTTTAACTCTGATTGGCACCAGGAGGCATTACCATAGTAATGTGATCATTAACAGCTTGACTGGTTCTCTCATCTTCTGTTTAGTTGCCATATTGTGTGATACAGCTAATATGTCCATTGTTATCTGATGACAGGTAGCAATTAAACTTTAAGCATAAAGAAAATTGTGATATGAACATTTGAAAAGTAACCTAGTGGTTGAGAGTGCTTTTTGTTGTTTTGTTTTTTGTACTGCTATTCTGGATTATTTAAATGTTTATTTATTAGGTATGATTTACTAAAATTATTTGAGGAAGTACATGAAGTAATTAGCTGTGACCAATATAATTGTGTGTATACATTTTAAATCTATTGCAGTAAACATCTTTACATATTAAACATCTTATTTTAGGGATTGGGGGCTTTTTTAAATTTAGGAAAGAGTCAATAAAGCCTGCTAGACTGTACCACAAACATCCCAAAAATGTGTGTGTTTTAGAGTAGAATCTGTCATTTAAGGACATAGCTGTCAAATTATCTTTATTTTTTTCCCCTCCACAATACTGTCTTAAACAAAACCACCTCTAAAATGTATTCATTACAATCTAAAAATTAGATAATGGTCATTTGGATAATTAACAGGCACTTTAAAACTGAAAATATCTAGAGGCATTTTAAAAATACTTTTTTAAAATACTTTACTTTTAATTAGTCTAAAAGCCAAACTACCCTGATTTAGAAAAAGTAAAGCAAGCAATTGCAGGGTGCATTTAACATAGACTAAACAAACCAAAATAAAAATGGGCTTTCAGGCTTGACCCATGCAGTTGTGCCTTGTTATTAGAGATGTCTCTTAATTGCATGATTCTAATATACTCTAAATGCTGGACTATCCAGATACAGTGAGACAGGGCTAGGATTATGTTTGAGTTTATTTAACTTTGTCCCTCTTTGGGATTACACATCATGATCACAGTCGAGAAATGTCACTATCTTTCTGGTTAATCTAAGCTTCCTTTAGTCAGAATAAGACTTCGGGGTCACTTAATGCTCTTGCAATTGTCCCATGCCTGGGATGTGATGAAGCCAAAGGCCTGTTGCTGTTATTTATTTAAGAGGAGAGATCCCCTCACTAGGTGAAGCAACATTCATTATGACATTATTAAAAATAACTTAAAAACAGTTGTTTAGAACAAATTCCCTTATCTACATAGTTAACTCACGCGATTAACTCAAAAAAATTAATCGTGATTAAAACGATTAATCACATCGCACTTATAACAATAGACTACCAATTGAAATTTATTAAATATTTTTGGATTTTTTTTTATATTTTCAATATTGATTTCAATTACAACACAGAATACAAAGTGCACAGTGCTCACTTTATATTATTTTTGATTATATACACTGTAAAAATGATAAAAGAAATAGTATTTTTCAATTCACCTCATACAAGTACTAAAGTGCAATCTCTTTATCATGAAAGTGTAACTTACAAATGCAGATTTTTTTTTGGTTACATTTAGAGCCTACAAGTCCACTCAGTCCTTATTCTGCCAATCGCTAAGACAAACAAGTTTGTTTACATTGATGGGAGATACAGCTGCCCGCTTCTTATTTACAATGTCACCTGAAAGTGAGAACAGGCATTCACATGGCACTTTTGTAGCCGGCATTACAAGATATTTACATGCCAAGCATGCTAAACATTAGTATGCCCCTTCATGCTTCGGCCATCATTCCAGAGGACATGCTTTCATGCTGATGATGCTCATTAACAAAATAATGCATCAATTAAATTTGTGACTATACTCCTTGGGGGGAGAACTGTATGTCTCCTGCTCTGTTTTACCCGCATTCTGTATATATTTCATGTTATAGCAATCTCGGATGATGACCCAGCACATGTTCGTTTTAAGAACACTTTCACAGCAGATTTGACAAAACGCAAAGAAGGTACTGATGTGAGATTTCTAAAAATAGCTACAGCACTTAACCCAAGGTTTAAGAATCTGAGGTGCCGTCCAAAATCTGAGAGGGACGAGGTGTGGCGCATGCTTTTAGAAGTCTTAAAAGAGCAACACTCTGATGCAGAAACTACAGAACCCAACCACCAAAAAAGAAAATCAACCTTCTGTTGGTGGCATCTGACTCAGATGATGAAAATGAACATGCGTCGGTCCGCACTGCTTTGGATCGTTATCGAGCAGAACCCGTCAGCAGCATGGACGCATGTCCTCTGGAACGGTGGTTGAAGCATGAAGGGACATATGAACTTTTAGCGCATCTGGCACATAAATATCTTGCAAAGCCGGCTACAAAGTGCCATGCAAATGCCTGTTCTTACTTTCAAGTGACACTGTAAACAAGAAGCAGGCAGCATTATTTCCTGCAAATATAAACAAATTTGTTTGTCTGAGTGATTGGCTGACCAAGAAGTAGGACTGAGTGGACTTGTAGGCTCTAAAGTTTTACTTTTTTGTTTTGTTTTTTATGCAGTTATTTTTGTACGTAATTCTACATTTGTAAGTTCAACTTTCATGATAAAGAGATTGCACTACAGTACTTGTATGAGGTGAATTGAAAAATATTGTTTTTTACAGTGCAAATATTTGTAATAAAAAATAAATATAAAGTGAGCACTGTACACTCTGTATTCTGTGTTGTAATTGAAATTAATATATTTGAAAATGTAGTAAACATCTAAAAATATTTTAAATAAATGGTATTCTATTATTGCTTAACAGCGCGATTAATTTTTTTAAGTGCTTGACAGCCCTAATATTTAGTCTATTATTACCCAGGCTGAGTGAAATGCAGAAGTTAACCCTCGTCATGTTCTGGGTCTCATGCACTAGAATAGCTGTAATGGGTAGGCTGCTGCCAGGGGATGTTCAAGTCCTAGTGAACACAGATTTTTTTATTTGAATTTAAAAACAAATTCATGGGAACATTTCAGTTGATCTTGGTTTTTGTAAAATCTAAGTTTGGTGACTGTCAACCTTTAATAGAATGTATATTTGATTGGTTAAAGCTGGTTTTTATCCCATGTGATTAACATTTTGAAGTACCATGAAATGCACGGAAGCAAGAAAATTCAGCATTAAATATTAATTAAACTCTGGGTTGACAGTCTGTCCATGCACCAAATATATAGAAGATACACTGATTTCAAGGGCATAATACAGAGTATTAGCCTGAAATCTGAATGTTTTGTTTGGGTTTGTTAAACCTTTAATGTAATGATAAGGGTTAATAATAGCTTTGGGTTTGTTTTTCAGGTAATATGGTGATTAGAGACATTTCCTCACAAAAGCATCTTCTGGGTAAAAACAAATTCTGTGCACTTCCCCTGTCTCTGATGCAATGGCACATGCATCTTACACAGAACACTTCAAATAGGCTCGTAATTTAGTCAATTTGTATGTATATTTTATAACCCTTATATCATCCAAAATTCTTACCGTGAAAGATGAGTCCTGCTTCTAGTGGTGCTGCTCATTACATACCTGTAAAAACAGAGGGTTTAAAGCTCAACCTGTCCCTCCAGGGACCTGAGTGCAACAATTATCCCAGGAGCAAGACACCAAGCTGGATATTTTTATTTGGGTCTCCTGCATGTCATTGTGGGATATGACAACAGAACAAGCCAGGACACAGTTTAAAGTCAGTAGATGTATCTAGGCACTTCTGAACAGTGGGATCTGGCAATAGATCATTGCTCTCTTAAAGCAGATAATGATACTGGGCAACAGTCTTATGTATCAACCTATATAATGAACTTTTTAAAACCCTTCCTTTTTGTGTTTGAAGTGCTGAAACCACTTAAAAGCCCATTAATTATTTTAACCACTTTTCTACTTATTTAAGTTAACAGAAGAGGAGGCTCAGTCATGGGCTTGGATGTTTTATGCCAAGTTTCAACTCAGACCAAACTTAAAGAAAGGTTTGTGAACTCCTAAAAAATGGAAGCCCTGAGACAACTTTAGCTATAGTGGCTCTAATTGGTGCTGCTGTAAATTGTATAGGATTTAATTATTTCTAGTACTTCAGCTATAGAATGAGTGGAAATTGCGGATCTTTGCTTTATGGTGATCAATTGAGGGTTCGATTCATTCTGTTCTCTTACTGAATCCAATAACCTTATGGTCTTTTCCCTAAAGTATTTACTGGCATAAAATAATTTACTGTTTTTCTGTCAAAGTGTTTGTGCATTAAATAAAAGCATTGTTACATCTCCCCTTTCCTGTACTGCTAAAGCCTTATTACTAGATGTAGACCTGGTCTACACCTAAAATTTAGGTCAACCTAGCTACCTCACTCAAGGCTGTGAAAAATTTCTCGCCCTGTGAAACAGGTTAGGTTGACCTAACCCCCACCATAGATGCAGGTAGGTAGATGGCAGAATTGTACCATCAATCTAGCTACCACCTCTCAAAAGGTGGATTTACTATAGTGATGGAAAAACCCCATCTGTTGCTGTAGCAAATGTCTATACTACAGTGGCATAGCTGTGCTGTGCTGCTGTAGTGCTTGTAGCGTAGACATAGCCTAAAGATTTTCCCAAAGTAAACTGCCATCTAACACATTATAGGCTTTCTGGGCAACTTACTTCAAACAATTTGATGCAGATTTTTAATATTCCATGAGTTTCTTTCTTGCTGGGTATCTTTTAATTATAACCCTATTATTTTGTTTTGGCAAAGGCTGCTATTAAGCTATCTTGATTTGTTTTTTCTGATCAAGTAAGGTTAATTTTTACTACCACATTGTATATGACTATTAGTAGCGTAAAAGGAATGTGATAATATTATATATGCTTTAAACACTGACAGACAGAAATACAAAGTACATAAAGTTTTACTTTCCTAATGGGAACATTGGTATTAGCATACAGTGTATTGGATCTAATAAGGAATTATTACTTTGCAGTCTTCACACTTTGTAAATAAATACCTGCTATTTTTTTATGGAAATTTTATAAAAGAAGCTATTTCTGTATACTCAACTGATCCCATGTTTACTGAAAATGCTGCAAGGGGGAACTGTATTCCACAAAATTGGGGGGGGAGGAGGAGAATAAACACATCTAATTGAAGTGAAAAGCATGCACATGTTGGAGAAAAGCAGCATCCAGCTGTTTATAACTTGAGAAGTAAAGCTGAACTGTAGAAGAACAGAATAAAAGAATTTAAAGACAACTGGGGTTGATCTTGTTTTTAAGCAAAACATTGTTGAAGGGGAAAGCTGCTCAAATTTAATGTTCGTAGCATGTGTTCTCCATTTCAAAAAAGCCTCCTTACAGTGTAAACTCCAGGGAAAAAAGAGTCAAGTTAATCTGATGTTTTGAAAATAAATATTTAAAATTCACTAATTGTAGCCTGGTGGATAGTCTTCAGCTCAGAGGAACCTAACGTCATATCCAGTGAAAGAAGATGGTTTTGTAGAATCTCTTTACATTGGATCAATTTAATTTATAAAAGTATATTAGGAGACTATTTTCTTACGTAGCTCATCAAAAAAATCGCCTCACCTAGAGCTAGAAAAATCCCCCAGGATCAGCTAATTAATTTCCCTGATACTATACGCTTATACCCTGTTGTAAATTTACTATGGTTTTGTTCAGTCTAGATTTAAATGTCAAGTGATGTGGCTTCCTATTCAACAGTCTTATACATCTTCCTGTCATGAAGATTTTCCTGATATTCATCCTAATCTCCCTCTATTAGTTACAGCTCATCACTCCAGATTCTACCTATGTTACATGCTAAATAATTCCTCTATAATTGTCTATATCTTTCAAATATCTGCAGACCATTACCATATCCACACAACCCACCTCCACACACACACACTTAGCACATGAGTACCTTAGTAATCAATAATTTGTTTAATTTGGTCTAAGAAGTTAATTTCTCTTCCCCCTTGATCATTTTTGTTGTTCTTCTCTGAAGTCCTTCCGCTTTTTCTGGTATTGATGTGTTCAGGACTAACTAACTTCTCAGATGCACTGTCACCAGACTGGTTTTCCTAAGTTACCTGAACTACCCATGGTTCAGTGGTTTTCTCTCTCAAGTCTACTAGCTGTTAAACATTAAAAACCTGCAGGATTGGGAGTTCACCCCTGTGAAACAAATCCAAACTCTAGTGTAGATCACAACCAGGAAAGATTCTCTCATAATTTGCCATGATCTTAAGGCCAGCTTGCACTTGGAGGGATGCCTTCATGGATGGTTCTTAGTAACATCCTTAGCCCCAAAAGACTATGTAATGTGTGGCTGCTGTGGGCCAGAGCTGTGTTTAAATGAAGAAAGGCTATGCCCACAAGCCCATGGTCTTTGACTCAAAACCACAGAGGAGGCAATCGTAGTTGTGAGTCTAAACAATTCTAAAGATGACATCACAAAATTATTCACATCTGTTAATTTAAACTAATCCCCAGCAACACTTCCCTTCAGCCTCCTTCACTATTCCAAGAACAGATAAATTGCTACATGAGGGCTTCAGGAGGGTTTTGTTGTATTATCTCTAAGCAAGCTCATAGCTAAAACTTATTTCTCTGTAACCTCTCCTACCAATATTTTTCCTCTCATTGTTCTGAGTAAAAAGGGAGAAGTTCTCAATTTAAAACAATTTGTATTTTCTATGCTAATTTTCACCTTCCTTCTCTGAAACCAATAGAAAGATTAAGGAAATGATTAAACATAACTCTCTTCACTTCCCCACCTTTTCTCTCAAAAGACTGGAACAAACTAGTTGTGAAGTAAGCCCAGTAAAAGATTCCAAATGCTTTTGGTAAAGGATTCCTCAGCCTAGTTTTCCATAAGGCAGCATGGTGCAAACTCATGCTGTTTTCAACTTTTCCTTGTACAGATCTGTTATGTCTTTTGTAAGAATGTTATAAAGCAATGTTAGCTGTACTCCAAGCTTCTTTATGTGCATATCACTGGTAAATAGAAGCATTCAAATAACGATCTAGGCTTTTTCTTGGATGGGGTGGGGGGGGGGGGGAATGACTTTTAAAGTCACATTTTACTTAATTTCATGCATTTCATCTAGAAAGAGGAACAAACACCAAACATCTGTGGGAGCAGCAGAAAGAACACAACTGTGTAGGTTTATTATTCATTAAACTTTGTTTCAACCCCACATGTAAGATAAGGGGACAGAGGTTTGAACAATCGCTCCGTTGTGCAAGTCCAGTATTACAAGCAAGAATCTTCATTAAAAGCTGGGGTGTCTGTCCAGCCGCCTACAGTGCAAGTGTGATTTGTGTAGGTTGAGCCCTTGTCCTTAATGTTGTTTGGGTCAGGTGCCTGTGTTTCTGCTGCCCAAGAGGCTACATACCCATGCTCATTGGGTCTTAGGTAATACCCTTATTCCCGTTTGTTCCTCCTTTACATTATTTAAAGGGCTCCAACCACTTACTAAAGATGGACACCTTAAGGCAAGCAAAAATAAGGCCGCCTGAAAACAACATGGCGAAGAGCTGTGGAAGCTAGGCTGAAAAACCTGGGGCACAGCGGGGAACCATTGAAAGACTTGCCAGAAAGAGACAGAAGTGGAGGAGCTTCGTCACTACCCTAAACGCCAGAGGCATAATGGAAACAATGATGATGAACTACTTACTACCACTGGGACTAGCTGTCCGATGTCGCAACTGTCATCCAAAGGTGACCTAGGACATGCTGTACCCATGCAACTCCAGCTGTCATTTTCCACCACTCATTAACAATTATTTATTGATGCCTTCTACCCATATCATTAGTTAAGAAAAACAGTTGAATTTAACCCAATATTTGGATATGGTATGTTGATCATTGAAAGAAAAAAACCCATTAAGACCCAGTTATGTTATCTGCCGTCTCACAAGCAAAAAAACAGGTTTACTTCATATTGAAACAACGTGATTTGATAGAACATATGCATTGCTTCTCTTTTAGCTTGTCTCTTAGTACAGTGGTTCTCAAAGTCGGTCCGCCGCTTGTTAAGGGAAAGCCCCTGGCAGGCCAGGCCGGTTGGTTTACCTGCCGCGTCCGCCGGTTCGGCCGATCGCAGCTCCCACTGGCCGTGGTTCGCTGCTCTCGGCCAATGGGGGCTGCGGGAAGGGCAGCCAGCACATCCCTCAGCCCACGCCGCAGGCCGCATTGGCCTGCGTGGCCAGTGGGAACCGCAATCGGCCGAACCTGCGGACGCGGCAGGTAAACAAACCGGCCTGGCCCGCCAGGGGCTTTCCCTGAACAAGCGGCGGACCGGCATTGAGAATCACTGTCTTAGTACGTCTGCATTTGTAAACTTCTTTAAGGAGCAGTACAGTATTCTGCTAACGTCAGCCTTACATTTGTTCACTGGTTTTTGGTTGTTTGGGGGATTGGGGGGGGGGGGGTTGATTGTTTTGAAATCCAGGGTGAGTCAAATAATTATTCCTTTAACAAAGTTTTTTATTCAGCTTTTGCTTTATCCTGGATCTTAATCTAAACGAGGGGTGGACAAACTTTTTGGCCCCAGGGCCACATCAGGGTTGCAAAACGGTATGGAGGGCTGGGTAGGGAAGGCTGTGCCTCCCCAAACAGCCTGGCCCCCTGCCCCTGCCCCTTGACTGCCCCCCTCAGAGCCCCCAACCCATCCAACCCCCCCTGCTCCTTGTCCCCTGATCGCCCCCTATCCAACCCCCCCATCCCCTGACTGCCCCAACCCCTATCCACACCCCTGCCCTCCAAGACTCCCACGCCTATCCAACCCCCCTGTTCCCTGTCCCCTGACTGCCCCCCCCAGAACCTCCACCCCAGCCAACTGCCCCCTGCTTGCCCCCGGGGGCCCCCCACCCTGAACCACCCCCCAGAACCCCACCCCCTATCCAACTGCCCCCTGCTCCCTGTCCCCTGACTTCCCCCCAACCCCCCCGCCCCCTTATCAGGCCACTCAGAGTGACAGGACTGGCTTATTGGAAAGCCTGGGAGCGGCGGTCCAGAGCGCTCCCCGTGCAGCAGCATGGCTCCAGGGAAGGGATGACAGCAGGGGAGGGACCGGGGGTTAGCCTCCCTAGCCGGGAGCTCAGGGCCTGGGCAGGACGATCCCGTGGGCCGGATGTGGCCCACGGGCCGTACTTTGCCCACCTCTGCTATAGAACATGGCCACTGCATTGTCTGTCAGGACTTTAACCACCTGGCCTGAGACCTGGGGAAGGAACACTTGTCAAACCAGGCATACCACCCTGAGCTCCCTGACGTTTATGTTGGGGAAGAGTTCTTCCCAGGATCAGAGGCCCTGAGTCCTGAGATTGTTGAGGTGCACTTCCCACACTAGGTCTGATGATACTGAGACTAAAGACACCAATGGCTGTGGGGCCATGAAGGGCACCCCCATCATTACCAAACTTGGCTCCCTCCACCAGCCCAGGGAGGCGAGGACTGGGGGAGGGATTATAAGTACTGAGTTCAAGTGGTGTCTGCTCGGGAAGTATACTGACACTAGGCACATCTGGAGGGTCCTGAGGCGCAGCCTTGCGTATTGAACCACGTAAGTGCAAGCTGCCTTGTGACCTAGCAGCCTGAGGCACCCTCAAGCTGTTGTGATTGGGTGGGCCTTGGATATCAAGTTTGCCATGGTCTGGAAGCGGGCCTTCAGCAGGAAGGCCCTGGCTTGGGTTGAGTCGAGCACTGCCCCGTTAAATTTTATTCTCTAAACCGGGACAAGAGTTGACTTCTGCTCATATATCAGCAGGCTCAGCACCCTACAGGTGTTTCAGGCCAGGCTGATGCTGGCTTGCACTGAGCCTGTGACCGACCTTTGATCAGCCAGTCATCAAGATATGGGTAGACCTGAACACCTTGCTGCCTGAGGAAGGCTGCTACAACCACCATATACTTCGTAAAAACCCTCGGGGCTGCTGATAGGCTGAAGGGAAGGGCAGTGAATTGGTAGTGGCAAATCTGAGAAATCTTCTGTGACCACAGAAGACAGAAATGTGAAAGTATGTATCCTTTAGGTCGGGGGCAGCGTACCAGTCTCCTGGGTCCAAGGACACAATGGTGGAGGCCAGGGAGACTATGCGGCATCTCAGTTTCTTGAGATATCTGTTGAGGCGACATAGATTCAGGATAGGCCGGAGCCCCCCTTTTGCCTTTGTGATTAAGAAATATTGGGAGTAAAACCCCTTCCACCTCAAATCCTAAGAAACTTCCTCCACAATCCCATACATAGGAGGGATTGCACCTCCTGGACAAGGAGCTGCTCATGAGAAGGGTCCCTGAAGAGGGACGGGGATGGAGGTTGGGGGATAAAAACTGAAGGGTATATCCGACTGTCACTGTAATCAAGACCCATTGGTCCGATGTTATGGATGCCCAAGCCAGGCTGAAGAGGGATAGATAGTCCAAAAATGAAAGGGGGGATGGATCTGAAACAGCAACTGGTACAGCATCATTGGTTGCATCTTCAAAAGGCCTGCTTGGGCCCACAGGAGTATCTCTGAGGCTCTGGCTGGGAGGCTGAGGTGGATGGGAGTGGGTGGAGCCATTTATAACCTCTCCCTTTTCTTTTGTAGGGCTCAAGTCTTGGCAGTCCTGAGAACCGAGGAGGCTGCTGGTGCCTAAAGTGTTTTCTGGAGGCAGACAGAGTGTACAGGCTGAAGGATCATAGGGTGGCCCTTGCATCCTTGAGTTCATGAAGTCTTGTGTCCATCTGCTCCAAGAAAAGGGAGGAGCCTTCAAATGGGAGGTTCTCGATTGACTGTTGGACCTCATGGGGAAGGCCAGAGGACTGGAGCCAGGAACAGAGACTCATAATGGTCATGGAGGCCATTGTCCAGGCCGCCGAGTCAGCAGCATACAGAACTGCCTAGAGAAAAGTCTGGCTGTATTCTTACTCTTCGAGGGGGGGCTGCAAACTCCTGTCTCAACTCTTGAGGCAGGGAGTCTTTGAATTTATTCAGGAAGTCCTATAGATTAAAATCATATCTCCCCAGCAAAGCTTGCCAATTGGCGATATGCAGTTGAAGGCTACCCGGGAAATAAACCTTTCTTTTGTAAAGGTCCAGTTTCTTAGCATCTTTTTGTTTCGGGGTAGCACTCAACTGGCCCTGTCTGTCCCTTTCATTAGCTCAAGACACCACCAGGGACCCCGGGAGGGAGGGTGCGAGTACAGGTAATCGAACGCGCCTGCTGGTATATAATACTTTTTCTCTGCCCTCTTTGAAGTGGGGGCCAGAGAAGGAGTTTGCCATAGGCCCTTGACTGGTCCCATCACCACTTCATTGATGGGCCAGGCCATCTTGGATGGAGCTGCTACAGCCAGGATATCAATAAGGCTGTGCAATGTCTCTTTGAGCTCCTCAATCTCCAAGCCCAGGTTTGAAGCAACCCGCTGCAGAAGGTCCTGTTGGGCCCTGAAATCATCCTGGGGAAGTAAACTGCTGGGATCTGCAACAGTCTCATTTGGGGAGGAGGCGGCTTGCAGGAGCGGCTCCTTCCTCTTCTTCTGCCTCGACTATGTCCCCTGGAGGCATCTCCTGGACTTTGGTATTGGGGTCTGGATCTGGTGCCGAGTGGGAAGAAGTGGTGGCCCGTCTCTTAGAGGCCACTGAGTAGGAGCAGTCGGAGGCAGGGCCCAGTACCTGGGAAAAACCTGAGGGGTTCCACTGCATCAGCCAGTGACCCACTGGCCAGGGGCCTGCCGGAGGACCAGCAGTGAAGCTCAGTGGGGAGTAGGCTGGGTACCGATGGTGGGCTTTTGGCAGTACATAGGGTTCCCCTTCATACTCCGAAGAGGATTCCTCTCCCAGCTACCACGGTGAAGCAATACCCACTCCTGCGTCCATAGGGTGCCGGGATTCCAGGGACCAGTGGTGTGCCAGGGAGTGGGACGCCAGGATCAGGTGGGGCGTACCCCTGGATGGTAGGAACCAGTGCTGGGAAGGCGCCTGATGCACTCTGTTCCCTCCTGCTTCCGGACGCCAGAGCTAGTCGGTGCCCCAGTGGGGTTGGAGGGACCAGAAGAGAGTGAAAGCAGCGTGGTGGCTCTAGCAAGGCCTGAGCTCCTCCCGCTCAGAGCCGCGTGGTAAGGGGGCAGGGTTGCGAGCTTCGGGCCGACTGGCAGGAGCTCAGGCTCTGCTGGAGCCACCATGCCGCTGCAGCGCTGTCCANGGTGGTGGTGGATGGGGTCGGGGCAGTCAGGGGACAGGGCGAGTTGGGTAGGGGGTGGGGTCCTGGGGGGCAGTTAGGGTGGCGGGGTCTCGGGAGGGGGTGGTCAGGGGACAAGGAGCGGGGGGGGTTGTTGATGGGTTGTGGGTTCTGAGGGGAGCAGTCGGGGGCAGGACATGGGTGGGGGTCAGCTGGTGGGGGGGGGGTCAGCTGGTGGGGGAAATAGGCTGTTTTGGGAGGCGGGTGGGGCTTGTACTCACCAGACGGCTCCCTACCGGGTCTTCGGCGGCACTTCAGTGGCGGGTCCTTCACTCGCTCCGGCACTGAAGGACCCGCCGCCGCCGTGCCGCCGAAGACCCAGTAGGGAACTGGTTCCTAAGATTTTGGCAGCTCATCACTGCCCTTCCCCCACACTCTGGCCAACCCCCACCCCACCCTACAGGTAATAGTATCTTAACTATTCATTTTCTGGTTTTCAGATGTTCAATTTTGTGTTACCCTCAGTCCTCCCCACTCCCACCCTAGATAGCAATTCACATGGAGGCGGGTTTAGACACCCCAAAATCAGCAGGCTCCCCCCATCCCAGAACACACAGCAGGCAGGGAGAGGGGTTCAGACCTATGCAGAGGGGTTTCAGCACACACAGAAGGGGAGAATTCAGGGCTGCCGGTTGCCCCAGTCCTAAAGCTCCAGCTTCCTCTGCTACCCCTCACATTCTCCAACCCCTCCTGTCCTCTCCCCTTCACCTGCCCTAATCCCTATGCCCTCCCCCTTACCTGAACATCCCCAGCCCCTCTTCCCACCCCTACCACTCATTCCCATTCAGGCTTTGTCTGCACTAGCACTTTTGTCAGTAAAATTTTGTCGGTCAGGGGTGTGAAAAACACCCCCTCCCCCGACCAACGTAAGTTTCACGAACAAAAGCACCGGTGTGGACAGCCCTATGGTTCTCCAGGCTGGCCCAGAAAGGTGCATGACTCACGCATCTTTCTGAACACGGGCCTGTTCAGGAAGCTGCAAGCCAGGACTTTTTTCCCAGCCCAGAAGATCACTGTAGGTGAAGTCGAAATGCCCATTGTGATCCTTGGAGACCCCGCTTACCCTTTAATGCCATGGCTCATGAAACCCTACACAGGGAGCCTTGACAGCAGCAAGGAGCGGTTCAACAACAGGCTGAGCAGGTGCAGAATGACTGTGGAGTCTGCTTTTGGCCATTTAAAGGGCCGCTGGCGCTCTCTGTATGGGAAGCTGGACCTGGCCAATGACCACATCCCCACGGTTATATCCGCGTGCTGTACCATAACATTTGTGAGGGGAAGGGTGAAAGATGCACTCAGGCATGGAACTTGGAGGTTCAAGACCTGGAGGCTGAATTTGAACAGCCAGAGAGCAGGGCTATTAGAGGGGCCCAGCGTGGGGCTGCAAGGATCCCTTGAGGGAGCAATTTGAGGCTGAAAGTCAACCGTAATGTTTGGTGCTCTGCACGGGAGTGAAGTGCAGTGGTTCCAATGTTAGTAGGAATCTGTGTTTGCTACACTGACTTGCAGTGCCTGTTGCTTTCCTGAGCTAAGGTATCTTTTACACTATGCAATAATAAAGAATGTTTTCAAAGCCAAAAAATCCATTCATTGAAAAGAAACAACTGCTTGGGAAACAGAAAGGGCAAGGGGGTAGAGTGGGGAACGGTACAATCACAGATTTGCATATGTCCTGTTATCATACTCAGCCTTCCTGTCTGGAGTGCTGTGCAATGAGTGCTACACTTCAGGATGGCTATAATGCATGGTGATGGGGGTTGAGTGCAGTGGGTAAGGGTTGTAGTTTTCAGGGCTGGGTGGTGAAGCTACAGGTGTTGGAGGCAGCTGGTGGTGGTAAGAACCCAGATGCTGGGGAAAGTGGGTTGGAGGTGACATGGGGGCACAAGGGAAAGAGTTTTGGGACAAGGGCTCGGGGGGGGGGGGCGGGCAAGATAGCGCTCCACCTGCATGGCTACGAGCGCCTGGATCGAGTCCGCTTGGTGCTCCAAGATGTTTATCAGCCGACCCGTGCTTTGCTGCCGGAGCGCCGCTCTTTTGTGCCGGCGCTCCTCATTCTGCTGGCAGATCCTCCTTTCACTCTCCCTCCACTCCTGCGCTTTTAGATTCTCGTTAAGGGACTGCTGCATTACTTCATGCAGCATGTCTTCTTTGCTTCTACGTGATCTCTTCCTAATTCTTTGGAGTCTTTCGGCCGGTGATAACACAGATGGCTGAGATCTCAAGGTTGCATCTGTAAAGGCAAAATGCAACACTTAACAGAGGCCGAATTGTTCACACCAGACAGAGCACTGATTCCCCCGTACTTAAGGGCAAGCACAGTCTACACAATAGCATAATTTGCCCATCCCAAAGCGAGCGGACATAACCCATGGGAGCCCCAAAATGGTAAGCACAGGGTCAAGGGGGACTAATTGTTTCACGACCATACTGTCTTCTGGGTTTCTGTGCCTTGGGGAGAGCCAATAGCTGCAGGGGGCCCCTATACTGAACACTGTGGAAAATGTGGGGACAGAGTTCGTTCTGGAAGATATCTCGCTGCTGAGGGTGACCTGGGAAGCAAGGGAGGGTCTTCTACTACAATGCGGCTTCTGCCCTGGCCCATATGCAGCTTGCCTGTGTGCAGCAATGGTCCCCCCACCCCTCACTGCACAGTGGCGCGGACACGTTAGCCTGTCTGGGACAAGGACCACAGTGGCTCTCCCAAGAAACCTGCGCAAGCGCATGGCCCAAGTTCTGGATGAGACCTTTGAAGAGATCACTGAGGCCGATTACCACGATGTGAGAGAGCACATCAACGCCCTATTCCGCATTTAGGCATGCATGCAGCCCTAACCCTCCTCGCCCCGAGAGCTCACACCGAATAACTTCCTTCCCAAAATAAAAGCCGCTTACCGGGCACCTCCTCTGGTGTTTGTCCTTCCCCAAGCACCGGCCGCCACGACTGGCTACCTTCCTCCTGGCTTGAGAGCAGCTCCTGGCTGCATGCATCTAGGGATGCCGGGGTGTCTTCCTCCTCCTCAGAAAGATTCACTGAGAGCGCTCCACGCCTGGCTGAGCAAACAGGAAGGGGATTTTCAAAATTCCCAGAGAATTTAAAGGGCGGGTCTGATGGTTGGTCACTTGAGGGCAGGGCAGTAGATTTCAAAGTGATGACCAGAGTGGCTAGAACAGGCATTGTGGGACACTTCTGGAGGCCGATCAGAGCATATTAACAGACCAGGGCGTCCACACTGGCACCGCGGCACTGCATCAAAAGTTATTCCACTCACCGAGGTGGATTACCAGGAGCACTGTAGCTGCGGAGTCAGAGCGCTCTACGTGCCTTGCCAGTGTGGACGCATCGTGAGTTAGAGTGCACGGGGCTGCTTTAATGCGCTCTAACTCGCAAGTGTAGCCAGGCCCTTAGTCTTCTCCCCATAATACCCCATCCCTCAGTGAAGACCCAACCCCCCCTCCCTATTACTCACCTACTATTGCATCCCCAACCACAGCTCCCCTGCCAGTGAGTATTTGCATGCGTAATTTATTTTCTTTTCAAAAATAGTTTCATCACCTCCTGAATATTCTGCTGTACTCAGATTACATTTCTCCAAAAGAAAGAAACAACTAAAACCTTGTCAAGGCAGATTTTTCCCAAATGTTTACAGGTCATTCTTAGGGTATGTCTACACTGCTCACGTTACAGCGCGGCCGCAGCAGCACTAGCACTGTGACTTGGGCAGTGCAGTCACGTTTTATCGCCGGGGGAGAGCTCTCCCGGAGATAAAAAATAACCATACTGAACAAGGGGTGGTAGCTTTATCGCCGGGCTGTCTATACTGGTGCTTTTCGGTGCTAAAACTTTTGTCACTCAGGGGTGTTTTTTCATACCCCTGAACGACTAAAGCTTTAGCACTGAAAATGGCAGTGCAGACACAGCCTTAGCCCTGGTCTACACTACGAGTTTAGGTCGAATTTAGCAGCTTTAGATCGATTTAACCCTGCACCCGTCCACAGGACGAAGCCATTTTTGTCTACTCCTTCCCGACGAGGGGATTAGCACTGAAATCAACCTTGCCAGGGCCCGTGCTTTGAGAGAAGTCTGTGTCCATGTCCTCATCACTCTCGTCACTGCGCTGCCATCGCCTCCTTGCCTGCTTTTGAAGTTTCTGGTGCTGCATATACTGCGGGATAATGCGCGTGGTGTTTACAGTGCTCATAACTGCCGCGGCTGAGCTGAGCCGGCTGCACGCTTGCCGTGGTATGGCATCTGCGCAGAAAAAAGGCGCGAAACGATTGTCTGCCGTTGCTCTCATGGAGTGAGGGGTGACTGATGACATGGCTTACAGGGTTGGCTTACAGGGAATTAAAATCAACAAAGGGGGCGGGTTTGCATTAAGGAGAAACACACACAACTGTCACACGGAAGCCTGACCAGTCATGAAACTGGTTTTCAAAGCCTCTGTGATGCGCAGCGCGCCTTGCTGTGCTCCTCTAATCGCAAACAGCCGAGTCAGCAAAGCACCAGCGAGCTTTTAAACATCCAAAGGCACATTCTACCACCATTCTGCACTTGCTCAGCCTATAGTTGAACTGCTCCTTACTACTGTCCAGGCTTCATGAGCCATGGGAGCAAGGGGTAGGTGCAACCGCATGGTGCTGCTGGCTGGGAGAGCAGCCTGAGGCAGAAGCCTCCAGCTCGCATGATATTCCAGGCAGGACTCAATCTCCATGAGATGAAACTTAAAGAAGAGAATGACCTGGAGGCACTCCCATTTATGTCCAGGCGCCCCTGACCGACCTCACCGAGGTCGGCCAGGAGCACCCAGGAGATGACGGCTAGCAGTCATATTGCACCGTCTGCTGCCGCGAAGGCAAGGAGCTGCTGCTGTGTAGCAATGCAGTACCGTGTCTGCCAGCAACACCCAGGAGACGTACGGTGACAGTGAGCTGAGCGGGCTCCATGCTTGCCGTGGTATGTCGTCTGCACGGGTAACCCAGGAAAAAAGGCGAGAAACGATTGTTTGCCGTTGCTTTCAGGGAGGGAGGGAGGGGGGCCTGACGACATGTACCCAAACTCACCTGCGACAATGTTTTTGCCCCATCAGGCATGGGGAGCGCAACCCAGAATTCCAATGGGCGGCGGAGACTGCAGGAACTGTGGGATAGCTACCCACAGTGCAACGCTCCGAAAGTCGATGCTAGCCTCGGTACTGTGGACGCACTCCGCTGACTTAATGTGCTTAGTGGGGACACACAATCGACTGTATCAAATCGATTTCTAAAAAATCAACTTCTATAAAATCAACCTAATTTCGTAGTGTAGACATACACTTAGATTCTGCCCACAGTGGGTTTCAAACTAATCAAAGTTGCTAGAATCTGTGAACGGAAGGAAATGCTGTTTTGTTTTGTTTCCCCTGGTTTCCGTTATCTTGGGAAACCCTTGCTTAAATGGCTCTACATTTGGATCATTAGCCCTACCCTACACTCTCACAAGGCATAGCAAATTTCAAGACAAGCTGTGTAAAGCACACAGATTTTAAGGCAGTGGTTCTCAAACTTTTGTACTGGTGATCCCTTTCACACAGCAAACCTCTGAGTAAATTATAAATTAAAAACACTTTTTTTATATTTAACACTATTATAAATGCTGGAGGTGAAGCGGGGTTTGGGGTGGAGGCTGACAGCTCGCGACCCCCCACGTAATAACCTCGTGACCCCTTGAGGGGTCCCGACACCCAGTTTGAGAAACCGTTTTAGAGCACTTGTAAGAGTCAGCCTTTAAACAGGAAGTGATTCCCACCTTTAGCTACAGCTGAACTGGCACACCCATCTAATACTGCATGAAATTAAAGGGCGAGTGAAAGGGAAGGGCTCTACATATCCATCAGCAACACAGCAGACTCAGAGAAGGTTGAAGTGTCCCATTCATCTCAATGAGATGGTCTCAGCTGGGTATTCTCTTTCAGTGGAGATGAATGCAGCCTGAAACAATAGCTCTGAGATATGTGAATTGCTCCATTTATTTCAGTGGGTATTCCTATCCCTCCTCTCCAGAGCTGCAGAATTTCTATGACAAGCAAACCTGGTTTTAGCTTCTCATCCCAATCCAATATCAGCAGTCTGTTCTTGGTTCATGCTCTGAGGTGGGCTCAGACCTCCTTAGAAGAATGAGGCACCCCAGGTCATATATTACATGAGAGGGGAATAGGGTGGGAGGCTCAGATCCCTCCAGAAAGGCAAGCCTTCTCCAGAACCTGGCTCTCATGAGTGAAAAAAGGAAGTGTGTGTGTGTGGGTGTGTGTGTGGGGGGGGGTTTCATACCTCAGATAGGCAGGGAACCCCAGATCATGGCACACACATGGAAGAGCAGGGAGTGAGGCACTGACACCCCCTGAAAGGGAAACCCCCCCTCCAGAATCTGGCTCAATGAGAAGGGGCAAGGAGACGGTGTCAGACCCCCCACAGATGAGCAGGAACCTTCCAGATTCTCACACACATGCAGAGGTAAAGAGCTCATATCCATCCCCCAGATACTGGCACATGGAAGGGGAAAATGTGGGGCTGACGTGCCCACACCCTTATTCTCCCCCAGTTCTCCTGCCACTCCCTCCCCCCCCATATTAGATTTTAGAGTACTAGTTAGAAATACTTTATAAAGACAACTCAACCTGCTGGCATTCCCCTATAATGTTAAACCCTGCAAGAATTCAACACTGAAGTGACATCAACAGGAAAAGTAGTGACAGTTGCTGGTTTTTACAGAATGGAATGGAAAACAGTGTAATGAAGTGGAGAGAGTGTATTTGTACTGCTGCTCTCAGGGTACATTGACTCAGAACTGCTCAGCTGGCAGCTTTTGGAGCAGAAAGATCCAAGTTCTCTGTCTGCTGTCACCTTTAGGTTTTGAAAGGCCAGGGCATGCAGCAAAATATGATACACAGATATTAGGTAGCAATTAATCTATCATAATAATTAAAACATTATGGCTAAAATAATACATACCACTACCCACTTTAGTCAATATCACATGCTATCAAAATGATATACCATACCACAGGAAGAGGCAAGTTACAACATTCATACAACATAACAGCCTATGGCATAAGCAAAATAACTATGATTACTGAGAATTAGCTACAGTAAGGGTGTGTACATCCTGGCACATTTAAGAGTAAAAAATGTTTCAAGTTTGTACTTAAACCATAATGACAGGGGAAAAATGCCCCAACTTGCAGGTACAGTTTTGGCCTCAGGCTTTCCGGAGTGAATCAAGCTAGCCCCATTAGTGAGAATTCAGAATACTGTTTCCAGAAAGCAACGTTTATGATCACAGAAGTCTTAGCAGGAGGCAGAATACACGCTAACCCTATTGCTACACGAGGACAAACTAGGACTACCATGACCATAGCCACTTTTCTAGGGGATATATCCCTCTGTGAGAATCCTGGTGTCTATCAGGTATTTATTTATTTATTTATTTTTGTCAATGTTTCTGTAAAGCCTCTGCAGATGCTAGCCACCTTAAGAAGCCACTGGGCAACTGAGCTACTGAAAGTGACATAAGTCTGACTGAGCAGATATGCACAGAGAATCCCAGTCTCCATGCCACACTGCTGTCCCCCAACAAGCCACAAGGCCAGATAGCGAGCCCAACCCACCTCAATTTCACACTATTAATTCTCCATCTACACATAGTGAAAGCACCATGTAGACTCAGCAAGACAACATATGAACAAAAAACCCTAGAGCACTGACAAAAGGAAAGCCGTAAGAAATGAGGCAAAGGAGCACGGGTGCAAATACAGCATAGAACACACAGTAAAGGGATATGCATAGGGGTAAACACTATTTTCTGCCAATCTCCACTTTACAGTAACATATGCCAGGTTTCATTCTGAAAGGTGGTGAGAGGATGGTGGTTTTCCCCTCCCTTCAATAGTTACTGAAGTCCTACACTATTTAACCATTACCTGCCATATTTCTCCAACCAGTTCCCTTTTTTCCCCCACTTTGACAATCACTCAAGTTTTAACTATTCTTTGCATGTTTTCCACAAGTTTGCAGTGTATGAGCTTTACAGAAGTCATCCAAAAGTAGAGACTACTGTGATACTACAACACAGGTTTAGAGCTGCATACAATGGCATGTGAACAGCACTTTGACAAGAGTACACTTGCTTAGTGAAATCAGGTGTGGGATTTGGTAATGAAAATTGCATTTAACCCCTTTGTGGGAATTATTATTTGCAGCTTAAGGAGTGTGCTGTCAGCAAAAAAAGCAATGGGGGGGGGGGGGAGATAGGGAGGCCTAGGGCTTGGGTTTGTATTGTTTTATTCATAATGCCAATAACCTCAAATCCACAACCGAAAGGCACAGTACAAACATGAATTAAGCTTCAAAATACCCCACTGAGCTAGGTCAAACCAACAGTGAAATGCAGCCATTTCAGCAGTGGAACACAGCAGCTGTTTAAGAGAACAGAAGGTAAAGCATCCAATTGAAAGGTGGAAATTTTAGTTAGGCAGAGTGTAATGGTGGAATTTGGCCAGGACACTGGGCTAACGCCCTCCCCCACACCTTGCTTTGTACCTCATTTTGTACCTCATCTGACTGCCAGAACATTAGGCAACACCATGGCACTGGCTCTGTAGTGGCAGACAGGGAAGTAAGTGCCACCTGCACTGCTTCCCGCAGCGTTCCTTAAGATGGTTTCCCAACCTTTTTGTAACTGCAACCCTCCTTCAAAGCATTAACTGTTCAGGGATGCTACCACACACCCCTCCAGCAGTGTTTCCTTTCCCCTTATTCCCCCTCCCCCAATACACAGTCTCCCCATAACCCCTCAATCTCTCCTCCTCCTTTCCCTGTGAGACCCAGTTATCCCTTCCCAAAAGTCACCCGACCCGACTCCCTCCTTGCTCCTTCATAATCCCTCCCCCAAGGCCCTCAGAAACTCGCACTCAAATGGCTCCCCTCAACCGCATCGGCACTGCCCCCCTCCTCGCCCAGGCCCCACCACTTCCCGCTTCCCTCTGCCTGCCCCAGAGCCCTCCGCTCCCGCACAGGGGCACCCCACGGCTGCCCCGTACTGGCCTGGCTCTGCCACCGGGCCCCTCAGCCCCTCTCCCACACGCTGCCCTCGTACCTGCCCGGCGGGCTCCCTCTGTGCTGAGGTGGGGAGGGGGAGCTGCAGCAGGGCACAGAGCAAGAGCCCAGCGGGCTGCAGAGGAGCCCCACTGCAGCGCCCCCCACTGGCAGGAGGCTGCTGCTGAGAATGTGGCTCTGAGCGCAGCCGCTCAACAGAGAGTGGCCGGGCCCCTGCTCGGCAGGACACTGCTACTACCCCACTGCCGCCTTGGAACAGGCCATCCTGGAGAAAAGGGTGGGGAAGGGGATCATAGGCCAGGGGTAAATCTGAGGTGGGAGCTGAAAAGAATCCCCACGGGCCTGGCTCTCTCTCCCATTTGGAAGCACCTTGGCTTGTTTTATTGGGAGAGGGTGTCTCTTGGCGTCTCCTCTTGGGGCATGTCTTCACTGCACTGCTAAAAATAGCAATGCAGCCAGCAGCGCAAGAGCGGAGGGAGTTACTAGCCTCCCCAAGTACGATCCTGTCCGAGATCATAGATGCCTCCTGGAGGAGGGAGGGGGGCTAGCCCTTTTTAGCACGTGAGCTCCATCGGAGCTAACACGGGTATGTCTCCTCCAGCGCCAGTGCAGACACCCATCTTTAAACTCCAACTAGCTGGCCATTTGGAGGGTATGGGTCAAAGCTCCAGTGCTGCTGGGGACGCAGCTACTCTGTGCTGCTAGTAAAATCACTCTATGCTGCTCATGCAAACACTCTGTGCAGCTCCAGTGTTATTTTTGCAGGGTGACTGCTCTCAGAGTCAACTCCAGCATTAGCCTCCACTAACTCATACTAACACTGTTACTCCAGGGAAGACAGGCCCTTAGAAGAATTTTTGAAGCAACCCTGTCCCAGGAAAAGGAAGGGTAGATGTGGTTTCCAGAGTTTACCAAGGCCAGTAAGGGACATCCACTAGTACAGTGATTTTCAACCTGGGATCCGTGGACACTACTAGAATGGAGTTGTATGTTCAGATTTTTACCCTCTTGTGCCACTAATTTCATATCTGCCTGCAATAATGAACTCGGGTTACAGAGTAACTTGTAAAGCTGGAAAGTTAAGACACATTTGTCTTTCAGTAAGTTGTTTATCTTAATACTAATCAACCTTATGTTATCAGGGCAGTTTGGGTCTATTTTATTTCCCAAGAATGCCAATCCTATTATTGCAATGGTTGAACTATTAATGCATTCAGACAATGAAGTTTAGCTGAAATGTTCCACATCAAACCAGTGAACCAAAATAGCAGCTAAACCAACCTCCCTGCCCCACTAGAATTACTTTGTGCATTAGCCTTTATGTGAAATCATCCAGGGATAATAGCATTTTTGGAAGAGAATATAGGATACACATTACAAGAGATCTAGGCACTGAAGCAGAGCAAATATCCTATGGTTTATGATGTTCTCCCTTCATGTGTTTACCCATGTTCATTACTGGGTACCCCATAAAAGCACTGTACCAGTAAACCATTGGTGCTTCGGAAAACAATTTTTACAGTGTCAGACTGGGGCACTGGAAGCAAAATCTCTTGCACAGCATGTTCAATAACAAGGAAAATTATTAAAAGGGAGGGCTAGATAGCATAGACCTCACAGCTATATCAAGAAAAATACAACTTCTTGATGCTTAGTACTTAAACTTCCTGTCCTTAGATGGATATGCAGGGCAAGGGGACACGCAGGAGCATTTTAACAGAAAGAGTATGACTAGAGATTGAATCAGCATCTATTTTAGAACTTGCCTATACAGACAGTTAGTGCATGGTAAACTGGAGTATAAATCTACAATGCACTAACCTTTCATGCACTAACTCGCTGTATGGCTTCTGCCACCGCAAACTAAAAGTTCTTCGAAACGGGAGTAGATCAAAGCACACTACCAAACCTTTAGTGCTCAGTAGTAGGGTCCACATGTCTAGTTAGTGCATGGCAGGTCAGTATGCTTCCAGACAAGCCCCAGAGAATGATTTTTTTTGCTTCACTGATTAATACTGTAGATTTTAATACTGAATCGTTCTAGCATTAAATTCCTTTTGTAAATCAGAGAGGATGGAAGAAATTTAAAACTGATACAAAAAGAGATGAGACATTGCTCATAAACTCAGGTAGGATGGAATTAGAAACTCTAAAGCACAACGCTCCAACTGGGGGTGTGGGGAAGTGAGTGTGTCCTATGCAGCACATTAGACTTGCATTAAACAGCAGGAGGCTGTTCACTTGTGGATCTGAGGCTCATACTAAGCTCTCTCTCCTCTCATGACTGCCCTCTCATCCCCATTATAGTATCGGTTATTTATTTTGATATGTAATTTTACATGGCTTCCACATTTTAACTTGCTATACATTTTTGAACCAACAATGAGTAATGCATTAGATTAAAAAATAAAGAATACCTCTTCTGCAATCCAGAATCAGTTAAAGAGGTTGTTTCTAAGTTCCATTCACAGAGGAACAACATCGAACCTCTGACAGACAGGGAAGAGGATTCTGGCTTAGTGATTAAAGGAAGAAAAGAAAACAGCAATTGAGCATATATTTTATGATTCCAAAAAGGGGTCATATCCAAGAGAGATTTCAAAGAGAGCTCTTGCTATGTTTCAGCTATGATTGCATTTCTGTTTGTCAAACTGCATCTGCCAGTTGCCCTGCTGAGTTTTTAATATATAAAGTTAGCCTAGAGGGAATTCAAGCAATGACATGTTATGTAATTTTTGACCTGGTTTACAATACTGGGTCTTTACACTCCCTCCCTCTCTCTCTCTCTCTCTCTGTATACATATTATGAATGCACCATAGCAGCTCTCTAGTTAAGGCTATATTGAGTTTTCTACTTTAAGCGAGAAGTAAATTCTTTAAATATGGCAGTTCCCTGAAATACTAAAACATGGCCCACCTCAAGAAGCACCAGCTTTAATGTTTAAGGTACTTTTCACTCTTTCGAGACGGGTTTTCAGCTTAACCCCATGTATTATTAAAAAAAAAAAAAAAAAGGGCCAAGATCAATAGGTTGGGTTATCTGCTATGCTCTGTTCCTTTTGCAATACTCAGGCAGTGAATGAGCAGAAATCACCCACACTTCTCATGGTAGGGATTCCCCAGGCCCAGTAGGGACAGCTAGTTCCCATGCCTTCCTCTAGCAGTCCTTTCCCTAGGGGCTTCTTAGGGAGAGTCTGTAGCACATCCTGCTCTGGCTAGTCTCATCTGGTGTATGGTCCATTGGAGACCATTGGTAAGTGGCAAAAAGTTAGAGCAGGCCCCAGGTTACTGTAATTTGCATCTGGGCTGAGACAGAAAATCAGAGTTGTAAGTGGTTGTTGGCTCTCATCCAATCTCTTTCCCTTCTCCTGCAGTTCCTGAAGTGCAGCATCTTTGCAAGACCCTCCCCTATGCTCAAGAAGAGCCAGATGAGTTCCTATCCTGCATTCCTTTTGGCTGGTGTAGTTGTTCTCTCACAGGTGGCCAGCAGGGGAACTGATGAGCAATTGCAGCAAGGAAGGGATAGAAACTACTCAGAGTGCTCCCTGCTCACCCCAGAGCTAATCCTGGGATGGCAGTGGAAGTAGTAAGAGGCAGCCAGGGAGCCAGGACCCTCTACCTCTTCCCCATAGTGATAGAGAAGATTCAAACACGTCTGTTAAAAATTGCAGGGCATACAGCTGGGAATGCATTTTAAATTCATAATTAAACACAATTTCTTTTTAAGACAGTTGTTTGAGGGCCACAATTTATAGCCTTGAAGGCAGTAAGTGGGCCTTTCAACTGAGCTTGGTTACCAGAGGTGGAGCGTCTTCATTTCAAAGTTCAAGATCTATAAATCACTTTTTCCTGGAGTGTTCCCCATTATTCTAACACATTTTTCAGGGCATATCTAACAGCAATCTCAAAAGTGATAAACTTAAAATTTCCCACTGGGCTTCAGACTACACCATATTCAAAACATATCACTGGGCTTCTCCCCTATCACATTTGTTTTTCACAACAGAGAATGAAGCAGCCCTCTGCACTGATCTACTGCTCCTGTTCTCTGACACTGCCTCCTGGCTGTCTCTCTGTCCTTGGTTCCAGGCATCCAGCTCTTAGCCACCCCTCATCCTGGCTCCCTCTAAGTGCACTCTCTTGCCTCCACATCTGTGCTTCCTTAGATGTCAAAACCTTCCACAGGGAAAAGGACTACTCCCTGTCCTTGTCTCCTGTTGATGACAGGTCCTAGCACATAGTGAAAGGAAGCCAGGAGAGGAAGAAAACTTTCAGCAAAACTTGCCTGAGAAGCAGAGCTAGCACTTCTTTCATAAAGGGGCTTCTCCCTTGACAAACTCCCTGAGATTTGTTAGATGGGAGCCCTGCTCAAGGACCTGAACGGACCTCTGTCTGCTTTAACTTAGCATGCCTCAGAGGAAGGGAAGGAAGACTAAGAAGGGAGGATAGCCACTAAGTACCTACTCCCCGCTGCTTACCTGGCCCTAAGCTGCTGTCTAGCCTAGGAGTGACATCAGTATGATCATTGTTCTGTATTTTGACATGAAGCCTGGTTACAGAAACCCAGGATGTTGACAGTATCCGAGTGGAACTGGACGCAACCCTTGGCAAGTGTCTCAAGTAGCTCACGCAAGACTGAGAGGTTAGATAGTAACAGTAGCTAGGTTGTATTGAGCGGTGGTTACTGACAAACTGGTTTGATTATGGAAGTTTTTTCTTCTCCCAAAGGGTTGCTGACAATCTCAGACAGTACATAGCACTGGTGCTCTTCACTCTTTCACCAGCCAGAAAGGAGATGAGTCAGAGTTGCAAATGTTGGCTAAGTTTTCCTTCAGTGGTTTGAGGCCCTCCATGTGTGTGAAGGGGCCATATGCAGAGAGGGAAAGTATCACGGTACCAGGCTTCTTATGACCACTGTTCAGTTCTTGGTATCCCAAGAGGTCATCATGGATGCAAGCTATTTTTTCAAAGCAATAAACATTCTTTTCTTCATTCTGAAGTTGAGTGGTGACATTCTACATTAAGGCAATTCAAAAGCCACAATAGTACAGTGGAGTTCAATTTAGCAGTTGCTACGGTGGTGGTGAAATCAGATTTATTTTTTCCAGAGCCAGAACAGAAAAAACACCTTAAGAATTCCTTGTAGTGGGCTGTGTACATCTGCTTAAATTTTCCTCACAACACTCAATTTTTCTTTCTTCCTACTTTAGTCCCACATCACAAGTCATTAGGGAACCATGAAGGTCTTGTGGAGATGGTGGAGAGAGAATGCATACTTTGGTGTCAATGTGTCCATGGCTGTGGTTAATTAATGATCATGACTAGTATTCCATGGAATTTGACTAAATCCCTGAGCTTCTAGAAGCAAACCAATATGGTTGCTATCTCTTGTATGGAGATAGAGAATTCTGATCTAAGCCTAGAAACACTGCTCAGTTTAGAACTTTTATAAACTGGAGAAAAGCCTAAAGTGAAGCTGTGATTTTTTCAGGGAGAGTAAAGGAGCATTTTAGAGAGTAGTAGTGGGAGTATTTTTACTGGATTTTGAGGCATCAGTGTAGCTTCACCAGTAAACCCCTAGCATAGACAATATACACAAGTGCAGCGTAATTCGTATGGTGTGGCTTACTCCATTTTGAAGCCAGGGTACAACTACCTGTAAATAGCTCAGTTTGCACAGATACAGCTACCCCAGTAGCTAAAAATCCCATTGCAGACAAGGGCTTCAGAAGTTTTAAGTTGTTTAAATTGGTTCCTTCCCACAAGAACATTTGACAGAACAGTTGTAGGGAATTTGGTATTGCTTTTTCATATTAAAAAAGTGTTGGCTAATAAATATATTTTCTTCTATCATATTTTCAATTAAGAGTTTGCAGTGGAATAGCAGCAGCTGAGTCAGGATCAACAGCCACAGCAGGTTTGTGAAAGACCTTGTTGGGTACAGTAAATACTAGACGAGTTATCACTGCAGGGAGTCCCTACAACCAGAAAAACAGAAATGGCATTTACATGCTCATGAGTCACAGAACAAAGTTGGGCAGTTGGAGAGCACAAAATACTTTTATTTCAGACAGCTTACTGCATCACATTCAATTATTTATCACATTTGCATCACTCCATAGTATATACACTGTCTAAAATATGGAATTTGACTTTCTGGTAACATGCTTCAACAGGTAAGACCCAATCCTAAAGCTCTGCTTTCAAAACGAGTTGTACTTGAGTACATAGAGTCCCTAATATTTCCTTTAAATGAGTATGAAACAGAAATAAGGGACTGCTTCAGAGCTACACCTGATGTTTAGTATTCAGTTATATATAGTATATACACATACCTTACACACAACTCTGAACTTTATAATGCTTACAAACAAAAGCTCAAATAGAGTAGTAAGGAGGTAAGAACAAGGTTGTCTATTTCTTGCCATCTAACAATTATCAATCTGAGCCTACAAAATGCTGAACAGCACTTGTGAGGTGCTCAGCATCCACAACTTCCAATGCTTCAGTGAGAGCTGAAAATCACTGACAATCATGCCAGGTCAGGCCTCTAGTACTGGAAACTGGGTAAACTGTGTTCTTCCAGATGAGTTTTCCACACAGGTTCCACTCTTGGTGTACATGAGCCCCCACGTGCATGAGACCAGATTATTTCTGAAAAGTAGTATCTGTTGGGGCCAGGCCTTCTGGCCACCACAGCCAAGGGCATAAGGAGTGAGGCAGCCGCAACTGCCCCTCAGTTCCTTTGCCATCAAGAACCCCGGATGGTAGGGCTCCCCAATTATGACATGGAATCTGCATGGACAACACATCCTGAATAACCATATTAACTGTAGCATCAGTAACCATTCTGTTTTCTTCTATTACTGTGCACAGAAAGTCCATTCTTGGTGAGTATCAAGCAGGTCTCTGGCCAGGAGGACAGAAAGGAGTCCTACCTGACTAGTGATTGCAGGACAATCTGATCTGAAAGACTGGACCAGGAAGTAGTCGAGGATGAACAAGTAGATCAAACTCCAGATAGCTGTTCTACATATCTCAGACTGGAACATTGGTGAGGGAAGCTGCGGAGACTGCATGCACCCTAGTGCAACATGCCCTGATGTGAGCTGGAGGAGTCTTGTTCACCATCTAATAGCAAGTCCTGATGCAGTCTCAGACCCACTTGGATAATCTGAGTGAAGAGGACTGTACTGTCCTCTCTTTCTGTAAAAGCCACACAGCTGAGGGGATGTTCTCAATAGCTTGGTTCTATCCAAATAAAAAAGATAAAGCTATCACTGTGTCCAAAGAATGTAATTTCATTTCGGCTGTGGTAGAGTGGGTTTTGGAAAGAAAACCAGGAAATGTATGAATTGACTAAGGTGAAAGTCTGAGATCACCTAGGCAAAAATTTGGGATTAGGCCTAAGGGTGACCTTATCCTTATGGAAGACAGTATATGGAGGGCCTGTCTTAAGGGCCTTTATTTCACTGACTCTTCCAGCTAAGTTATGGCTACCAAGAATATCACCTTCTTGGATAGATGTGGAGAGCAGATTGTCACGGGTTCATATGGCGGTCCCATCATGCCAGTTAAAACCAGACTGAGGTCCCGGGAAGCAGGATGCCCCTTTATTGGGGGGCGGGAGACCTTTACGAAGTTTAGATACCATGAGGTGAGCAAATAGTGTAACTTTGCCCTGGTGGGTGATTTGTGGAAATGGTCACCACTCTAATAGAACTGACAGAGAGGCTGGACCATTTCAGGGAGAGCAGATAGTCCAAAATATTTGGGACCAAAGTAGACAATGGCAAAAGCTATCACTGGGTTACCCACACAGAGAATCTTTTCCACTCTGCAGTGCAAATGAGCCAGGCTGAAGGCTTCCTGCTTTGCAGGAGGATCTCTTGAATCTCAGATAAGCAGTCTCTCTCCAGAGGGGTTATCCACCCAGCATCCAGAACATCAGATGAAGCAAGGCCAGGTTTGGATACAGCATTTGGCCCTGATTCTGGGAACGCGGATTGGGAAGAAGACATGAGGTTATCAGGGGTCAACAGAGACACTCACTAGTTCAGAAAAAACAGAGCTGTCTGGCCCATGTTAGGGCTAGCAGGATAACACAGCCTGAGTCTTGTTTGAGTTTCCTGAGAACTCTGGGGATTGGTGGGAAGGCATAGAAAGAGCCCCAGGGACCATGGGATCCATCAGCGAGCATGGGATCACACCTTTTCCGGAGCAGATGCACACTTGTTCTCATATGTAGCAAACAGGTCCAGTGATAGCAGTCCCCATCTCAGAAAGACCACCACAGAGAATCAAATCACTGAGGGACCATTGATGGTACTGCAGCATGTCCTGCTGAGGTGAGCTGCCAGGATGTTCTGAAAGCTGGACAGGTGGAGAGCCACTGACGTAGTGTTATGAAGTATGTACCATTCTCAAATATACATAGTCTTTTCACAGAGCAGGGATGATCTCACTCCTTGTTTCTGTAGTGGATCGTGGTGGTGTTGTCAATGAACACTTGAACAGTGAGGCCCTGAAGGAGAATTAGGACAGTCTTGCACACTAACCATATGGCCCCGAGCTTCGGTATGTTTATGTGCTGCAGGGCCTTCTTTGGTGACCATCATTCTTGAATCTTGAGATGAACTCCCCATTCTTGGGCAGAAGCATCCATGACCCATGTGTTGGTGGGACAAGAAACAGAGAACAGAACTCACACTTGGACTGATTTACCCACCAGCTTAAAGAGAACTTCAATAGGGACAATGACCTGATGGTCCATGCTGTGTCTCTTGGGTAGATAAACTGAGTTCAACCAGCCTTTCAGTGGCCAGAGTTGAAGTCTGGCAAGCTGTGTGATGCAGGAGCACACTGCCAAGGGCCCATGATCTTGAGACATGTCTTCACTAGCATTCTAGTGCACTTGCAGAGCTGATTGAGGAGGTCCACCATGGTTTGTAAGCATTGTTGAGGCAGGTAAGTTCTTTCCAACAGAAAGCCGATAAAACTATGGACTGAGTCAGGGTCAGAATAGATTATCCCTGTTGACCTTGAGACCCAAGGAAGCCAAAAGATGGTGTGAATTGACTTGGTAATTTGCTGTGGGTGATTATCCCCAAACCAATCAATCATCCTGTAAGAGGTATGCTTGCATTCCCATCCTTCACAGATGGGCAGCTACTATAGCTAGAACCTTGGTGAAAATCCAGGGGACCACTGAGAGACTGAAAGGCAGTATCCTGTACTGATAGTAAGAGTTGCCTACCAGAAATCTGATATACTGCTCTCTAAAGTGGGTGGGATGGAGCCAGGAGTATGCCAGAACACCTTGCTATTCTGCCTGGTGTTGCTGTGTAGAGAACATCCAATAATATGTGCTGTTTCTCCTATATAGCCTCAGGAGGAATGCCGAGGGTCTCTAGGGTCCTTTACAAGAAGTCCTGGAAGGTTTTGAACTAATCTTGAGAGACTAGAGAGTGGACGAACCACTTCATCAGGAGATCAAGAAGAAACCCTTGAAGGGCCAGAGGTACCTGATCTGAAGGGTGTTGATTTTCCTCCCTAATGTACTCCTCATCCTTCATGAATTGGGGTTGATCAAGTTGGATGGTTGGAGGAGGCTGTAATTACTTCCTCACTGAAGTAGATCTTGGATGAGCAACAGTGGGTGTGGGTCTTCTGGATTAGGGATTCATACCCTAGGCAGACCAGCATAGCCAACATTGGTAGGCAAACTGGGATGTTGGCACATAGGAAGGTACCACAATGGACACTCCTTGAAATCTTCTGGTCTTTTATGTTTTCCGCTGTCTTCTCTGCAATCCTTGTTGAACTCTCATTGGGCCACACATTGTGGAGACTGGCATCAGGAGGGAGGGGAGGCCCTTAGCGCATTCTGGTGAGGATGACAAGGAATTACTTTCCTCCTGACAAGGGGAGCAGACATGTCCAGGATATGGGCCCTGTACAGTACCAGATGAAGTGGCGCTGAGGTAGATGGTTGCTTTTACATAATGTATCTCAAATGCTCCAGGAGTGGAGACTCCAATAACAGACTGACAGATAGGTTGGCTGGTACCAGGAAAGGCTTCAGTGCCAGGATCTCTGATGCTAAATATCCAGGACCAGAGCAAGGGTCAGCACTGAGGAGGCACTACTTGGTACTGGAGGCAAGATGGTAGTCACCAAGGGTATCTGTGCAAGGTTGGTGCCAGAGGGCAGTGCGGCCTTTATAGGACATAGAAGCCATCAGTGGCATATTACTCTATGGTGCCGTGGCACCAGGCAGAGGCTCCAAACTTCAGGTATTAGTGTAAGAAACCTAAGGAGAAGTTCTAGGTCATTTACTCAAGGTCAGAGAACAAACTCCTGACTGGAGTGGTGCTCCTTCGTCCTTCCCCAAAGAGGCTGACAGTTGCTGAATAGTCTGTGGGAGGAGGCTGCTCATGAGGGGAGGCAGAACTGCAACTAACCAGTGCTGAGTTGGGATATGGTTGATCTCTTCTGGGCTTCTTAGGGATGGGAGGTGGGAGTTGCATAGATCTCTCAAGAAAGCATAACTTCAACCTCACCTCTATTCTTGAGGGTACTCTTGGGAAATGAGTGGCATTTAGATGCTCTATTAATGTGTCCCTGTTCCAAGTAGATGATATATCTGGAGTGCCCATCATTAATGGATTTAGCTGAGTCGCATGATGGCCAGGTCTTGAAGCTGGGTGACAGGATATGCAATAATGGAATAGCCCTAATGTATCAGGAGGGGGATCTGAATACAGATACCCCTTCTAAAATTTCTCAAAAAACTAGCCAGCAAACAAAAAGAAAAACTATACTAAAGTTAAGAAAACTATAACAAAGTTCACTTGGTGAAACTAGAAGAATATCTATGTCACATGAGGACACAGACTGATGCTGAAATGGATATAAAAATGAAGTTAATAAATTTAGAATTTTCATAATGGGCAGCTTTACAGAAAGAGAATCCTCCTGGTAATGCTGCAATCAAAAATATACTAATTTATAGGGTAGATTAAATATGAGTACATGTTGATATAGAGAAGGTCAATTCACCGAAGGGCTTCAGTAATTTGGCACCTGATTTAGTACTACTATTGACATATTTTAACAAGTGTCTGGGCATTAGTGAACTGAAATGATTTTTTTGTTTAAAAGAACATTGCTGAAAATAGCTAACATGATCTGCTGGGGACAGGATAGAATTTTTCCAGTAACATGTCCTTCCGATTGACTGAAAGGTTACTAAAATAATTTACTAAAGAATGTGATTTAACTCCAAACAATAGAGGGCTTGTGAGAGTCATACAACTTTATAGAAACAAATAAAACATGCTGGATAAAAATACTGTGTGCACTGGTTTACTGAAGTCAGAATCAGTTTGATTTTTCAGACAGGTGGATTAACAATGTCAACTAATTAAAAAAATTGCAAAAACACTCAAACTTCTGTAGACCCAGATTTATGGACTAACTGAACATCTCATTTTAGAATCACTAGCAAACTTCAAATATTTAATTTTTCCAATTATTTAAATTACTTTGAGTCACATCAAGAAACAAAAGTATCTGAAACAAACTACTAATTGGGTCAAAATTTCCTCCATGCTGCCTGTGCACTAACAGGGGGAGCACTGAGCACAAAGAAGAGAGATTTCACTCATTTCTAATATCTAGCAGCACAGCTGCTACCACCAACTATGAGGAGCAACTGCAGGGTAAGTCCTACTCAGTCCCTGCATGGTCAGAGCTGGAGTAATCTCAGTGTGGATGAAATCTTCGGATAATTTCGCTGCCAAATTCTAAAAAAAGTCTTCAATGAGCAAGTGCCAACTACAATTTTCAGAGGCTTATAACTCAGCCAAAATTGGGTCGATTTTCATGGAGACAGCAAAATGCATCCCTCTGGCTTCAGTAGGAAACCAGAGAACCCTGCTCCGAAGCATCAAGAAGCTAGAACTTCTCAGTGAAATGGTTATAAGAATTATTTCCTCTCAACCTGGTCTCAGAAGCTGCTGACCCATTTTTACTAAGGCCTGGACTACACTGGGGGGGGATCGATATCAGTTATTCAACTTCAGCTACGTGAATAACGTAGCTGAAGTCGACGTACTTAGATTGACTTACCATGGTGTCTTCACCGCAGTGAGTCGACTGCTGCCGCTCCCCCGTCGACTCCGCCTGCGCCTCTCGTGGTGGAGGAGTACAGGAGTCGACAGGAGAGCACTCGGGGATCGATTTATCGCATCTAGACTAGACGCGATAAATCGACCCCTGCTGAATCAATCGCTGCCCGCCAATCCGGTGGGTAGTGTAAACATACCCTAAAACTTATTTAAAAAATTAAGTCTGAAGCAGACATCAAGGCATGGGAAATTTCAGCTGAAACGATTAAAGTCTGGTTAAGTCAAACAGATAGTGGAAATCTCTCCTAGTTCAAAGCAAATTTTTTTCATCATGAAAAACTGAATTAGACTAAGGAGCACACGTGCGAAAAAACCAATAGGAAAGAGTGGCACTGCTCCTTTATCAGCAATATTGCAGGAACTGCAATAGTGAGAGATCTAAATGGCTGCAATTCAATTTGATATAAAGCACAACCTCAGAGAAACCTGGACTAGCTGCAAACTGAGAAGTGGTTTTTCAGGTAACAAGATGGGCAAAGCAAATTTCTCTTTGTGGTGGATGAAGCAGCACACAAAAAATTCAATACAAAAGTTGTGTGAAAGTAAAAAAAAAAAATCAGATATGGCAAAAGTGATGTGAGGGAACTAAGTATAAACATTAAAGGAATGTTTAATCAAGACAATTCTCATTTTGCTTTTAATTTTAAAAACAGAAGTTTTTCATCTTAGGAATTTTGATTTTATTGAAAAACAAAATGCAACTCACATAATAGTGAGGCCATTTCTTTCAAGCAAACTTTGTAGTACAATTGTTACCAGGACTCGAAACCATTAACATTTCAAAAGAAACTGTTTCAGATGATATTTCTCAACTTAAGTTTTTAAATTACATTGTATGTGTTTTATTTGGGTTCCACATACTGCAAGCAAACAATACAATGAGATTCAATTTCTCAACTAAAATACTAAATATTACATGTTTACACATACCTGTACAGTGACAAGCACAAAAACAGACTAGTTCAGCACTTAAATAATTTCAAAAATCCATACCAACACTTTTAAAATCCACTTTATTTAGTCCCCCCAACCCAGTACAGGACTTAAGGCGTCTCCACACACGCAATTCTTGTAGAGTTTTTTTTTTTTTTTTAAATAACTATGTTGGTCAGGTACCACTATTCTTATCATTTGATCCCTAAAACTGTATCAGTGTTGAAATATGACAGCCAAACCAGTGTTAAATCAATACAGTATTTACATAGCACAGCACATTATGTTTGAGACAGTCACTTGGGGATAAAACCACATTTTAGAACAGACAAAGACCACCATTATTACATGTTTGGAATCAACTATTTACAGGACCCTAATATCACATAACTATGGTCTGTACACTGGTCCAGTGGGGCAGGCAGAAGCTTGACAGGCAGTTATTTTGAGGGATTTTAAATATGATTTGGAAGCACACTATTATGCTACCCTGAACGCCATGTGCCACATTATCCCAGGTGGTCTTATATTCTGGAATGGCACGTCCAGCTGATATAAAATAAAAAACCAGACAACACAATGTTTACTTTGTGGAGATTGACTCATGCTATTCAGACATCTGAACTTTGAAGGAAATTCGTCCAAGAAACTTGTCACGGTCATCTTCATTTCTTAAATTGGGAGATCCCATAATCTTACACTCAATTGTTATGTCTTCTTTGGTACTGTTAATTGCTAGTTGAACAGCCACTAGCGGCTGTAGATAGTCAGCCTAGTAAATAGAGAGAGGGGGAAATTATTTCAGATACCACAGTAAACTTTTCTGAATAAAAACAATTAAGATTGCAGATTCACTTCATCTATTGTTTACTGGACTAGAAAAATGCAAACAAAAAACCCAATTTTACAGAGTCCCATCTAAGGGTACACCTACACTGCAAATGAAGGTGATATTGTAGTGCAGGTAGGCACACACATGCTAGCTTTAGTCCAGCTAGCGCAGCTAACAGCAGCGAAGACGTGGCAGCATGGGCTGCGGCACAGGCTAGCCATACCAGTACAAACCTGCCACAGACTCTTGTTCCTAGCTAGTGCTGTGTCCGTGCTGCTGCGTCTTCGCTGCTATTTTCAGCCATGCTAGTTCAATTAAAGCTAGTGCAGGTCTGCCTATCCATGCTACAATTACACCTTAATTTGAGATGTAGATGTACCCTAACTCAGTTAAAATTATTTGTGTAGGAGTTAATCAGGCTAAAATTCTGCACAGCATTTGTCTCAACTGAAAAATTCAGCATAAATTAACAGTTATCAACAGGATTTTCAAGGTGCTCAAGAAAGTTTGAATGCAACTTCCATTGAAAGTCAATGGGATTTGGGTGTCTAATTCTCCCATTTTTTTTGAAAATCCAAGCCTATATTAACCTTTTGCTTTTTACAAGCATATGGAAAAATCTGCCATAATTTATGCTCTTTTCTGTTCACTTAACTTGCGTTGAACTTCCATTTTCTTACAGATACCTCTTCACTTCAAACAGGACCTTGCTATTTAATCATTTTTACTTGCCTGTTTCCATCTTTGTTTACGTACATGCACACATTCCATGACTTTTCTATGGTATACTTAAGTAGCATCCACGCTGAGGCAAAGGATTTCTGAATTTCCTAAATTTTGACTTGAGGGACTGAACTAGCTTCTTTGGAATTTTTTTGCAACCACCTTTTATAAAGTTTAATATCAGTGTGATAGTTTCTGGTAGGATTCCTCTCCTGAGGATGTGGACCTTAATTATATGATGATCTCTATTATTCAGTGGAGCAATTATAGTTCTTGAACTAATTCCTGTTGTCAAAAGTTAAAATATAGGAAGGAAAGTGATATCAAAAGCTTGTTCAACTGAATTCTAGTTTCAAAGTCCAATTTAAGCAAGGCATCACTTTTTAAAGGACCTTTTATATTTGTTACAGATGGCATTTCAAGACCTAGTAAAATATAAATTTACTAAGTATGGTGTAATCTGAGAACTCTTATGTATTTATTGATTTAGGCCATTATTTTCAAAAGTGGCTAGTGATTCTGGGTGCCTCAATTTTTAGGTGCTCAACTTGAGACACTTAAATCAGACCATTAAAGAGGGTGGGTGGGTGATCACTTTTTCAGAAATACACATTCCTTGAAGCTTAAGAAGTGGTAGGTCTGAAGATAACTTCACCAATTTGAGCATCAAATTTTGAAGCTAAATTTAGGGAATAGTGCTGTGTAAAGGTACAGAACTTCAGGGTAGCAGCTCTGAAGAGATCTGCTACAGTGAAGTCTAACACAAGCTGTGGGAGATTGTACTGGCTCTAGTGAAGTGAACCCTGAGACCTTTGGGAAATAAACCCTAGATCAAAACACTTCTTGATATAAAATGTTATTCACTTAAAGGATGAAGCCTGACTCCTTTGACTATAATCTAGTGGACTCCTTAACAATTTTTTTTTCTGTTAAGAAAGTATCTGTTTTCAGTAGCACCTCCCCGCCCCCCGTCTTCCTTATATCTTAGCTATGTAGATTAGCTTTTTCCTGGTAAAGTGATTGAGAGAAGAAAACTGGCAAACTAGTAAGTTGGGTAAAAATATCCAAATACTTGTAATAGAAGATGCTACAATGGAAGTAGGGGTTATCCAAGGGTTCTTCACTAGTTTAAATCAGGCCTTCACTGACAGGAGGCGTAGATGTGCCAAGCTTTTGTGGCTCCAGTATTACAACCTGAGATTTTTCTTGGACAAAGATCAGTTGGAAGTCTAAGACTGCAGCTATACAAGCTAACAATTCCTTAAAATTCATGAAATCTTTAGTGAGGGGGCAACAATTAGGATAATTACTAAGTGCTCAGGAGAACAGAAAGTAATTCCTTCAAGGGCTCAGACAGGCTCCTCTTCAAACCTCTCTTCTCAAAAGTATTCAAAACTTCCAAAAGGTGGTCAGATGAGACAGTCCTCTGTGATGCCCTAGAAGCAAGCAGGATGATCTCAGAGGGCCTTTTGCTCAGTGTTGGCATCAAAGGCTGACCCACCACACAGACTTGGCAGTGTAGATTGCATTGGGGGAGGCAGGTGGCAAAGAGGTGGCCATTCTGGACTCCCAAACAGAATATATAAGTACTTATATAGCTCTCATCATCATAGTATCAACACCAACAAATGAATTTACCCGTACAACATTCTTGCGCAGTAAATAAATACAATACCCATTTTACAGATGGGAAACTGAGGCACAAGGTCATACAGAAAGCCGGTGTCACAGCTGATAAGCGAACCCAAATCTGTGATCAAGTCCTGTCCAGTCCCTTCTAAACCACAAGACAACTCTTCCTCAGTCTAAATTATAAACCTTGTCAGAATGGAAAGAAGATGCTGGGTCATCCTCACAGAACTAAAGATTCTCTGGATGAACTTAATCCCAGCCCCAAGAGACAGCAAGATGTCCCTACAACCAAGACTCCTGTTACAACTTGCTCACGAAAATACAGTACTGGGAGAGCGTTCCTTACTCAGCTAGGCTGAATAGGCCAGGAATGGTATTGAACTCTGCCTTATCCCAGTACACTCCTCCACTACCATACCTTACCTTAGGTATAGAGCAGTGGTCACCAACCGGTCAATCGCGACCGACTGGTCAATCCTAGAGAATCTCCCAGTCAATCGCAATCTCTGTTGGTGCAGCGGGGCTGCTGCTAAGGCAGTCTCCCTGCCTGCCCCGGCCCCATGCCACTCCCGGAAGCGGCCAGCGGGGCCCCGCGGTCGGGGGGCAGGGGTCTCCCTCTGCGCGCTGCTCCTACCTGCAAGCACCACCCCCTGAAGCTCCCATTGGCCGGGAACGCGGAGCTGTGGGAACAGTGCTTGCAGAGAGGGGCAGCACGCAGAGCCACGTGCCCTCCCTCCACCCCACCCAGGAGGCTGCAGGGGCAGGTTGGCCCCTTCCGGGAACTGCGTCCCAACCCCCAGCCCTGAGCCCCCTTCCAGAGCCAGAACCCCGTACCCCCTCCTGCACCCCAACACTCTGCCCCAGCCTGGAGCCCCCTCCTGCACCCAAACTCCTTCCCAGAGTTTGCACCCCTCACCTGCAGGAAATAACTTCGTGTGGGGCAGGGGGGCGGGGAGCTTGGCGGGCCGCATGTTTGAGACCCCTGGTCTATATGCATTTAGCATGCTAACAGTATTTATGTTAGCAAATTCTGGGGAAGCCTAGAAAGCTACCCCACCGTGCTTCAAAGGATTTAAAGCATGAAGGACATGAAGAGTGACACCAACAACACTGGGGGGGGGGAGAGGGCGAAGTGTGCTGAACCAATTATTCAAAAAACAATAGTGTAACAGTCTAGACTTCTGATAAGGGCAAAAAACTGTCAGTTGTATGATTATTATTAACCAAGTTTAACTATCTGGTGTGTACTAATCATGTCAATGACTGGTTTCTAACTATTAATAACTGTACCGTGGACAGGCCTGTCTGATCTAGCCACCTCTATTTTCATTTGAGGAGACCTAATAAAATGTAAGTCAGTGAACATATCACTTGAAGGAAAACTGACTTTTTACAGCAAAACTACTGAAATCATGTTAGTGTGAACTCAGTCTTATTTTCTTCAGTAAGAAGACAGTAAAGCCCAATCTATTTTCCTGTGTATGGGCAGGTGAAGCACAGATCTTATCAAGTACTCTGAAATACCTGCATAAGTAATATTTCGTGTGTGTATTTTGTTGGACATTTCGAGTCTGAACAATGCAGTAACCATCACAGACCCATCCTAAAAATGCCCCCAAAAATTTACAAAACACATGACTATCATTAAAACATACTTACGTGTAAATTTTTTCCATAGTATGGAAAATACATTAAATCAATCATTCCCCCATCAGGAAAATAAGTTATCTGAACCTTGCCTTCTTCCTATGGTTGAAGATAAAATTGAAAGTTAATTCCCGTTTTAACAAAAATTAAGAGGTAAAAGAAAATTACAATGTTCTAATGATGAAATGCAAGAACCCTACAAAAATATTTGAGTACTGCTGTACCAGAATAGTTTCACAACAGAATGAACGATCTTTGCCAAACTAAAAGACTCATACACATAGACTTGTACTTGTTAAACATTTAATATATTAATAACCTTCTACCACCTATGGTTCAAAGAGCCAATTGTATTTCACAGAACAGATTTTAGCTTATACATGCTGCAACCTTCCATTTTTAATCTAGATAAAATTAATACTAATATTTATTTAGTAAAGTAGAAATTAAGCCAGAATAGCCCTAAGTTTTATTTTCTGCCCACCATCATTCAAAAAACCAAACACACATCTCTACAATGAAAACTTCAATTTATACTCCCCTTAATATAACAAAAGTATTTAAGGAAAAGGTTAGACAGAGCAGCTGAATTTCCAAATATCCACAGGCAAGTTAGAAAATGTTTATTGTGAAGAAGCAATAGCAAATCCATATTTAAGGTTGCAGCTAGATTTTTGTTTAAAGCCCAGTTTTCAAACCTCCCTAAAACCCACATTTAGGACCTGTTGGAAAAATCAGCACAAGAGTTCATGGCTAAGGGTTGAGTTTCTGGTGAAGAGTGAGGTAATTTGACAAAGAGGTTCCTGGGATAAAGGCTACCCAAAAAACCAAAAACAAAACCCATTGTTTAAGATGTCAACTTTTTTACAACACGTTTTTGTGAGCAGACAGTGACAAACATGAAATGCATATGGATACTGCTCCTTATCGCTGAACTGCCTTCTACTGAGATTTCACACCAAGACCAAACTCCATTACCTAAAAAGCTCCTGCATTTTGTTTTTGACTCTTAGAGCAAGTGAATGGGACACCTACAAACTATGCTGCGAGCTGTCCCTCGGACAGGTTAGCATGGTGATGGAGAGATACACACAAAATAGGTTACAAGGTGTACTGGCCAGGAAGCCAGAATATCAGGAATTGAAGCCTCCTCTTCCGCCAACTGCTGTTATTATTTCAGGGTATTCACAAGCTTTTATTAACCAAGGCCTCATATCCCTCATTTTGCAATAAGATAACAGGCTGCACAAGGTCACTTCTGGCAGAGCTAGGAACAGAATCCACATCTCTAAAATGGTAGACCCAAGCCTCATCCACGCAGCTTTGGCTTTTGGATCAAATCTGCCAAAGCTAAATTTCCCTACATACAATGGAATTCTAGTGTAGTGATTATGTAGAGTTAAACACACAGGGCTGAAAAAAGTCAGGAAATGTCCCATGGATAAGGCTACGATTTAGTCACGGGTATTTTTAGTAAAAGTCACAGACAAGTCACAGGCAATAACCAAAAAGTCATGGCCAGTGACCTGTCCGTGACTTTTACTAAAAATACTTGTGACTAAATCTTACCCGCTGAGGGGGGCAGCCTGGAGCTCCACCGCTGCTGCTCCTTCAGGCAAGGGCGGCCTGGGGTTCCACTGCTGCTCCAGGGCAGTGCCTGGGGCTGTCAGAGCAGTGGCCGGTGCGGCTGGTCCCAGAGCTGCCCCAGCTGCTCAGGGGGTCCTGGGGTCAGCCACACCAGCCACTGCGGAAGTCATGGAGGCCCCGGAAAATCACGGAATCCATTACTTCAGTGACCTCTGTGAAAGACTCGCAGCCTTACCCATGACTAATGCAGTAGGGACTAGTGTGGAGAGACGCCAACCTTGCTCTGAGACTTTGAGAGGATATTATGAAAAAAGTTAGGAAGGAATTAGGGACATTGCGTGGACTTCCACCCCTGCCCTCACCAGTCTGTGTGTATATGGCCAAGGGGAGGGCCTGCCCCCTGCCTCCATTGCACCCCTGACCTTTACTTCCAAACACAGAGAAGGGGAAGATCAGCCCTAGGAAAGCAGCCCTTCTATGCCACCTAGGGTCCTTAATTATCATTACCAATTCCGGGCCTGGACTTCCTTCCCAGGATGATCCGCCTGCTCTTCCTCCTCAGTCATGTTCCCTCTCTCCTCGACTGCCACCATCACTGCCTGCCCCTGCTTTTCCCCAGGAGACTGTGCAGTGAGAGTTTGATAGAGTCAAGCCACAGCAATAGTCAGTGAAGTTTGGGGTGCTGGATTCACAGCCCAAACCACAGGTTGACGATTGCACGCTAACTGTCCTGCATGGCCATTGCTGGCGTGCTCCAGGTACCTTGAGCACATGGGGGCAGTTAGAGTGCAACATGCAGCCTTTGGCTTGGGCGTTGAACCCAGCAGTGTCCCAATCCATTCAAAATCACCACAGTTTGCCTCCTAACGGACTCTCACTGCGCAGTCTGTGAATGTGCCATCGAAGCAGTAGAGAACAATGCCCACTGTGACCATGGCCCTACTTGCTGTATGTTGGACCTAAAAATCAGGACGATTACTGAAAATTAGGGATAGTTGACATCTCTGGCTAGGAGTATATGTATGCTGAACACTAAGCCTTGGCTCTGACTCAAGTTTGAACCCAAAGCCCCCCTCCCATCCATACACAAAATCAGTCGACTCAGGTCAGAAAGTCCTTGCACCCTGTTTGGGAGCAGAGGAGGGGTGCACAGCCCGAGTCCTACTATGAGGCAGGTCAAAGTCCAGGCATTTCACAGTGTGGATGCAGATTGAGTCCAGGTTGCCAGACTCGTGTCTGGAGAGTCTGCCAATCTATCCCAAAAACTACTTTCCAGTCCTTCAATTCCAAAGCTTGCCACTTACTTTCCAGGAATCGGAAGCAAAAGACCATTACCTTTTCCATAACTGGTGTTTTTCGAGATGTGTTGCTCATGTCCGTTCCATATTAGGTGTGTGCGCTCGCCACATGCACCAGTGCCGGAAGTTTTTCCCTTAGCAGTATCTGTAGGGGACCAGCTCTGGTGCCCTCTGCAGTGGCGCCCACCTGGTGTGGAATAGGGGTGGTGGTGGGCGGCTCCCCCCACCCTCAGTCCCTTCTTGCCGGAAACTCCGACAGTGAGGAAGGAGGGCGGGTTGTGGAATGGACATGAGCAACACATCTCAGAACACCAGTTACAGAAAAGATAACTGTCTTTTCTTCAAGTGCTTTCTTATGTCCATTCCATATTAGGTGACTCCAAAGCAGTACCCCTGGAGGTGGGTAGGAGTTCATGGATGTGTAGATTGCAACACAGCTCTGCCGAACCCAGCGTTGTCTCTGGCCTGCTGAGTGATAGCCTAATGAGAAGTAAACATGTGAACAGAGGACCACGTTACAGCTTTACAGATGTCCTGGACAGAGGTGTGTGCCAGGAAGGCCGCTGAAGATGGCTGCACTCTCATCGAGTGAGCTCTGATAATTGGCGGCGGCAGTGGAACTCCCAGGTCTGGAGGTCGCTGAGGTGCGCGCCCCAGCCAAAGTCCAAGGCGTCCGATACCAAATTGATGGAGTGATGGGGGAGGGGCATGTCGATCGGTCCACCATTGCAGTGAGGAGAGTACCATCGGGGGAATGGCAACGACCGTGTACAGGTGATCTCTGGACTGGAGACCATGCGGAACTTTAGCTTTTTTATATACTTGATGAGGTCCCTCAGGTCCGGGATGTAGTTTCCAGAATGGGATGCAGACCGCCCTGGGCATTTGGGATTAAGAAATACCGGGAACAGAACCCCTTGTTCCTGTACTCAAGAGGCACTTCTTCCACAGCACACAAATACAGCAACCCCTTTACCTCCTGTGCAAGGAGACTCTCGTGAGAAGGGTCCCTGAAGAGGGATGGGGAAGCAGGGTGGGGGGAGGTAGAAGTAAACTGTAGGGTATAACCCTCTGCCACAGTATTGAGGACACAGCTGTCTGAAGTTATAGCTATCCATGTGGGGAGGAATAAAGAAAGGCAGCTGGAGAACAGCAGGACAGATGGATCTGAGGTAAAGTCTGGTAGGCGCAACCTCAAACCGCTGGACAATGAGAGGAGGGGGTGGCTTGGGTGGCGCTTGTAGCCCCTACTCTTCTTTGGGGGAGGGGGTCCTGGTGGGGTTGACTCCCTTGCGCCTGAGATTGCTGCGGTTTGAACCACTTATGGGCTGGACCTGGAACGTACAGCCCCAGAGTTTTCAGGGTAGTGTGGGATTCCTTACGGCCATGCAGTTTACTGTCTGTCTGCTCTGCAAACAGGGCCTGGCTGTCGAAGGGGAGGTCCTGCATCAATTGCTGAGCCTCCGTTGACAGACCAGAAAGGAGCAGACAGGATGCCCTTCGCATGGAGATGGCTGAGGCCATGGTGCGAGCCGGGGAGCCTGCTGCGTTCAAGGCTGCGTGGAGGGCCACTCTCGCTGCAGCCGTGCCCTCTTCAAGGATCACCTGGAATTCCTTCTTGGACCCTTTGGTCAGCGAGACCTCGAATTTGGCCATAGACTGCCCTAGACTGTAGTCATAGCAGCCAAGGAGGGCTTGGTAGTTCGCCATTCTCAACTGAAGGCTTGAAGACGAATAAATTTTTCGCCAAAACAGATCCAGTCTCTTCGAGTCTTTATTCTTGGGTGCAGCCCCGGGTTGACCCCGCCTCTCCCTCTGGTTAACGGCCTCAACTAAGAGGGAGTTTGGGGCTGGGTGAGTAGAGAGATATTCATGGCCTTTAGCTGGCACAAAATATTTGCACTCAGCCCTTTTTGAGATGGATGGCAGGGAGGAGGGGGTTTGCCATAGTCGTAAGTGGAATGGATGCTGTGGAGTGACCATGACCGGCTGGCCTGGCAACCCTCCTCACTATGGTGCTGGCCGCTGTGCCTCGATGCCAACCTGTCCAATCAGGACTAGTTACTCCCGCGGGACCCCAGGGATCTTCGGCGGATCTGCGTCAATAGACCGATGATCTACGCCTCACTCTGCTTGACCTGTATCGGGATCTAGAGCAGGACCGGGAGTTGGAGCGGGCCAGTCGTTGATAGAATCTCCCCGATCGAGGGGATTCGTGTCTTGATGATGAGTGCTGACAGGCGGGTGACCAGTGACCCCGTTCCGCTGATCGGTTGCAGGACTGGTGCTGAGATGTTGGAGACCCGATGGGTTGGTCTCGACGATCATGCCGGGGCGTGCGCGTGCTTCCACAGGTCTGCGCCAGGTTAGTGGTGAGCTGCGCCTTCAATCCTGCTGATGGTGCCCACAGTCCGGAGACTGAAGAGGGCTTCTCTGAGCCTGCCTCCCAAAGTCCAAGGCATGACAGCTCCAATCAGGCAAGCACTGGCAGGATGTCCCCTGCAATGGGGAGCAGTGCTGCTGAGGCGGGGACACGCAGAACGGTCCCAAGGCGGGTTTACCACTGGGCTTGGGTACCGCCAAAGCTGGTGGCACCGGTAGCGTCAGGATCTCCTGCGCTGCCTGCAGAGCCTCGGGCATCGACGGGACTTCAAGTTGACGTAGGTCCTCGTCACTGTCCAGTGTGGCAGGCATAGTATGGGAAGGGCTCAACCTGAGCTGGGGCCCAACTCACTGACAGAGGTGTTGAGCCACCCAACACAGGTCTTGGCTCTCCTCCGGCCCTCTCCTTTCCCTTACGTGAAGTGGGAGTTCTTCCCCTCACGGACTTCTTGGGCTTCTTGGCCGGGGAGGGGGATCTGTGCCGGCTCGTAGTCGGCATCAGCGGGGTGCTCCGTACTGATGCTGCGGTGCTCGGGGCCGAGTCGAACCTCTGCTCCTGTGCTGGGGTCAGCGCCGACTCCATCAGGAGTGCCCTGAGATGGATGTCTCTCTCCTTTTTCATTCTGGGTTTGAACGACTTACAGATGCGACACTTGTCACTTATGTGTCCTTTTCCTAGACACCTTAAACAGCTAACGGGTCGCTGATGGGCATGGGCCACTTACAACAATCGCATGGTTTAAAGCCTGGGAATCGGGACATGCCCCATCCCTAGGCTGAGTCCAGTCCAGGACCAACTAACTAGAACTAATACTAAGGGTAAATACTAAACCAGGGGTCAGCAACCTTTCAGAAGTGGTGTGCCGAGTCTTCATTTATTCACTCTAATTTAAGGTTTCGCATGCCAGTAATACATTAACATTTTTAGAAGTCTATATTATATAACTAAACTATTGTTGTATGTAAAGTAAACAAGGTTTTTAAAATGTTTAAGAAGCTTCATTTAAAATTAAATTAAAATGCAGATCTTATCAGTTTAGTGCAGTGGTTCTTAACCTGGGGTGCATGCACCCCCTGGGGGTGCGAGATGCCCTTTCTGGGGGTGAGAGACATGGGAGATTTTTTTAGAAGCTGGGGGTGGCTGCAGAGCGCTGGGCCCAGGCCGGGAGCAGAGCCCTGGGCTGGCTGCCAGTACCCCAGGCCGGCAGGGGGTTGAGCAGGGCTGGAGGCCCGGACCCCGGCTGGCAGGGGGCTGGGCAGCTGGAACCCCAGACCAGCAGCGAGGTGAGTGGGGCCGGCAGCTGGTATCCCAGGCTGGCAGCAGGCTGAGCGGGACCGATGGCCAGGATCCTGGCTGGCAAGGGGCCGGTGGCCGGAACCCCGGCTGGCAGCAGCGTGCCAGTAAAAATCGGCACGCATGCCGTGCCGCAGGTTGCTGACCCCTGTACTAAATTATATACAACTATTTTACGAAGAAACATTTGTGAGACCCACTGAACTAAGCGAAAGCTAGCCGAAGCAGCAGAAGTTCCAGCACCATCACTGGTGGCAAGAAGGAACTGAGGGTGGGGGGAGCCAGTGGCACCCCTTGGTCCACGCCAGGTGGACGCCAATCCAGAGGGCGCCAGAACCGGTCCCCTACGGATACTGCTAAGGGGAAAGCTTCTGGCACCGGTGCACGTGGCGAGCACACACACCTAATATGTAATGGACATGAGCAAGCACTCGAAGAAGAATCTTCTGTTTCAAATGCAGCTGCTTGGCAATTACCCCTGTGCCAGTCTAGATAGGGGGAAATCTGCGGCTAAGGGAACAGGCATTAGCAGTAGCATCTGGGTCACAGCTGGCATGTCAATATCCCCCTCTGAGAGGTGCCTTCAGCAGTTCAAAAACTGCAACTGAAATGTCCTCTACTGTCATTCGGATGTTCTGCCTATTTTGGGACACAGGCAGAGCATGAGGTAGAGAAGGTCATGCAGATGCTCTGCCTGTGTCCCAAAATAGGACAGAACATGAGGTAGAGAAGTTCTTCCACTCTGTCAGGGTCTGTATTGTCTCTGGCTGCTGGGAACACATGGACCCAAAATGGCTCAACTGGATGTATTTGTGAACTAAAATCACTCAAAACGCTTCCGGTCAACCACCACAGGACACACAGACAATTCTCCCACAATCTGCTATGAAACAACTGTCAGTTGGCAAGGACACTAGGAATTCCGGGATACGATAGTATACATCCGCAGAAGCTGAAGCTCTGACTTGGGTCTGCATATTACAGTATGGATGCAACAGCATGATTGTGAAGCCCAGGTTTCCACTGCACTGTGGATAACTCAAGCATGGGCTTGGAAATCCACAAGCCTGGGTCCCACAGATCTGGGCTTAGTGTGCAGTGCAGATGCACACTAGGAGACCAGGGTCCTCTCTTATGCTCTACCACAGACTTCCTAGGATGAATGTGGGCATCGCTTACACCATCATTTTTGGATGCAACAATCCTGAGGTCTGTGTAGAGAATGCTCCCCCCTGTGAGATTTTATATACAATGCTTAATCTCATCAATACATTAATTTGTTTAATACCAATCAGATTTACTGGATAACATATAAATCAGTAGAGACAACAGAGGATTGTTTTCATAAGCTATGGTCCAGAGGCCACACTTGGTTACAGAGTTACCTGCAGATAAAGTTAACCGAAGCACTTCATTAGATTTTACTAAAAATGTTAGTAAAATGTAATTGACTGCTCTAGATAATGGTCCATTACTTAAGTAGTTATGTACTTTCTCATGGACATGATGTTTCCAGAAGCACCCAGGACTTATTGCTAAAAGTTACATAAAATCTAACATTTGAGGCTCCTTACTCTGGCAGAGATCATGCCTGTTCAGATCCATGCATGGAGGGGGCCCTCCACATTCAAGTCTTCCCTATGCAGTGTGATAGCGAAGCTCTCCACAGCCTCACAGCATTGTGCCCACCCCTTCTGGACCCTGTGGAGGGGTGTCAGTGTAGTCCAAATGGGAAGTTAAGAATGGACAGGAGCAGTACTGGCGTAAAGGATGCACATCAACCTCCCACTGGCCACACAGAAAAAATAAACCTCAAAAGTTAGTACTGCTCCAGCCTATAAGTAATTTTTTAACATTATCCCCGTGCTCCTGTGTATGGAAGGCTATTGAGAGCCAGAGCAGCAGCAGGCATAGATGGACCCTCCGCAGATGGCCCTGGATTTCCAGGAATCCTCCAGGTTTGAGAGTAGTAATGAAGAGGAATCTCCAAAAGGATATCTTCATAGATCCCCAAGTAGAAAGTCCCTTGATGGGTTTTGCTGCAGGAGGGGAAAATTCAGGCCTTTGCTTGTTCAATTTCACCCACAGGGTAGGGAATGCACAAGTGGCTTTTCTGACATAGATGCCCCTTTTCTATATGAATTAAATGATAAAAGCAATGTAGCAAACACATGCAGTAAGGATCAACTGTAGGGGTAGCAGTTAAATGGAAACAAGAGAAAAGGGAAGAATGCAGGAAGAGAGCAAGGAGGAAGCAGGAGAAAAACACATGCAGAAGAAAACATCCAATTTCAGTATGGTAGGCTTTTTTTTTTTAAAAAAGAATAATAATAATTTGTGATGTTTTGGACAGGATCCTGTTCCCAATCCTTCTCTGGCCTGTAACTGTATTTATCTTTTCCTTCTCTCTCAACCTCCTTTGGAGGCACATCTCTCAGATTTTTTTGGCCCTTGAGCTAGCAAGCCCTGCTATGTACTGCAAAGATTCAATATTTCCCATTACACTGTACTTGTAAACTACAGTAAGTGCTCACATAGTAGAAAATAAACTTTTTTAAAAGAATCATTACAGAAATACAATTGAACAAATGAAGTATGGAATACGTGAATATTCTAAAAAAGAAAAATGGATTAAATAGAATTACAGTAAGAGTAGAAAGTTAAGGTACAGATTTTCAAGAGTAGTTGCACAACTGCATATACAATCATCGTATTTATATGCACAGATCTGGTAACTCTGTGCACATAGGTATATTTGCACTTACAATTGCCTGATGAGCAACCGCATGACTAACTTTTGTAAAATCTGGCCCTAAGTAATATGTTATATATATATATGCAACTCAAGGAGATTACTATAGAATAAATCCAGCACTTACTAAAATGCATCTGGTCAGAAGAATTTCTAGACTCTCCGTTCATTAATGGCCTGGTTTTCAAAGATGCTTAGCACCAACAGCTTCCGTGGGTGGTCAGCACTCCTAATAATAAGGCCATAGTTTGCAAAATACAAAATAGATCCCCCCGATATTAGACTAGGACTGCCTCCAAATACAGTGAATATTATTGCAGAAGTGAAAACCAGGATGTACTGTGTCCTGAAGAAATGTAGAACTTGGGATAAATGCTGTTAAGAATGACTTGTAATCCTATAATTAGAACAAGTGGGAATCCAGATATCATTTACAATCACAGCTCATCTTGTTACCCAAACTGACGTGTGGTGATAAGAACAAGAGTAAGATGAATGATGATTAGCTGTTTTTACAGGGCAAAATTTTACTAATCTCACCTCACACACCTTAAAATCCTAGTTATGTTGACATCAGCAAGGGAAGGAAACCCTACTCATTCAACTCTATTGTAATTCATCACCTTTTTTATTCTCTTTTGCAACTTAGGAAAGTAATAGTCATGTCTCTCTGTAAGCAGTGTAATAACTGGATACCTTTGGATTAAAATGATAAATTTTGAGGGGAATGTACAGGTCTCTCGCATCTTACGCGGGGGTTCCGTTCCGCGGTCAGCGCGTAAAGCGAAAACCGCGTATAGCCAAAATCCCATTGACTTCAATGGCGGGCGGAATCGCCCGCACTACAGAAACAGTACATAAATTGCTTTTTTTCTCTCTTTTTTTTTTTTGGGTGGTTTTGCCGACCGCGCAAAGCCGAAATCACACATGTTAAATGCGCGTAAGATGCGAGAGACCTGTATATGCTGTGTATGCCTGGGTGCTATATGTGCCTGTGTATCCCTCTTTTACCTGTGTGTTTTAAGCAAATATTTGATGCAAAAAAACAAAAGCCAACAATATAATATATGTAAATAATATATCTTAAGGTAAAGGAAAGAAAATGCTGAAAAAGCTATTCTGACTAACAAAGCTAAATATCTCTGCCAAAAGGGTAAAGAACTAAATAAAGAGACAAAAGCAACCAGAACAGGGTGTATTAGAATTGAAAGTCACAATTCTACCTGAAAAACTGTCACACTATTTTTTATAAATGACACTGAAAGACACTTTTTCTTGTCTTTCTTTCTTTGTCATTTTATAGCACTTCATAAATAAGCATTTTACTGTCACCCCCATATAGAGTGGTTTCTAGTGTTTGCATGACTTTCACGAAGCAACGGAGGGGAGAGAAATACTTAATGGTAAAATTCTTAAAAGAACATCTATTTAAAATCTGTAGTCAATTTGAAAAAAAAAGTTACGTTGTTTCAAGTACTACATCTGTCCTCCTGACAATTTTTGCCACACATGTAGTACTTGAAACTTAATTTTTTAAATTCAATTTGACTACAGATTTCATATAGATGATGTCCTTTAAGAATGTGAAGAGGTTGTACTTACAAGGATTCACACTGTATTACAAGGAGGCAAAGACAGTAGTCTAAATCCTGCTCATATTTACACCCATGGAACGCCATCTAAGACTAGTCACACATTTCTCATGTACTTAAAGGGTAAGTGAGGAAAAAGCAGGCGGAAGACTGATAAAGAGCAGATCCAAAGCTAGATAGAAAATTTTGTCTGTAAACAGCATGATAATAGGATTTGTGCTCAATCACACAACATTCAAGAGACAGCTTACTTTTATCACTCAAATATTTTGAAGTTTACAGCAGTTACCAAAAAGTCAGTGTACATTACGTGAATATACCCATAATCTTGCATGAAGTTAAACATCCAACACATAGTATACCACACTGTTTTTAGACATCTGTCTTTGGCAAAGGAAAGCTCAACCCAGATGCAACCTCTGCTTTCTAGTGCAATCCTGGCTCTACAGTCAAGTTTCAGCTTCTGACAGAAGCACAAAGAGGTAAAGCGAAGTCTCACAAGGTGAAATGCATATTCTTTATTAAAAACTCAAGTAAAAACACTTTGAGCAGGGGAAACTACATGGGGTTGGAGAGGAAAACAAACTTCTACAGCACACCTTCAAACTTGAGGAAGAATGTAGGGCACCATTAGTCACTTTGCATCTGCTACTACAGATAGAGAGCAAGTCTGCACAATTTATACATCTATTAGCAATACCTTCTTTCCCTGCCAACACGCAAACACCCCGATGACTGAAGAGTGGGTCACCAGAAACGTACATCATGATGGGGTCTGCAGAGTTCTCATGCATGTCAACACCACTTCATCCGTACAGGGGGAAAACATGGATTTGGGGCTTTTCACAGTCAAAGAGTGGGGGAGAGAGGGTGGATAGAATAGGAGGAAATAAGGGATAAAAGCATTTCACTCAGAGTAAATAACTCAACCTAGACTCAAAGCCAGAATATTCCTGCGTTCAATCCCTTGCACTGGCCACTGAATCACATGACCATCTTTAGAAGCTTCTTTTTTAAACCAAATACTTTGTTTGTGTTTTTTTAAAATGCAGACTTCGGAAAACATATGCAGAAGTCAGATCAATAAAATAATCTGGACTGAAAGAAACTCTTCACACATGCTAAGCCATACAATAAACATGAATAAATCTGTTGATATAATTTGTCTTCAAATCAAGTATGAACAAATCTTACTTTATGAACATTAACAATTTTAGAACTCCCACTTGTCTCTTACCCATCATTATATAAATTGTCTAAGATGCATTTGCAGCATGAAGAGAAAAACAAAAATATTGGTTATGAAATGGGAAAACAAAATGCAACTTGTACTGAAGTAAAAAACAAAAATAAAATATATTTCAATATGAACAAGAAATCACATGTATACTTTTTGTCTTCAGCTTTGTCAGACCGACCTGATTTTCAGATAAGTCTTAATGATATGAAACATGCAAGAACAAAAGAACAATTTTTAAACTGACATAGAAGAAAAAAGGTTCCTTTATGAAAAAGTTATTAAACGTACTGAAGCACTAACCTGCATGAACACAAAACAGATATAGCTATCAAAAGAAATCAAAATGTGGATTTAAAAATAATGGAAGTTTCAAAGAAAAAATGAAGTTAAAAATCTTTGCTTCTAGCACTTATGCTTGCTTTACTCTCTGTTTAAACAAAGGAAAATGGCCATAAATACTTATCTTTATTCATTACTCACCCTAGGTGAACATTGTATATGTGGTTCTCCTTCAGGCTTTAATCCAATTATCTAAAGAAAGGGTAAAATCTCCATAAACAGCTATTTTTCTGTGGGAGTTGTACAAAGATGATTTTTAAAAAAACATATTAATGTATGGGAGACATTTAATGTGCATTTACACTTTGACTATGACATTAAAATGGCATTACAGGTTTCCCTGGGTATCGTGGTAGGATTTCTCTATTAAATGTGTTCAGCTGACAAGCAACTAAGTCTCCAGATTCCAGGTCTACAGCCCTAGTAAAAGGGCATAAAAACTGGGTTCTTTCCAACTCAGGCATTGTTACCAACAAACGGTTCTCTGAGGTTAGGTCAGACCTTACAGCTGTGTAGTTTCATTTCCTTCAGGAGGCTTGCACATGTGTTATTAATTAGACCTTAGTTTAAAAAAAATGTTTGTTGATGCACAAGACTAGAATAGAATCCATTGTTCACTCTTTAGTTACATTGCTTCTGAAGAGCATAAAGAGGAATGAAAATAGCAAAAACCCCACAAATGTGTTTTCTCACTGTAGTAAGCAAATATGACTAAATACACATAGGGACCAAACCCGGTGAGTAAGAAGGTACCATTTTGACAGAGTCCCATGGACTAGAACCATACTAAGATCTAAAGTGTTGATGAACTACTCCTCAAAATGGTTTCACTAGCCACAGCCAAATTAAGCATGTAACATTAATGGCTGAATCTAGGTGGTATGTCCAGGCAACATATCATGTAACTTGCAGTCAGCTAACGAAGAGTGAAATATTTTACCACCACACCGCAATATCATTTTCAACACAACAGTTTTCAAAAGTTAAAGCAAGCACATTACATTCTGGTTCATACTTGCATGCTGGAAATGTAAACAAGCTTTACTTTACACTGAGCTTTTTCTTTTACAAGGTAAGAGTACCACCCTTGTATTTAAAACTGGGCTTCCAGGTGTTTTGATCCATGGAAACAAAGCCAATATTCTTAAGTATTAGAGATTTAAACAACTTGCCTGCTCCCCAAACCTAAAGAAAAATTGTTAGTTATTTCAGTAAGTTACATTGTTTCATAGAGAAATTGAAGGAAAAGCCAAGACAAATAATCGAGCCATTCTCTGGAATAAATTTTTATAAAGTTTTAGTTGGGAAACTAAGTTTTAAACTTAAGAAAACCAGAAAGAAAATTCTATGCACTTACTCTATTCATTTTCACAAGCACACATGGAGTTCCTTTAGCATAGCCAAAAGTGTCATCTTCCACTCCAGAACATGATCCAAGCTTAGTGCGATTAAACTGACATGCCTGTTTAACAGCACGATCTTCATTCTGCTCAAACAGTTTTCCTGCGGTACATGCTATGTTTTTGGATTGTTTTGAATCATCATACGCTATAAAAAAACAACATTTCAAAATCTATTGGTGTAACATACTCATGCAACCAATAAGCACACAACCCTACAGTAACAAACTACATCTCAAGGTCCCTTATCTCTACATACATTTTTAAAGTTTTCAGCTTGAAAATAAAATTAGTTATTTTCCCACTATACCTTTTCCTATTATGCAAGACAGCAAAAACTAGTTGCAGGTATTTTTGTCACCAACAGGTGGTGCTAGACGTTTTATATTAATTAAATTACTGAGATGCCAAATTAGTTCCCCCAGTTCTCTTTTCGCATAGATATGGCTCTAGAAACTGCCAATCCTTTCCATTTCTCTAGAAATGAGGAGACAGGTGTAAACTGAGCAGACGTAACATAAAATGGAAGGATGATCCAGTCTGGGGAAACAGACCTACAAAATCTGCATTAATTTTACTACAGGAGAAGAGTAATCAGAAGATATAAAATTCTTCCTAGTGGTTGACATTACTGCTATCAAAAACTTCAGTTCTACTACCCTTAATGAGGGCAGCACATAGCTCCTGGCAAAGACCAGATGTGTCAAGGAAGGCAGAAATTCACTTATAACCACAATCAAGGTAACCTGATCTGCTGAACTGTTGGAAACGAGACACCTTCCCCCAAAGCCCTCCTCTACTAGGTCCTTTCTCAATCATTGTGGACATCATCCTGCCTTCACACTCAGGTGTCATCTTTAACTCACATCTTCCTCTAGGTCTTCATCTGTTGCCAATTCTTTCTGCATATCATCTAAGATATCATATGACCTTTCTTATCCATCCAAAAAGTTAAAACTCTGGTCCAAGTCTCCAACATCTCATATCAATTACTGCAATACCTTTCCCAGGGCCTTGACAAATGCAGTCTTGCCCTGCTCATATCCATTTAGAATGCTGCTGCAAATAGCATCTTTCTAGCCCATTGCTTTGACCATGTTACCCCTCTCTTTGAATCCCTCCTCTGGCTCCCTCTTCTACATTGCATCAACTATAACTGCTTGAATTTACTTTGAAGCCCCTTCTTGGCCAATCCCCACCCTATCTATCATCTCATTCATTATCAAGCGGTTGATGATCACCTCCAATCGGCCCATGATGCCAGCCTCTACTGCCCACTTGTTAAATTTTCAAACAAGTACTTTCATGCTCTCTTCCATGTTGTCCCACACACTTGGGGAGGCACTCCCCATAATCATAAGCAAAGCTACCTCATTATATACCTCCTAATCCCTCCTCAAAACTCTCCTTTGCTATGACACCTACAAAAAACTTGACAATGTTTAGGTATGCAGAGACCACTGCCTATCATGCTGGTCAATAGTGTCTGTGTCCTTGTACTCCCCCTCTGTATCCATTTGTTGTTTCTTGTCTTATACTTCAACTGTAAGCTCCTTTGCGCAGGGACTGTCTTTTTGTTCTGTGTTTGTACAGCACCTAGCACAATGGGGTCCTGGTCCAAGTATCAGTCTTTCAAGATATACATTCTTCACCATTATCACAGAAACAGCTCTTTAAACCAAACCATTCTATGGCAGTGTGCATATTTGAGCTGAGATGCACTAGACTTGGGAATGTTTTAATTTAATGTGAACTAAATGCTAGAACTACTGTATAATCGTTTTTTATTTAAATTGAGAGTATTCAAGTACACAACTAAGATGACAAATTCAAAAGTCACCATCTAAAATGGCATTCTTGTTGGTAGTCTCAGCACAACAAAGGATTCAATGAGAAGAATGAACAACTTTTTCACCCTGTAAATACTCCCTTCAGGACAGGATTCAGGCAGATTGGGGGGATAGCAGAGGGGAAGCTTAACAACTGTAGCACAGGTGGCAGCAGTGTAAATGGGTAAGTAGAGAACTTAAGACAATAGGGTTGCTGATCCGTCACCTGTCTCAAGTTCACCTAAAACCCCACCAAAGTAGGCAACAGGTAAGCAGTGCATTGGTAGTAAAATACCCTGGCTTGCTGGGGGCAGATGTTACACCAAAATGCAGGAGTATGTCAACTTTTTTCAATACACTTCTAAAAATATCTTTAAAAGGTTAAACATTTCTTAAGCAAAATGGTGAAAAAGTTTAAATTTCCTTAACTTTACAAGATCGGCTGCTTCATGGAAGCAGGTGACAGTGCTAATAAGAATAGTCACTAAACAAAATAAAAGATATATACCTCTACTAGTCAGAGGGATCTCATTATATAGAGAGTTAAACAGAACATGAAAGTGAAATTAAATTGTTTGAATCATAAATTATCTACAGGCGTATAGTATGCTACACGTTAACTACGAGATTAAAAGTTTTTTCCCATACTTCTACTATGTTATTCCAACTCAGTAAACCTTGATGCTCCCATATGACCTCCTCCTACAAAGATCTTTTAACTCTTTCTTACACAGCCCCAGGCCAGCACAATCTCCTCGCGTACCATACAACTTCAACTTCTTCCACCAATTCTCTCTTGAAAATTCACTTTGTTTAGTTCTCAAGGATTGCACCATCCAATGATACTGGAATACTATGAACATCCAGTGTACGCCAGGGGTCACATTACATCAAATGCTGACATTCAAAGAACAGATCAAAAAAACGTGAACTCCAGGAATTGTGTACTCCAGAAACTGACCCCAAAACACTGACCAGCCAGGCTGGCCCTGTGTTACTCAACTGCAGAGTACAGTGCCCCAGTAAGGAGATGTTCAAGCCAGGCACACGACATTGATCTTGAACTCCATTAATCCTGTAGGTTAATCACTGGGACTTTGAAATAGATTCCCATACTGTCACTATACTACCTCTGGGGGATTGCACCACTATCAGTGAAGTGGGATGCCTTCAGTAAAAAGAAGACATCCACTGCAAGGACAGATTCCACCATCCAAGAGGTAGAAACCCAGAAAGACCTTTGCCTCTGAAAATCTCTTACCACAAAATACTTTGTAGTCTTCAATGGGGGTAACAAAATAGCTGGATGTGTGTATGATCTTGGAAAAATGGGTTCCTTCAGAACTCCCACAGGCACTGACCTTGAATTAGTACACTAGAGTTATCTAAATCGAAAGAGGTGGAGTGGCAAAGCCTGGTGAGAATCTAAGGGGGAGATTGGGACTGAGAACCAACAGGGTAGGGAGGAGCATGTGAAGACCGATTGGACAAGGATCTGGGATGCAGGGAGGAAAATTGGCATTGACTGAGCAAAGAGAATGGGACACGGAACTGGAGGAAGAGGGAGGGAGAGACAGAGGACACAGAGATTGGATGAGGCATCCATGAAGGGATAACAGAACTGGGAGCCAGTGAGAACAGGGAAATGTGGGTGCGGGCAACTGGAGGTCTGAGTTTGGGAGAGTGACAGATCAAATGAGGAGACAGGAATGAGGAAAGTGGAATTGGCTGGGCAAGAAGAATGGGACTGGGACAAGGAGCCAGGGGTTGGGAAGAAAGACTTGGGACAAAGACAGGTTAGCAGGGACCCCTGCCTGATTCAATGCACAGGTCGGATCTGCTTTGGGGATGAATTAAGGTTGTAGAGTAAAGGAGACTTATGTGTAGGATGCCTGCTTCATTTATTGCAGCAATTGGAAGGTGGTTAGTGAATCTGGCAGAGGACTGCGGGAAGGGAAAGGATGGTGTCCTGGTAAAACTGGATCCTATCCTTGTCTCTGTCTCAGGAATTCCTATGTGATGCTATACAAGTGGCTTAAACCAAACTTTTTAAAGGTGGTCACTCATTGTATTCCTCATTTTCTGGGTAATGAGATGTTGGGGTCTGATTTGTGGAAATCCTGAGCACTCTCATCTCCAACTGATATCAGTGGAAGCTGTGCTTGAATACATGAAGTGCCATATAAAGCTAAGTACTCTGAAAAATCAGGTTCTAGGTTCAGATCGGACACCCAAAATCTCTCTGCACCTGCATTCCCCATCTGTACAATGGGAATAATAATATCCCCTCATCCCACAGGAGTCATGTGAAAATAAATTCATTAATGTTTGAGAAACAATCATACTATAGCGGTGAGCTCCTGGAGAAGCCCTGAGGCAAATTAATAATTCAGTCTTCAGAACAGGGTTTGACTAGTGTGCAGTAAATAAGGCATGGGCTACACATTGAAAAACAGGGAGAACACACAATATTGAATAGACTTATTAATTGAGCACCTTTCATTCTGTGCACTGAATGAGGAGCCCTGTGGAAAAATTAGCACGTGATCATGTAATTAAAGACAATCGTGGTACCTATGCACAAAGGGGCTGAATTAAGATTGTACAAACAACTTTAATTCTGGCACTTCCTAACTTTTGAGTGCTTGACTTGGAAACCTTAATAGCGTTACTTTAGCTTAGTTTTTCTACGTAACATATAAAAACAGAAACCAACATATTACACAAATAACTTTGCTATTCATTTATCTACCCTTTGTCTGATATAATCTTTTCCCACATACTAACTTCAATTGTAATCTCTTTTGTCATGTTTTATAAACCTGTAAAATACCATGCACCATTATGACATTATATATAAAAAGTAAATAATACTATTTTATTGTCTGCATGCAAGTTTATTTCTTTAATCAATTTAATGTCACTCTTAACTATGCTTGTGGCAGGAGGACCCAATTCTTTCCTCAGCTATCCAAGCACACTACCTATTGACTTCAGCAAAGGTTGCACAGCTGTAAATCATGGTAGACTTTGACCAAACATTTAACTCTGGATCTTGTATTATTTAAGGAATGAAAAGCAGAATATATACATTTTACTGATCTGTACAAGTCTTTCTGTTCAGAATGGCCATAGTTAAAAGTACATTAGCAAATCTAGCAAACACTAACAAATCAGTATACAATTTAGAGCAGTGGTCCCCAAACTTTTTCTGTCACTCCCCCCTTACCCGTAATGGAACCTGTCCGCACTGCCCGGGAGCCGCTATTGGAACTGTGGCCGGGGCCCGAGAGCAGAGCTGGGGGCACAGCAGAGCTGGGGGGCCCTGCCTCCCTATCCCCCCAAACATTTTTCCACACACCGCTACGGGGGTTCACCCCACGGTTTGGGGACCATTGATATAGTTAATAAATGTTAAATTCTACAGAATTTTCCCTAAAGGAAACCAACTGAATGTATTTATAGCTACAGCCTGTCCAAACACTGTAACTAAGTTTAATTAAACTACTCGTAATGTAAAAAACATTCTACTTACACTTTAGAAATTGTTTAAGGGTAGAAACATATTCTGCATATGACTTGGAGTCAGACTTGTTAAAATAAAATTCCAATGCAGTGACTGGCTTTGGTGAAATCATAAGTCCTTTTAAAGAAAAACAAAAAGTAAAAGTCAGATATTAAACAACTCTTTTCATCCCCACCCTCATTTCTCAGAAAGACATTTTTCAAATTGTAAATAGACTATCTAGTATGGAATTTCAGCATTATCCTTTTACTGTACAACCATATTTTGAGGGTAGATTTTTAAAATCAATTTTCAACACCAAAATCTAAATTACAGTCTAAATAAAGTTACGATTTAAGTGCAAGCTATAATACACCTCTACCTTGATATAACGCTGTCCTCGGGAGCCAAAAAATCTTACCGCGTTATAGGTGAAACCATGTTATATTGAACTTGCTTTGATCCACCGGAGTGCGCAGCCCCGCCCCCTCGGAGCACTGTTTTACCGCGTTATATCTGAATTCGTGTTATATTGGGTCGCGTTATATCGAGGTAGCGGTGTAATTAGAATTCATAATAATCAAAACCCACATGATTGAGAATAGAAAAATTAGCTGATCACCTGCAGTTTTAAACAAAACCACATTGATTGTTCTTTTCACCCTTCTTCCCCACACACCAGAAGTTCAGATTATGTCTACCTTTGAAGACTATAGGCAGCAGCAAAACTAGTAGGATGAGATAGCAAGCACTGGAGAAACAAAACTTGATCTACTGAGGATACAATTTTTATTTGCATAGTTTAAAATGATTGGTTAACCTATATAACTAGAAAAGAAAAACCTTGTAGAAAAAAATTTGTTTTTGTTAAGGGTGTAATACAGGGGTCGGCAACCTTTCAGAAGTGGTGTGCCGAGTCTTCATTTATTCACTCTAATTTAAGGTTTCAGGTGCCAGTAATACATTTTAACGTTTTTAGAAGGTCTCTTTCTATAAGTCTATAATATATAACTAAACTATTGTTGTATGTAAATTAAATAAGGTTTTTAAAATGTTTAAGAAGCTTCATTTAAAATTAAATTAAAATGCAGAGCCCCCGGACTGGTGGCCGCGACCCAGGCAGTGTGAGTGCCGCTGAAAATCAGCTTGTGTGCCGCCTTCGGCACGCATGCCATAGGTTGCCTACCCCTGGTGTAATATCTATCCACTCCACATCTTCAATTAAGATCTGAAAAAGGCCACCACACATCTTTTGGTAAACCCGGGAAGACTAGACACATAACATTCTTGATATTTCCAATTTGAAATATAAACAAGATTTTTTTCCCTTCCAAACAAACACACACACAAATAAAAGCGGTGGGGTGGAGGCACTTCTCAGGCCTTCTTTATACATCATAAAAAGGAAAAGGAAGTAACAAAATCAGTTTTCCCCCTCTCTGTAGGCTACTTTAAATACATTTATTATTTAATTTATTTATATAGATATAGATATATACACATTAAATAATAAATGTAAGTTTATCAGAAAGCATATGGAAAGTACAACTACATAGACCAAATCTATCAGTGATCCACTGCAAGCCCCACATGAAGACACAGAAAATGGTGCCGTTTTTTGTTTTTAAACAGGGAAACGATTTAGACAAATTAGAAGTTTTTGGAGAAGCAATGAGTTCCAGAGGCTAACATTTTATATATGCCTGTTAAAAACGTACTTCTTGACTCATTCACCTTTTCTGTGGGGTTCACAAAAGCACAGGTTCTCCCTCTCACCCCAGCAGCAGTTAGTTAACTATTTCCCAGGGCAAGTCTTATCTAAATGCCAGTATGACAGTCTGATACATGACACTACAAACCCCATTTTGCTTGATGAATGCCATTTTGCCCATAAACTGCACTGTACCTTCACTGTTGCCTTTTAACCTCCATACTGAACTGGGATTCCATGAGGTGTCAGCAGAGGGCTAACAATGGAGAGCAATCAAGAGTCATTAACCTGGAGGGCATTCCATTCAAATGGACACTCCCTAGGACAATAAGCTAGCTGCACCCCAGAACCACCAGTTATCCCAGATGGGGCTGTAACTAAGCAATGTGTCACCGGACAGGAACTTGAAACCACTGGGGGGAGGAGGAGTCACCTGACAGAGGGCACTTGGAACTTTATACAAAGGAGGCTCTCTCAATTTTCAAACTAGCCATTTTAAGAAAAGAGACCAGTACAAGGCGGAAAGACGGAGAAAGAGCAGAGGAGAATGTAGGGACCCTGGAAGGATTGACCAAACTCAAAGGGCTCTGTGTATAGGTTTTGGTTGTTTTCTCTGTGTCTCTTCTATGCTTTGTCTGTGAGTAAAGTGTGTGATTGGCTTAGAAATTCCTTTATAAAGTCTGCATTACTTGGTTTAACTGTCACAGTCTCCAAAGGGTGAGACAGTAATCCAGAGGATCCACTGTATCAGAGGAACTCTGGGAGCATGTAACTGAAACTGGGGAGGCATGCAGAGAACTAGCATTGGTTTCAGAATGGAGTCCCGTATCTTAGAAAGGGTTGCTATATCTGCACCCCAAGGGCATGCTAGGAAACCCAGAGTTTGAGAACATGACTGGATTCTGTCAAGACTAGGGATGTAAATATCATTTTAAAAGTTAACTGTTTAAATGATTAAAATTATATCGGTTAACTGATTAAAGGGAGAGGGCCCGGGGTTGCTCTGGCCGGCCTGGGGCTGGTGGTTAATGGTTAGGCTGGGTTAATGGTAAGACTAATGCTTACCGGGTTAACCGTTTAATATTTTACATCCCTAGTCAAGACCCAGCCAGCTTAAGAGCATGTGGGATCCAAGATTTGGGACTATTACAGCAGCCTGATAAACATCCACAAGGGGAACTAATCAATGTTTTTAACAGCCAGATTTAATGATCTGATAGCACTTACAAATGGAAAAAGCCCAAATTCTTAAACTCATTTGTATTTGAATACTATTACACCCCCACTGAACCATATAAATGAAATGTCAATTATAGAAATCAGACAATTTGATTTTTGTAACTAATAATAATANATTTATAGAAAACACAAATTAAAAATATTGTAAGTAGTAATCAAAGAACCAGAGTCTTTCTACCTTAAAGTTCTTTGGTTAACACACGTTAAAACTGAGTTACAACCTTAAAAGAGACATTGCAAAAGGCATGGAGTACAACCACTTTTAAATTTACCTTCCTTCACACCTCCCCCAAGCAAATTCACAGCCTACATCAGGGGTCGGCAACCTCTGGCACGCGGCTCGCCAGGGTAAACACCCTGGCGGGCCGGGCCAGTTTGTTTACCTGCCATGTCCGCAGGTTCGGCCGATCGCGGCTCCCACTGGCCGCGGTTCGCCACTCCAGGCCAATGGGGGCTCCGCGCGGGCCGAGGGATGTGCTGGCCGCCACTTCCCGCCGCCCCCATTGGCCTGGAGCGACGAACCGTGGCCACTGGGGGGGCTGCGATTGGCCGAACCTGAGGACACGGCAGGTAAACAAACTGGCCCAGCCAGCCAGGGTGCTTACCCTGGCGAGCCGTGTGCCAGAGGTTGCCGACCCCTGGCCTACATGATACTGGAATTGTCAGAGCCACTGTGGAACTTCATCAGAGCATGGAACTGATTATATAGTAAAGGACCTAGGGAAGGAGGTCAGAAGTTGCTTTTTTGGTGAAGTTTCAGGATTTTTTTATTTACTTTAACTATTTTATACACTGGAACATTCTATGGTTTTAAAGCTTAGAGAACCCTGCTGAGAACAACTGAATACCAAGGTCCTGAAAAAAACACCTTGAAATGCACAAGCAAAATTACTGACAGAACAATGGTGATGTTTTTGCTCATGGATTGTATTGTGTTGGCGGACTTAGATAAGAGGAAGTTAATCAGTATAATAAAATACACAAAACGTAATGCCAAAAAGGAAAAACAGGAGTAAGGTGACAAAGACATGATGATATGAAAATAGTGTGGATAGCAAATGCTATGTAAATTGAACCTTGGGCACGCATATTGCACAGGTTATAGAAAACTTAATGCTTAATGTTTATTGGAAGAAAGCTCATTAATATGTATTGTGGAAAGGTATAAGAAACCAAGTGAACAGGGCCCAAGTCAGAGAATACTGGACCAGAGACTGAGATGACCATCATGAAGTGTGGGAGAGCTTCCCAGTACTCCAGAACTCAGTAACTAGGGCCCCTACCTGTCCTGTGTTATCTGTCAAATATATGATCAGAAACTAAAAGTGACAATGATTGTCTGAAAATTTATAAATTAAGGCAAAAATTGATTAAACCTGAACTGGATGAACTTGTTTCCAACCTTTTAACACCTCACTCAAATTCAGAAGAGGGTGGTACTGACTACAGGTAGTCCAACCTCCTTCCCCAAACTCTGGGATGTTCAAATACATATCTGTATTTTGTGGCATCATATGGGCCCATGTCTAGAATCCAAAAGTCACACACTGGCTGGCTCCATGTTCCAGGTAAAACTGTGATTATAAAACTATTCCCATTTAAGTCAATGGGAAAGTTAGGACAATGCTGAGCACTTTTGAAAATCCAACCCTCAATCCTTCAAAGAGAGTTATCCGGATTACTTATGCAAGAGCTCACCTTCTCTCAAAAGGGCAATTTAAAAAAAAACTATTTATCATAAGTAGGGCTGTCAAGGGATTTAAAAAATTAATCACGATTAATCGCACTGTTAAACAATAATAGAATACCATTTATTTAAATATTTTTGGACATTTCCTACATTTTCAAATATATTGATTTCAATTACAACACAGAATACAAGTGTACCGTGCTCATTTTATATTTATTTTTATTACAAATATTTGCACTGTAAAACACAAAAGAAATAGTATTTTTCAATTCACCTAATACAAGTACTGTACTGCAATCTCTATCATGAAAGTTGAAATGTAGAATTAGGTACAAAAAAAAACCTGCATTCAAAAATAAAACAATGTAAAACTTTAGAGCCTGCAAGTCCAATCAGTCCTACTAGTCCTACTGTTCAGCCAATCGCTCAGACAAACATGTTTGTTTACATTTGCAGAAGATAACGCTGCATGCTTCTTGTTTACATCACCTGAAAGTGAGAACAGGCGTTTGCATGGCACTGTTGTAACCGGTGTCGCAAGATATTTACATGCCAGATGCACTAAAGATTCATATGTCCCTTCATGCTTCAACCACCATTCTAGAGGACATGCGTCCATGCTGATGACGGGTTCTGCCTGTTAATGATCCAAAGCAGTGAGGACCAACGCATGTTCATTTTCATCATCGGAGTCAGATGCCACTAGCAGAAAGTTAGTTTTCTTTTTTGGTGGTTTGGGTTCTGTAGTTTCCGCATCGGAGTGTTGCTCTTTTAAGACTTCTGAAAGCATGCTCCACACTTCATCCCTCTCAGATTTTTTAAGGCATTTGGGTGGAATGCTATAGCTATCTTCTTTGCATTTTGTCAAATTTGCATTGACAGTGTTCTTAAAAAGAACAATATGTGCTGGGTCATCATCTGAGACTGCTATAATATGAAATATATGGCAGAATGCGGGTAAAACAGAGCAGGAGACATACGATTCTCCCCCAAAGAGTTCAGTCACAAAAATATAATTCGTTAATTAAATTTAACGAGCGTCATCAGCATGGAAGAATGTCCTCTGGAACGATGGCCGAAGCACAAAGCGGCATATGAATCTTTAGTGCATCTGGCACGTAAATATCTTGCAACATCAGCTACAAAAGTGCCATGCAAACGCCTGTTCTCACTTTCAGGTGACATTGTAATTAAGAAGCGGGCACCATTATCTTCTAAACAAACTTGTCTCTCTTAGTGATTGGCTGAACAAGAAGTAGGACTAAGTGGACTTGCAGGCTCTAAAGTTTTACATCGTTTTGTTTTTGAGTGCAGTTATGTAACAAAAAAATCTACATTTGTAAGTTGCACTTTCATAATAAAGAGATTGCACTACAGATTAATTGAAAAATACTATTTCTTTTGTTTATTGTTTTTACAGTGCAAATATTTGTAATAAAAAATAATATAAAGTGAGCACTTTACAGTTTGTATTCTGTGTTGTAATTGAAATTGATATATTTGAAAAGGTAAAAAAAATCCCAAAGTATTTAATAAATGTCAATTGCTATTCCATTGTTTAACAGTGCGATTAACCATGATTAATTTTATTAATCGCGATTTTTTTTTTTTTTAGTTAATAGCATGAGTTAACTGCGATTAATCGACAGCCCTAATCATAAGTTATTTGATCTCTAAGCATATTTGATTCCCTGCAACATCTGAGGCAAGTATCAAATCTTCAGGCGGTCAAAAAAATAAATAAATACATATACTCTTTGAAAATAGTGTCTAGAAGCTATAATAGCTCTCTCTCTAGAGCTGTTACAGTATATAATACCTGGCCATCTTCCTGGGGAAACTGAGTTATTACTTGGAACTTAACAAAATATTTGTATTCTATTTAAGAATCTACCTTCCTTAAATCGATGAGAGGTTGGGCAAAATGTACAGTCTTGTACCACTCCATACCATTACACGGAAAACCATTGCAAAATAATTTCATAGGCTCAACATTAAGATCGGTAACAAAGCCATCAAGGGTAAATTTTCAGGCCAGTACAGAGAATGAGATGCACAACTCCCTATATGCCTAAAATGTAACCATTTATTGTCCACTTCAGTTTTTGCAGAGTACTAGCCACTCCCTAATTAAAATAGAAACTCAGTGGACAACTTTAAGTCAGAACTTTGCCCTTTCCTTTTTCAAATCTACACAAAGAATATATTTGCCTCAAAATAAGATCCAGGGATGAAGAAGAATTTTATTGCAAAATTTGAAAGCAACTAGGAGTTCCTAAACTATGATCAAATCAGAGCTGCCAAATATAGTTCCAAATTAAAATTTAACTACTTTTGAAAAAAAAGAAAAAAAAGAAAGAAAACAACCTCCACCACACAAAAAGGGAGACACAAAATAATATCCCCAACTGAGATCTAGCACCCAAGATTAAAAGACTTAACATTTGATTTAATTTTGTCATCAGGCAACAATTCTCCGATGATCTTGTCAGAAGATGTCAAAAGATGCTGGAGATATAAACTTCCATTAAAATGAATAAATAAATAGAAGGCTTTAATGCCCTTTCCATGGCAGAAATTGAGCTCAACATGCAACCTGATTGGTGGGAATGGCTTGTTAAGGTAAGATTGGTTCCATTCTAAAGGTTTTGGAGATTTTGAAGGAAGGGAGGAAAATACCACCATGTCCTCCCTAAAAACCTATTCTTGCTCATTGCCAGGGCTGACAGGGGGCTGGGGTGGGGAAAAGCACAATTGTACCAGGACCAGAAGTTCAGCCCCGACCTTCCCTCCCAAATGTCTGCGTAAATACAGTGAAATGGGAGAGGGTGGGACCGCAGAGAACATAACATATCAGGGCCCCAAATTTCTCGATGGGCCAGGCCCTTGCTTCCTGCAGACCTCCTAAGGCTTTTCAGAAGGAAGCCCTATTCATGCAGATCTTAGGAGATCTGTGCAGGTGAGGGAACATTCCCTCCACTTTTCTGTAGACTGCTCGAGATCTGCAGAAGGAAAGAACCCATAGTGAGCCTTAAGTTCCTGTCTGCCCTCTCATAGGGCATAAGCTTATTCATGGCCCACCCTCAATCTAGATGTTGGGGTGAACTATGGACCCAAATTCCATTTTGGACCATTGCACATAGGGGAGAGGTCCAAGACTAGCATGTTTTGTATTGTTAGGTTATGGAAGTTAAGTTCATTCACCCCATTTTTGTCAGCTAGCAGTTCACAGCAGACAAACCTATTTTGGACCATCAGGGGTTCAGGAGCCAACTGGGTGCTGAAGGGGGAATGATCTAAAACTAATTAGGGTTGGGGGCTCTGATGAACTTCCGACAGTTCACAGGAGGCCGTTTCATAACAGAGAAGACTACAGGAGAAAAACATCAACTCCAGCAGGTGGCCCAGGAAGCAGCTGGAGGCAGTAATATAGTGAGGAAGGGGTTCTTCACTCCTCACAACTCCTGCAAAGGGTTTGGAGCATAAAGAGAGGTAGGGAGTTTCTCCTCCCCAGTTCCCTCCATTTTGCTAACTCAAAGCCTTTGAGAGCCACATAGGAGATCTGCAGCAACAGAACTCACCTCCACAAGATGGTGGATAGGCACTGTAGTTAGCAGGAGTCTTTGTGGCCAGCAGACCAAAGCGGCATTTCCCCCCAAACCTTCTAAGGTCTGCTGGATTGACCACACCCTAGGGTGTGCAGGAACTGAAGTCTTCAGCAGACTTTAGGACCATTTTAAAAGAAAGTAAGGATAAAAATGTTAAGGTCAAGTTCTATTTGCAGGCAAATATCAGTAGTCTGAGTGCATATTACCTTTTAAAAACATTAGAAACGAAAGAAAAACAAAGTTAAGGTTGAACTTTCAAAGTCCCCAAACTACCTTAACTCTATCTCTCAGAGCAGTGTTCTCAGAAAAGCCTGGAACACATGCTAATTTATCCAACAATAATAGTGGCCACCAAAATTACAGTGCTTTATAATCATTGTCAGAGTGCCATTTTATGGTCTTCTTTAGTCACACAGTACACACACAGCTTTACCAATTCATGATTAGACAAACAGCATATGGAAACAATAAATAATTCCTGCTTTTCATTAAAAGCTTGATCTTTCAAAGTCCTGAGGGGACTCAGTTCTTCATAGGATGTACTTAGCTCTACAACTCTGTGGCAGCCAATTCTCCAAGTGACATTAGCTATTATGCCCCATATATAAATCTCATATGTGCAGATTATGCTGTTAGAGTACTCGAAAAAGAGCAGAAGTCAGTAAAGGGACAAGGCTTGCTACTGGAGATTTGTATACATGAAAAATTCTACAACTAATGTTCTGCGGTTAATGTTTCTAACACTCTATATTCAAATAGAGAAAATGGTAGGCTGGCATCTGTACAGGGACAGAGAAAAGTAGTTCAGGCACCTTGTTTAAGAAGTGCAACCTTGATTTTTCAATACTTGAGTTTTTCATGTTTGGGACGGTTTTTTTAAAAAAGTTTTTAAAAGGTAATATGCATGCAACCCACTGGTATGTGCCTACAACCTTAACTTCACTTTAATGAAGATTTGTCTGGCTATACATACAATATGATCTAAATGAAAAGCAAAAGGGAACTTTGTGCTTAATCCAAATTATTTAAGGAACCATTTAACATAACATTGATAAATGCAAAGTAATTCACACTGGAGGATATAATTTGAACTATTCATATTTGACTGAGTTCTAAATTCAGCCTGAGCTCATAAAAAAGCCCCAATCTTCACTGTGGACAACACAATGAAGGTCTCTGCTCAATGTGCAACAAGGTTAAAAAAAAAGTTGATACATAATGGTTGGAGAATATAAAAATATTATGCCATTATATAAAATGAATGGTGTGCCCTCATCTGGAAAACTATTTCTGGTCACCTACTCTCAAACAGGACATAGTAGAAAGAGGGGATTCAGAGATGGGAGCCAAGAATGATTATAGGCATGAAAAAAATCTCATATGAAGAGATATTTCAATTTTTAAACTCATTTATCTTAGAAAGGAGACAATTAAAAGGGACATGACTATACAAATAATCAATGGTAAGAGAAGGTAAATCAGGAACTTCGAATCACTCTGTTTCATAATACAAGATCAAATGGACATTCAATTAAATTGAAAGGCAAATGCAAAACTGATAAAAGGAAACAAAACTCCAAGCCTCAATGCATCTCTTGTGGTAGCAGTATTCAAAAAGATTACCTATAAGTGGCTAATAAATTAAGAATTTAAATACTAAATATTAAAAGTTTTGGAAGAACCCTCATCTTTTAGGGCTTAAGACAACCTCTATTTGGGGTTACGATGAAATTTTCCCAGGAAGCAGGTTATCCTATAACTGCTTATACAGCTGTCTTTTTTGCACTTCCTCTGAAGTATCCAATACTAGCCATTGTTAGCATCAAAATACTAGATGGACCACTGGTCTGATCCAGTAAGCAACATAGGACTAGGTAACGACAGCTTTATTTTTTAATTGAGTTTGGTATTTTAAAACATGCAAAATCTTCACCTCACTATCCTCTATATCATATCTAATTTATATCTTGAACAATCAATATCTGAAGGGGACTTTCTTCTGCAAACAGGAAATATTCCAAAATATTTCCATAAGTTTTGTTTTCCCAGTCATTATCTCTTTCCTCTGCTATTTCATCTGTATGCTTTAACAGCAAAACAGGGTGGATAAAAATCAATGATTTAAAAAAAAAATAAATTTTTTTTTGTGATAAAATGCTTTTTGAGGAAAAAACCTATCTAAAGATAGTTTTAATTAAGATACATTATAGCTCAAAGATATCTCATCATGGAATAGGGATTATAAATTCTAATTACATGTATTGTCTCATACTATAGAATGTTTAAGAAAAGTTTTGTAAATGAGTTCCAATAGTTCATGGATTAGGGACCCAATATTATGGGGTTCCAGGGGCTCCTGTATAGATTATTTAGGTTAATCTTTCTACCTATCCAATGGGACTCAGTGCTCAGTCTAGAACATACCATCAGAGATGCTTAGTTTTGCAGTTCTCAAACTGTGGATTTGTCTCTCCAGAGATAACATGCTTGTTAACAGCAAAAATGTTTTAAAATAAATAAATTATATATACAGGTGAGAAACAACAGACCTCAACCCTATTGCCCCTCTGCAAATTTGTGTACCCAGAGTCAATCCCTTACCTCTCTCTAAAAGTGCAAAGTTTCAAAAAGTTAATAGAATATTGTTGGGGGTGGAATAGATCATGTAGCCTATAGGATTAACCTGCTTGCTTGCGCATATATACATATATATACATATATACACACACACACCCCTCTTTTCTTATAGTTTAAGTATTTGGTTTATTGTTATTGGTTTATTGTAATAGGTTTATAGATTTATATTAAAGTAAGTTTGGCTGTAATGCAAGAGACCTACAGGCCATATCCTGTATGTTAAGCTAAGGCAAAGTTAGCACATCTATATTAAGACCTTTTACCCAAAAAAGTAAAGCTGACCTATACCTTGTTACCTAAATAGAGAAGAACCCACGCCTATGTCTATGACCTTTTATCTGGACCAATCGACAATGGAGAATGGCATAGGGGGGTTTTCAATGTTGTACCCACAGACTTAACAGGTACACCACAAGGGAACTTATGTGCGTATGTACATGTTATCAATACGCACAAACATACTAGCCTAAGGGGTAAGCGTACCCTAACATTTTGTGGGTGAGGAATGAAATTTGGGCATAGGAGGAAGGATTTCCGGCACTTGTGACCCACCTCGCTAGAGCACTCCACGCTATCATTCTCACTTACTTTCTATTGCTACTCTCTCTCTCCTTTCTATCTATGATGACTACTACTAGTAGGCTATACTTGTTCTTCTTAAACTTTAAGTTTCAAGGGAACTAGGCTAAGCTTGGTTTTCCTAAGTTTTATTCTTAGTTTGTTTATTAGGTTTTGATTTTAAGTTTAAGTTAGTCAAGTAAACCCTAAGTTAGTATTGATAGCTTTTAGCATTAGATTTTTCTAAGCACTGCATCCCTCACTCAGGAATTGAGAAACCTGAACTGCAAGGCTGGTCCTGTCTCTCTTAGCACCAGGTTATCAAGGAAAGGTGTGAGTATTTTAACCAAAGCTTTGTAGCATATAATACTATATTACCATATGTATCTTTTGAATAGCAGTAATGCAATTGTAACTGAGTATTTTACCATTTACTTACTATTATTGATTTTAACAAAAAGTCTTTAAGGCTATATCTGTCTCAGTGTGAGCTTCCTGTCATACCCCCGAGGGTCCTTTGTAAATTCTGTGGAGCCTGATTCGGGACAAGAACTTTATCTTCTGATCAAACAGATTGGCGAGCCTAAAACCCATACTATTAATATTAATAATTATTAATATGATTAAAATTAAATTCCCATATTATCCAAATTAATATTATTAGTACATCCTAACTCAGGCTACAATCTGGACAAGGAGAAGTCCGGAGATAAATGTGAGAAGGGAGGGAGAGGCAGTAGAAAGCAAAAGTGAAACTGTTCGAGCAGCATATTCCAGAAGTCTTGAGGTCTTTCTGAGTGTAGCCTTCATTGATTTGAGATCTACCATACCATTCTCTCACTAGAAGGGAAAACCTATAATGGCAACAGGCCGTAAGAGAGACCCAGTTTGGGAATATTTTAATGAAGTTCCTCTACCTGTAGGTAAGACAGGCATGAGTGCAAAATACAAACAGTGCAACAAAGAAATGCAAGGCCTGGTTGCCCGAATGAAACAACATCATGAGAAGCGTTCCTTCTCAGGAGGAAGCTGCTTTGAACATGATGAAAGGAACATGTCTGAATATGAAGGATCTTCAGGTTGGTAAACTTTTTTATTTCATACTTCTTTCGTAAGGACTGCCTGTCTTCCTTCTGGACTATTCTTGAATTCTCATGTTTGAGCAAAAAATATAGTTGTTACTCTATGGTACTATCATTTTAGATGCAGTTGTGATAAAAAATAAATAGCTGAAATAGGCAGATCTTCCTTTTACAATTTCACCTTTAAAGTAGTACTGAGAGTCAGTGAATGCAATGAGTAATACTAAATGAGAAGTATGGTAACAATAATTAAATAACTGCATTGACTTATTTTGTTTAGGAGAATCCATCCTCAACATACTGGATTCTGAAGACTATCCACCTTCAAGATCACCATAATTTTCTATAGTTTCAGAGTTATCTGCCAATGATAGTGTTTCAGTCACATCAAGTATGTCAAATAGCCACAGTATATCACCTGTAGCAAAAAGAAAAAAAAAATCTCCATCATCCAGAAACAACCATACACAAGGTCTAGAGGGTGAAATTGTTAACCTGAGTCTTGATGGGTGGAACAATGTCCACAATGATCCTGTTGTATGTGCCTGTGTGACAACAGAAGAAGGGAATATCTTCCTTACAGAAACAATTGATACATCAGGAAATGCACACACAGCAGAATACTTACAAGAAGTAGCAGTAAAAGCTGTAACAAACTGAAAAAAAATTTATTCAAGATAAGAAATTATTTAGGAGAGAGTGAAGAGAGTCCCAAGCCAATAACATACGGTTGCAGTGCTCATTTGTTGCACCTCCTAGCCAGACTTTTCAGTGTTCCAGAAATAAAGGCTAATGTTGTTGAAATTGCAAAATACTTCCATAACCACTCTGCAGTGGCTGCTCTGAAAAAAGTGGGAGGAACCAAGCTAACTCTACCACAAGACGTGCGATGGAACTCAGTAGTGGACTGTTTTGAGCACTATATCAAGAACTGGCCTAATCTGATGACAGTTTGTGAACAAAATCATGAAAAAAATAGATGGCACTGTCACAGCCGAAGTTCTCAACATTTGGCTTAAGAGAAATGTTGAACACATGCTGAGTATGCAATGACAGAGTTAAATTACAAGCATTAAAAAAAACAAATGGAACAAGCACTATCTCCAGCTCATTTTCTTGCAAATATTCTCAATACTCGGTACAAGGGTCAAACCTTAACTGCTGAAGAAGAGGAGTTGGCTATGACATGGACATCCAACAATCATCCCTCCATAATGCCAACAATAATAAACTTCAGAGCTAAGGGTGAACCATTCAAGAAATATATGTTTGCTGATGATGTTTTAAAGAAAGTCACACTAGTGAAGCGGTGGAAGTCACTTAAGCACTCGGATTCAGAGACTGTTGAAGTGATAATCTCACTTTTAACAGAAGTAGCTTCTTTGCCGGTATAGAAAGAATATTTTCTTCCTTTGGACTAATTTATTCCAAATTGAGAAATCGTTTGGGACCTGAAAAAGCACGAAAGCTTGTTTTTCTTATCCAGATTATGAACAAACAGGAAAATGAACGTGAAGACGACTGAGTTAGCTACAGAAGGCAATATTTTAAGTTTCTCATGTTGATCTGGCTGACATAGTTGATTTAAATTTTTTTTTTAAAATATAATGTCATTTAACTATTTTAGTTAAAAACAATTTTAACCATCTTGAATGTTTAACTAAATTCAAAAATTCATATGCTTGTTTTGGTAAAATATTATATGTTTGCTGTTGAAGAAAAGAATCTAGAATACATAACGTTGTTGTTTTTGTTAAATAAATCAATTTAAATGTCTGTCTGGTGATGTTCTCCTCCTAATACAGCATGGCAAGAAAATCCTCCAAATATTAATGATTAACCTATTGAATTGGAGATAGTTCACCTCCCAATGACTTCATAAATATCTGCTTCAATTACCTTTGGTAAATGAAATAACCAATCATTCATTTTCTGATATAGCTGTAAAACTAATCTGAAAAGTTTTCAAAATAAATCACTGTTTAAAAATGTATAGTGTGTACCTTCTAAAAATGAAACCTACATCTCTGAGTTGTGAAGAATATGTATTAAGATTGTAACAACCAACAAGAATGCACTTTTATGTAGAAATCCGTGACTAAATCAAGTCTTCCTGACTAGTGATTTAAATCAAATCTACCCTGCAGCAAAATATCAAAACTTAGCTTACTCCTGCAGTGAAGCAACAACGCTGTTTATGACCTCATATTGCATTGTTGTGGATTGAAAACTGCAATTTAAATGTACAGCAAAATCCAGGAAGAACTAGAAAGGAGTGAATTTAGAGCTATCAGTTAGTAAATATGGCCAAAAAAAGCCTATAAATGGCTTTATGCTGCAAACCTACATAGCCCAAATAATTCACCCATTATAAAAGAGTCCTCCTTTAAAACTCTTTATTAGTCTAATTAAAACTACACCACATTGGAATATGTACTTTATCCTAAAAGGAAGTTATTAGATAAATTTTATCTTATTCTAATTTAAAATCCAGACATAAAACTAAAAGAGTACAGTTACCTGGACTAGAAATCCGGTCACGATATTTGGGAATATCTCCGCTCAGGGTCTGAAGCATAACCCACATTGTGAACGTAAAGAGTGCTGCTAGGAAACCATAGAATACCAGATAAAACAGCAAGATTAGACCTGTAAAATTAAAGAACTCAAATTAACAAAATATTTATTTTAAACTGAATGTGAGTCTAATTTTTTTCTCTAACACTCAGGATTGTAGTTCAATAGGAGTTGGATCAGGTGCTCAGTCCCCACCACTCAAACACAGAGAAACCATATTAGATCTTCCTTGTGTTTCAGCATTAAAAATCTATAGATATATATCCATCCATATATATATATATATATATATATATATATATATA
>QXTE01000238.1:668449-780855 GCA_003942145.1 Platysternon megacephalum | reverse complement strand
CTTTTTTTTTTTTTTTTTTTTTTTTTTTTATTAAAGAGCTTGAACAGGAGGATGCTCCTTCCCCAGCTTCTGAGGACAATTTTTGTTCTGTTGCAGCTGCTCTTTCTGAGAGCCAAGCAACTGATTGTACCCCAGCATAACAGAGACCTCTACGTGCAATGCTATATGTGAATAATCAACCAGATTACAAGCCAAATGACTATACATTAGATTTTCACCAAGTTTATAGAGCCCTGGATGAAAAAACAAGATGCTATAATGGGAACACAAATTACAACTGTAGAATTTCTCACTTCCTGATTGGGGACTATATGGTGCTTCTTCTGATGCAGAACTTGAGGTACATGTGACAGTAAGTTAGGTGGTTTTGCGATGTGGCTAAGAAGGTCGTAGAACATACAATTGGTACATCTTGCAATCGTTTCTCAAACTATCCCAGACATTGGGTTTAGACTGGGCACATTACAGAGCTCCTTTAGCAATTTTATTAACAGATTAGTTTTTTTCTTTTTTAAAGCATTAAGTAAATATAGTTTTTCATTTAACTAAATAGAGTGAATAGACCAGTGGTTCTCAACCTATTTATCACTGTGGGCCGTGCGGGGACCCTGAACCTGCTGCGGGGAAGCTGGGAGCCCACCACACACGGCCAGGCAGCCGGGAGCCCGCCATGCGTGGCCTTTAGCCCACAGCTGTGTGCTAATTGGGCTGCATATCGCTGGTCTAGAGCTAAGCTTGGATTGCCCACTTCAGGTGTTTTCTGTAAGCTTTATGTACTATTAAATATTGTTAATGTAGGTCTGTGCCAATAAACTACAGAAGGTTTGTCACCAAGGGAAACTGTCTAGACAGTGAAACTGATAACTTAGATAAACAGGCAGCTTCATGGACAAGCTTCCCCCATCCTCTCTAGTATCTCCCAAAATCAATTGAAAAATTAAGGTTAGTAGGAAGCTACATTATACTGTAGCATATCAAGCCAAAGCTAATGTTTGCCAATTATTCAAGGCATTTATTAAATTTATTTCTATATCATATTATTCCTATAGACAGCATTCAAACAAATTAATATTAAAACATTACTTCTATTGCCTCAAGCTTTGAAAAATCATGATGCTTTCCAAGTTACCACATGGATATCATCTGTGAAGAGTATTTGAAGGAACAGTGTGTGTGGAAAAGGAGGGAGGAAACTGGACACAGTCACTAAGGATTTAAAGATCTTAAGTAACACTGCTGGGGTGCAACTGGCTGGAATCCTCATCTTGGCCTAATCTAGTACAGAGTGAACAAATTGAACATTTTTTAAAATGGCACTAGCCTTTAGTTAAGAAATGGACTGAAAAGGCTTTAAGATGACCCGATATACAGGGTTATGTCGTTTTTTAATTTTGCCAACTGGTATTCTTTAACATACTATGTCAACGCAGGCCTGAACACTTCTTCACCTCAGAGTTTTTCACCACATTGGCAATAGTGATTAATGTTTTACAAAAATGAAAGTGACATAAGGGAGCTTTTGCATGGAAAGCCTGGAAGAAAGTATGCGCCTGCAAGATAAAAAATGATGAATCGTGCAATTAGTTACGGACTGCTCCTCTGAAAACCCGCTAAGGAGAATAATCTACATTTCAAGTAACTGTCTGGTTACACAATCTCATAGGTCCTAAAAATAACTAGATATGACACTCTGCAGTAGTACTATTAATGTGCACCTTTGCTGTGTAGTAAGGCAGAAGGCTTTCACCTTACAAGTGCTGCATCACAAGTCAATTTGAGGGTAAAGGATGCAATTACCCATGTAAGTGATCCCTATCAAAAATGGCTTAGATTGAGCTGTAAGCTTTTACAGGAACGCAGTCCATTCTGGAACTTTGTAACTAAAGCTATTCCAGTAATCCATTTACAAGAGCATATTCTGTGCATACAAAATAAAACAGTCAAGTTTGGTAGATTTTCTTTTAGTACATTAAGCTTAGGTGTCTCAAGTAAACCCACAGAAAAAGTAATTTAGAATTAAGGGTGAATAAATTGTCCCCTACTCACCTAGATGTGAGTAGGTATTGCAAAACATTTGAAGAGTGCATAATTTTGTGTGCTGTAATGTTTACATATAGGGCCTGAAAAAGTCCACAAGATGACTACTAGCCATATATATACGCGCCAATATAACAGATGGGGAAAACCAGTTACCTTTTCCGTAACTGGTGTTCTTCAAGATGTGTTGCTCATGTCTATTCCACAATAGGTGTGCATGCTCGCCACGTGCACCGGTGCCGGAAGTTTTTCCCCTAGCAGTACCCGTAGGGGGGAGCAGCCCCCATGACTCCTCGAGTGGCACCTGCCTGGCGCAGTATAAGGGGAGCTGCGCGCTCCCCCCACCCTCAGTTCCTTCTTGCCAGACAACTCCAAAAGAGGGGAAGAAGGGTGGGATGCGGAATAGACATGAGCAACACATCTCGAAGAACACCAGTTACGGAAAAGGTAACACTTTTTTCTTCTTCGAGTGATTGCTCATGTATATTCCACAATAGGTGATTCCAAGGTATATCTGTTGGAGGTGGGTAGGAGTTCACAAGTTCCCAGGACGGAGGACAGCCTTGCCGAACCCGGCATCATCCCTGGTTTGGGAGATGATCGCATAGTGTGAGGTGAACGTGTGAACCGACGATCACGTGGCGGCCCTACAAATGTCCTGGATGTGCCCAGGTCAAGTGCACCCTCACAATGGGTGGCGGGGGAATGCCCGCCAGCTCATAACAGGAACGGATGCACGAAGTGATCCAACTGGAAAGCCACTGAGTGAAAATCGGCTGGCTCCTCGTACGCTCAGCCAAGGCGACAGTTGCGAGGACTTTCTGAACGGCTTAGTCTGCTCGAGGTAGAAAGCCAGAGCCTGTTGCACGTCCAGCATGTGGAGGCAGCATTCCTCACTGGATGCGTGAGGCTTGGGGCAGAGGACCAGTAGAAAAATGTCCTGACCCATGTGGTAGGCGGAGACCACCTTCGGGAGGAACACGGGGTGTGGGCGGAGCTGGACCTTGTCCTTATGAAAGACCGTGTACGGCGGTTCAGAGGACAGGGCCCTGAGCTCCGAGACTCGCCTGGCCGACGTGATAGCAACCAGGAAGGCCACCTTCCACGAGAAGTGAGACCAGGAGCACGTGGCCAGTGGTTCAAACGGGAGCCCTGTGAGACGAGCCAACACCAGGATTAGGTCCCACTGTGGAACCGGGAGTCTAGAATACCGGAAAAGACAGTCTAGACCCTTAAGGAACCGGCCAGTCATAGCATAGGAAAAGATCGTGTGTCCTTGCACCAGCAGATGGAAGGCCGATATGGCCGCCAGGTGCACCCTGACGGACAAGGGCACCAGGCCCTGGGTCCTCAGGTGGAGGAGGTAATCAAGGATAAGTTGGATCGGGGCGGACACTGGGGAGACACCCTGGTCTGCCGCCCACCTAGAAAACCGGGACCACTTCGCCAAATAAGAGAAGTGAGTGGAGGGCCGTCTACTTTCGAGGAGGACGCGCTGAACTTGCTCGGAGGACACGCTGAACTTGCTCTGAGCATGTCCTTTCCTCTCCACCTAGCCAATGAGCAGCCACGCCGTAAGGTGAAGAGCTGCTAGGCTGGGATGGAGGAGGCGACCCTGGTCCTGTGAGAGCAGGTCCGGGCAGAGTGGCAACGGCCACGGCGGAGCTACCGCAGGCCCGTGAGGGTCCCATACCAATACTGCCTGGGCCACGCCGGGGCAATCAGGAGGACTCGGGCCTTGTCCGACTTTATCTTCTCCAGAACCCTGCTGATTAGAGGAAACGGGGAAGGTGTAGAGAAGTTGGCCTGACTAGGACAGGAGAAAGGCATCGGAGATAGCGCCCCTCCCCAGGCCCCCCCAGAGCAGAACCGGGGGCATCGCCGGTTCTGCCGAGCCGTGAATAGGTCCACCTGAGGAGTTCACCACCTTTGATGGGCCACTTCCAGGTGGAGGGACCACTCGTGTTGCGAGGAGAAGTCCCTGCTCAAGCGATCCGCCCTCTCGTTCCGGGCGCCCGGTAAGTGGAAGGCCTTCAGGTGGATGTCGTGGGCTATACAGAAGTCCCACAGCCTGAGGGCTTCGAGGCAGAGGAGCGGGCCTCGCCTTGCCTATTGATACAGAACATCGAGGCCATGTTGTCTGTGAGGACCCTGATTACCTTGCCCTCCAGATGCGAGCGGAAGACTATACATGCCAGCCGCACTGCTCTGAGCTCCTTGATGTTTATGTGTAGGGTCAGGTCCTGAGCCAACCACAGGCCTTGGGTCTGAAAGCTCCCCACATGGGCCTCCCAACCCAGGTCCAACGCATCTGACACCAGCTCCAGCGATGGGACCCTGTCCCTGAACGGGATCCCTTGGAGCATGTTGTTCAGGGTGGACCACCATCGCACGGAGGTAATTACAGTGTCCATCCTGTCCATGGCCTGGGAGAAATTCGAGGCCAACCAGAGCTGGAGGGGCCTCATCCTGAGTCTGGAGTGACGGACCACGTATGTGCATGCCGACATATGACCCAAAAGCTGCAGGCAAACCCTGGCTGTTGTCACCGGGAACCTTGTGACCGAGTCGATGAGACCTTTCAGGGTCTCGAACCTGTCTGGCGGGAGGGAGGCCCTGGCCGACACTGCGTCCAGGAGCGCCCCGAGAAACTCTATGCATTGGACCGGGACTAACGTGGACTTGGTGTTGTTTACCAGTAGGCTCAAGGCGGTGCACATGGACAGGAGGAGCGCCACGTGACCCCTCACCTGTGAACGGGAGGTGCCCTTGACAAGCCAATCATCCAGATAGGGAAATATCTGAACCCCCCCGCCGTCTGAGGTAGGCGGCTACCACCGACATGCATTTTGTAAATACTCTGGGGGCAGTGGACAGCCCAACCGGGATGACCGTAAATTGGTAATGATTCTGTCCCACCACAAAACGGAGGAAGCGCCTGTGCCCCTCGAATATGTGGATGTGGAAGTACGCATCCTGTAGATCGAGGGCAGTGTACCAGTCCCCGGGATCCAGGGAGGGGATGATGGAGGCCAGGGAGACCATGCGGAACTTGCGCTTCACCATGTGCTGGTTCAGACCCCATAGGTCCAGTATGGGCCTGAGACCCCCTTTGGCCTTCGGGATAAGGAAATAACGGGACTAGTACCCCTTGCTCATGAACTCCTCGGGCACCGCCTCTATCGCTCCTAGTCCTAGGAGCCGCCCCACCTCCTGCTTGAGCAGAGCTTCATGAGAGGGGTCCCCCAGGAGGGACGGGGGCAGGGGGTGATTGGGCAGGGAGGAGGTAAACTGGAGGGTGTAACCCTGGGAGATGGTGTTGAGGACCCATCGGTCCAAAGTGAGCCGAGACCACTCCATAAGGAAAGCACACAACCGGTTGGAGAAGGGAAGCTTTATTGGGGTTGGATCCCTGATGAGGACTAGCCGGTTGCCCCCAGCGTCCCATCAAAATCGCCTTTTCCCCGCCTGCTTGCCCTTGGAGGGTCCAGGCTGGGGGGCAGGCCGAGACTGCCCGTGAGGGCATCTCATAGTCCCATTGCTTCTTATGGGCAGCCCCGTACTTCAGGAGGGCGGCCGGGGTCGGAGTCTGCTGCGGCTTGAACTTAGGTTTTGCCAGAGCCGGGACATAGAGACCCAGGGTCTGGAGGGTCGTGCAGGAGTCCTTCATGCCATGCAGCCCTGTATCTGTTTCCTCTGCGAACAGAACTTTCCCATTAAACGGGAGATCCGGCATGGAAGATTGCACCTTGCTGGAGAGCCCGGAGAACAGGAGCCATGACACCCATCTCATGGACACCGCAGAGGCCATTGAACATGCGGTCTTGTCCGCAGCATCTGAGTTAGCCTGTAGGGAAGCCCGAGCTGCCTCCTTCTTATCACGCTTCTGTAAGAAGACCTCAAATTTAGGCAGGGAGCCCCACAGATTAAATTCATACCGACCCAAGAGGGCCTGATGGTTTGCCACTCGTAACTGGAAGCTCGAAGACGAATACATTTTTCTTCCAAAAGATTCCAGCCTCCGGGAGTCTTTGTTCTTTGGGGTCGGGGCTCGCTGACCCTGTCGTTCCCTGTGGTTGACCGACTCGACCACCAGGGAGTTGGGCGCCAGGCGGGTATATAGGTACTCATGTCCTTTAAGGGTACAAAGTACTTGCGTTCTGCCTTTTTTGATATGGGGGCCAATGAGGCCAGTGTTTTCCATAGGGCATTTGAAATTTTAGCCACCCCTTCATGGAGCAGCAAGCCCACCCTACCCGGTGCCAATGGGGACAACACGTTGAACAGGGAGTCCGAGGGCTCCTCCATCTCCTCTGCCTGGAGGTGAAGGCTTGCTGCCACCCTCTTTAAGAGCTCTTGGTGGGCCCTGAAGTCCTCCTGCGGGATAGAGGGAGGCAGGGCCGCAATCGCCTCCTCCGGGGAGCGGGGGGCGAAGAGGTCGGTGCAGTGTTTTGGGTGTCAGCCAGCACTGGAGGATCCACCACCTGGTCGGACTCCAGGCGCGGTACCGAGGACGAGCGTCCCACCGACTCCTTTGTCAGGGGTCTGGAGAGGGAGGCTGACGGTGCTTCCGAAGCTCCGGCCACCGAGCGAGCTCCCACCGGGGGCTGCGCCGGAGGCCATGGTGCCCACTGGTACCACTGGGCCAGCCACGACACTCAGTGCCACTGCACCTGCTGTGGCACCGGCGGGGCCGGCTGCCTGGGTTGGCCGGTCTGGCCCGTTGAAGGACGGCTATGAATGGAGACTGGGCTGGTGTAAGATCCGCTGCTGTCTCTCGACTGGGAGGAGTGGCGGTGCCAGGATTTGCGACGGTCACAGGACCGCGATCTCGACATGGAGGACCGGTACCAACGGTAATAGCTGCTCCACGAACGGCCTCGACGGGCAGACCCGCGCCGGCGATTGACGCCCGGGGCTGCGGTGCCTTGGTGGAGACTTGGAGCAGGAGCCTGAGTGGGAACGGCATCAACGGCCGTGCCGTGACCGACTGCAGTACCCTCTCTGGGACGAGGACCGACCACAACGTCCGCCGTGGTCCCGTCGATATCCGCTCTCTGAGGACCAGTGCCACGAGTCCCGGCCGGATGGAACCCAGCCCGCGAGTCTGGTCGGTGTCAAGGGCGATCCGAGTTGACGCTGGGCGGTGATCGGCATCGGGAACGTTCCCTCGACCGAGACCAGTACCGAGCCAGGGGCGACTGCGGAGATCCCAGCGGAGGCTTGCCTCTGAAGCATGGGGCCGACATCGGAGGCGCTCCGGGCATCGGCATTTACAAGATGTCCCGGGCCGGCTGGAGGGCTTCGGGCGTGGACGGCATCTGGACATCCCGAGAGGCCTGTTCCAAAGGGGCCGGGCTACTCTGCTCTATGTGAGTTGGTGGCCTAGGGCCTGGTGGGAATCGAGGACTGCCCGACATGGGCCTACCCTCTGTCCCAGACTTCCCTCGGTGCCGCTGCGAAGAGGGAGACTTCTTGGCCCTCTTGGCATGGCCCGAGGACAGGGACCGGCGCCGACTGGTCGATGGCACTGGCGGATCACTGCGTACTGAGACTGCGGTGCCCAGTACCGGCTCGGAGCGGCGTGCTGTGGTCGGGGTCAGTGCCGACTCCATCAGAATGGCTAGGAGCCTAATGTCCCTTTCTCTTTTGGTCCGAGGCTTAAACGATTTGCAACTCTTGCACCTCTCGCTGATATGGGTTTCTCCCAAGCAGCGCAAACAGTCTGTGTGCGGGTCACTTCTTGGCATAGAACGCCGACAAGAACCGCACAACTTAAATCCCAGGGCTCGGGGCATGCCCCAGCCCGGGCTCACTGACTAACTAAACTAACTACAGGTACTAAATGAACGAACAGTTCTGGGGACGAGCTACAGCAAAGCTGGAGCAGAGCAGTTCCGACGCACCTTCACTGGCGGCAAGAAGGAACTGAGGGTGGGGAGAGCGCTCAGCTCCCCTTATACCGCGGCAGGGGGGCGCTCCCCCCTATGGATACTGCTAGGGGAAAAACTTCCGGCACCGGTGCACGTGGCGAGCACGCACACCTATTGTGGAATACACATGAGCAATCACTCAAAGAAGTCGTCTGAAGTTTAAGATAAAGCACTACGATGCACACAACGATCCCAGCTACCATGGAGGCTGTGGAGCAAGGGAGAACATATGCTGACTTCATACCAGCAGTCTTTCCCACGAAGCCCCCATATTTTACATTCTTACATGGTAGCTAAACTATCAAATTTGGAATCTCCTCTCTCCTAGGAGGGAAGAGAACAGCACCACTCTTATTTCTCAACTTGTCTTTTGTGGTTTGTTTGGCTTCTCAGTTTTGAATGCCCCCTCTCACTCTTTCCTTACTATGTCTTGCCTGTACAGTTGCCCACAGAAGCAAATGATATTCTTGTAAATTTATATTTCCCTCTTCTCAATATAAATGTAGTAAAAAAACTTACAAAAATGCCACTTCATTCTGATTTCACAATTTTTTTTTTGTACTTTAGCAAAAGTAAAAATAATCTCCAAACATTTTGGAAATACAGTTTTAGTAGACGACTAAGCAGTCCTATACAAATATTTTCCCACATCACGGCTGGCTTTACCGAATCATTTTGCTAACTTGTGACTTACTGCCTACCTTAGAAGCCATACTTCAAACTCAATTCTCAGGCAGCAAAAGTCGGAAGTCTCAAGGTTAAAGTGTCTGTTGGAAATATTCATACAAATAAATGGCATTCAACAATATAGGGTAAAACATTTCTCTTACTTAAAAGATCTGGGTCCAGATTCTTTGCTGCACCAAGTTTATGCTTTCTCCTAGGAGCTGCTCTAACATCCACCAGCTGGCAATAGTTGCCAAGGGACTGTCTGCCTGCTGAGCATCACCATAGCACCTGCCACACCTCATCACACCACTGCCAACATACATTGTGTACTGGGGCTATGAGGAGAGCAACATTCGAAGACAGCTATGCCAACTCTATGCCCACAGGGGACTCTCCTCTCCTTTTTTGGATAGGAGTGGAGGGATTAGAAGCAGATTTCCACCCCCTCTGTACCACAAGAGAATCTGGCCACTAGATCAGGAATGGCAAGTTTGGGGTTTTATTTTTAAACTAAGAGTAAATACAGGTCTCTCGCATCTTACGCGCATTTAACATGCGCGATTTTGGCTTTGCGCGGTCGGCAAAACCACACACACACAAAAAAGAGAGAAAAAAAGCAATTTACGTACTGTTTCTGTAGTGCGGGTGATTCCGCCCGCCATTGAAGTCAATGGGATTTTGGCTATACGCGGTTTTCGCTTTACGCGTTGACCGCGGAACAGAACCCCCGCGTAAGATGCGAGAGACCTGTACTTTCAAAATTTTGTAATTTCTGCCTGTTTCACTCTAATTGTCTGCCCCCCACACATACACGCTCAACCCACTTCCTCCCTAAATACTTGGGAAAAAGCACAGATGGGCTCTGCATCTTCTCTTCTTCTTCCCAGCCCAAACTCTGAATAATGACCAATGACAGTTCTAATTTGTGTATGTCTGATAATTTAAAATTAAGGTTTACTGGTAACTCTACAGAGATTCCCAAACTATACAAAGAGCTGACTGGTCATAAGGTCTCCTAATTTCCAGTTACCAAGTTTCATTTAAAGAAACTCAGCGTATTAAATGTTTCTCTATCACTTTTCCATGTGAACAACTGCTACAGTTGCTACAGGATTTTGTGATCAGAAGGAAGGGAGAAATGTTCTGCATGATGATCTAAAAAGCAGCAGGCACATTATTGTAAAAAAATTATGAAGTATAAGAACCCTGATCTCTCTGCATCATTCATTAGGTTGTTTTACCACTTCATCTTACACTCTGCCAATAAGTGAGAAATGAACAGGAGAAAAATTCAGCTCACACTGATGTAGCTGTGTTAGCTCTGACAGGATAGCATAAGTAAAAGGTAATAAATGTCAGTCAGTAAACAGAAGGGACTCTAAAAATCTAAAAGTGTCATGACCTTGTTTAACAGACCAGATTCCTGAGTGTCTTCGGAGTAGAAACAGCTTAAAGCTCTTTTTATAGCAAGCTACTATTAAGAAGCTCTATTTCTCACAAATTTTCTGCACTCTCAGCAATTAATATGAAAAGTTTCCTTTAGTACAACACTGACACATTCCATTTAACAAACATGGACTTGTGTTAACAGCACAAACCAAATTGGTTGATTTGGTTTATTTCCTTGTGCTACTTCAGTGTAGCCAATGTAAATAACATGTACAGCTCAGAAAATTACTAACTTCTGTTGCAGAAAACGCAGATTAAGTTAACACTGTATGGATGCTATAGGGAATTTTTTGAAGTTATGCAATAAATTAAAAGCTATGAAGACATTTTAGAATAGTGAGAAATTGTCAGTTTTGTCCTGCACTACTACACATTTTTAAATTCACAACAGGAACTAGTTTACAGTTTAGCCACTAAATTGTATGTCCAATAAGCTCTCGAAATTGATAAATTTTCCCTTTCAAAATAATTGCAGCTGGATATTATACCATCATCCCATCTGGTGTTTAGTAACCAATAAATTAATCTCCTTATATGTACTACTAGGAATATGTCACCAAGAACATGTTACACAAGATATTAAAGGGAAGGATGTTTCCCTGACAAGCTACGGAATCCCAGCAGGAGATTTAGAGGTGCAAATTTCAAATTCAATTCAAATGGCCAGAAGCATTTTTTGAACTTTCAGAACACTGGGTTGAGCAACAACAGATAGTTTTCCTGCTAAAAAGCTTTATCTTCTCAAATACATACAGATAGAAGGGAGTCTGATTTTTGGCAAACTTTTCTATCCCACAAACCTCAAGGCTCCATGCTGTGGATGAACTGTTCCTGCAGGGAAAGCCTGAACTCTGCTCTATCTTGACCATTTAATTTTGAGGACAAATGCAAAAAGGAAAGAAACTTCATACTATAATTTATACCACTTCTTCAGACAATCTCAAAGTCCTGATCACAGAGAGTTAACAGTAAATTGTGAAGCAGATTTCCTGTTTGAAGATCAGCAGGACTCCTATATCTGCCGAAGAACTGAGCCAGTTCATATTAAATATATAGCATCAATTCAACACAGTAGGATTCATACGTACTCTACAGTACCACCACCGTATATTTTAATCAGTTTAAATAAACCTGTATAGAGAGAAACCTTAGCTCCTGAACTACAGAATGGATACTTGTATTACCCAAATCACAATGATTTCAGCATAATGAACAAGAGAATTTAATGTTTTCATCTGGAGAGACAAGGCTAAGGAGTCATAGAAAGGGAGACAATAGTAAGGTAAAAGGAGACTAATGCATGGAAGGGGATTTGAGCAGCAGTAAAATGAGCTCAAATGAGTGGAGTATACAGGCCATGAGTTGGAGATGTGATGGACAGTTTTTTAGACATAAAATAGGAGAGAGTTTGGGGGTTGAAACAAATGTTATAGACAGTGGAATAAAATCAAGTCTAAGACACTAAAGGAGATAAAAGTTTCTCTCACACCTAGTTTCTAAATTTTAAATCAAAATGCTCTATTTCTTCAGAGGAGTCTAACTGCAGACAAAAGCAAGATCAACATTTCAACAAAATTAATGACAACGTGGCTGGTCACAACTTCCATCTAGTCAGCAAGATTGTCTTTATTTTGGCAACAAACATTTAGTTTTAGAACTGTTTAATTCAAACAATGAAAACTGATTGTTCAGTATGAATGATTAGTACAGTGGTTCTCAAACTATTGTACTGGTGACCCCTTTCACATAGCAAGCCTGAGTGTAACCCCCTTATAAATTAAAAACATTTGTTTATATATTAAACACCATTATAAATGCTGGAGGCAGGCAAAGCGGGGTTTGGAGTAGAGGCTGACAGCTCACGATCCCCCATGTAATAACCTCGCGACCCCCTGAGGGGTCCCGACCTCCAGTTTGAGAACCCCTGGATTAGTAGATATGCAGGTTTTGGCAGCATTCAACTCTTTAATAGAAATTGCCATAAGAGCACAGATATTAAAGATAATTATGTTCTATCTGCCCAGATATTCCCCAGTTGCAGAAATTATTGTGCCACTTCTGCTAATAATAATAAATAATAATCACGGAGTGTTGTCAATGCAGAATAGCTATTGCATTTCAGTAGCAGAAAAGGGAGATAAGAACACTTCTGTGATCCTTCATGGTAAAAGGCATTATATAAATGTAAAGTTATTTGATTCAGCTATGCTGATTTGCTTATGCATTACGCTAAAGAGAGCCATGCTTCTTTACGATGTCTAAAAGCCTGAAAAGGTTCTCTCACAAACCCTTTCTACACCTCAAGCTTTGGTTTTTTAGGTTAGAAATTCAGATTTGTTAAAAATTCAACACCCTGCCTCTTAAATCCAGAGCTCAGATACCTCACAGGTCCTCATCAGGTGAGTGGGAGGGAAGAGGACTAGATGGACTTTCCTTAAGTTTATAAAAATAATTTTATGATCTTTTAGGTCATTCTTTAAGATAGAATATTTTTATAATACTTGAACATAAAACCAACATCTTGACTGTAGTGGCTTGTTTAGCTTTTTCTAACAAATCTAATTTAAATATTTTTATGGATAGCCTATCCACTATATGAAACACACACCTATTTTTACCATAGATTTTTAATAATTATGCTAAGTGTAATTTGCTAGGCTACAGCATATCATTGCTAGATTTGAATTCTCATACCAACCAGCAAGCATTAGCTTACTTTAGGAAATAGTTAAGTACAGTCTTTTTACTATTGATTTAAATGAATTCACAGTGTAACAGTACTCCTTGGCATGTCAGCAAAAAACTGTTGCTCAGAGGAGACAGCTATCTACCCATCAGAGACTGCTTTTACCATTTCTAGTGACATATGACATCTTTTGTGGAGAGTGGAGGAGGAAAGAGTAGGTCCCCAGACCTGTAATACAGGTTACCATTCCAAATATCACTGGACAATTCCTTTTGACTCGTTGGCTGACAAAGAAAACAAATTAAAAAGATTGTAGGGAAAGTAACAAGCATATACCCAGAAACTCACCACCTACATCTACATTGTAATACAGTATCAAGCCTCACACATGAAATGCTTACGCTTTAATGTCCAGTTTATAAGTTATATCTTTTGTTAAGAAGAACTTACATAAGAAATGCCAACAGGGGTTCTTAATTTAGACAGAAAAAAATTCCTATGTTTTCATAAAAACAAGCTCTGCAAGAATGCACTGAATCCAAAGTATCCACTAGTCAAATGCACTAAGTGAAATCTGAATTTTAAAAAATGTTAGTTGCTGAATATCCATCTGTATCTCTTTCATATCTAGAAGCCTGCAAGTGTTCTTATAGATTTTCATTCTGCCTTCTCTCCTTCTATTAGATTAAAACAACTCTATGTTGTCACTACTTTACCAATACAAATTTGAGTTCAGATCCGGCCAGATCTTAAACTAAATTGACAGAGTGTGGCTGTCCTTGAATGAGATGCTTCCATGTAAACTGATGTGCTAAAGTAGTGGTGGAGATTCAGCAGGTAGTAGTACTCTGAACACCATAATATACTGCTGGTTACACTGTGTAACTGGAGGTGCAGTCATTACAGCACGTAAAAACAAAATCCCTGACCACTTGATATTCTGTCTACCTAAAATTTCCTCTATGATTTTTATAGGATATGGCATTCTTTGCTTCCTGTACCAAACTATCATTTAATAAAGGCTTGTCTATACTTGAAAGTTAATTCAGAGTAAGGTAGGTTGTGAATTTAAAGCATATCCTCTGTTCTTTATTGTTATGAACTGACAGTGGACTCAATACCATACCGGACAAGAAAGATATGGTCCCTGCCTCCAAGCACTTACAATTTAACCGAACTCCACAAAATGCAATGGGTAATATTATATGATGGATAAGATATCCAACGTTGCTGTGTGCTGCTAGACAGTAGCTGTATTTCGCCACAGATGTGACTACCTTTTTTTTTTTTTTTTTTTAATGGTGGATTGGAGGAACGGTAATATTGAAGTATAGTCAATTTCAAAAAATTAACTGGAAGTAGCTCCATGTACTACACCTGCCAAAGTGTCCTCTTGCCATTTTGAGTGCTTTACAATCAAACTGTTTTTTGTTGGGTTTTTTTATATTTTTTCCTCCTTGCTGCAGTGTGAAAATCCCATTGAAAAAGCAAAATTTACAGATTATGCAGGCAAAACAGTAAAACTGAATATACACAAAGGGCTGTCAAATACATAAATGAGTTAATAGAATTTTTTTCAGCTATTGTAAGTTTAGGTGTTACTTGTAAAAGCATTAGGTAGAAGTTTTCTGACCAAGGTGCGATTTTTAAGTTGACTTTGTCCCTGTAAAAAAATTCTGTGTGGAGTCAGCGTAAGTTTGATGTTTTTAAAAGTGCTTTCGGATCTTGTGAGAGAAGCTGTACTATATGCCCAATGTCCCAACCATCAGCCTTATTTTTAAGCTTCTCTTCTCCCCTTCACTTTCTATTGCAGCTCCCATGAAGCACTCTCTCTTAGTGCAACACTCAACCAATGTCTTGCTGAAATCACACACGTACCATTACATACCACTGCAGCCTGCATATGGAGTAAGATAAATCCCATTATTTGTAATGCAGTTTTGTATCCTATACAAATCATAAAATTAAAACTTTGCAGAACACCCTGGCAATTAATGAGAGTTGCCTTTCACCTTTTAGTCAAGGTTCAGTGATATACAATAGTGGGTGTGGAATCACCAGCAGGCTGTATGATGGTACATTAATTTAAACTAAAAGGAAGCTGGTTAATCTGGTGAGACAGCACTTCATTGACCTGAAATAGAAGAGAAAAAAGTTAAATACTAGTATGCAGAATGTTCAGTCTCTTCAAGGAAACAGCCATTGAAATATTTCAATGAAGCAGAGAGTATTAAAATGATTCATTCACCAGTGGGCCTCTTTGTGATGGAGTTGCCCCATGTAATGCTGTATATATCCAGTACTCATTAAGTTAATATGATCTGTAGCAAATAATTAGCTTTCCTAATTTTTAACATTTAGGAATTTATAGGTAAATTTATTCTGTGCATGTTTTACCACAACTGGTCAGTTTATGACAGAGGACAGTTCCAGCCCTAAGAATCACAGTTTTGACAGAGAACTCACACTTCATTAAGTGTGAATATAATAAAGTATTATATATAAATTTTTAAAATTCCAACATTTCATATTTGATTAACTTAGAAAGTTACACAAATTTTTAGACCTATGGGTAGTGTAATTCATTTTCTTGTATGTATATGAAATAGTATATAAAAGACAAAGCAACTATCACAATTTTATAGTCTTTACATTAACATATTTTGCAATGAATACAGTACAGTACTTTAACTATCATTCAGGGCAGACTGCATTCCTGTAATACGGTATCTTCCACAAATAGATCATAAGAGGAACATGAATCAACCACATTTCTGAAGTCATGATAGTGTGAAATAAGAGCATTCATGGGGAGGAGCACGGGAGGGGAGGAGGAAGGGTGTGTGTAAATCCTGATAATGCATAATGATTGAATTAACTGCACTACTAGACAGTAGTACTTACTACCATGCTATATTCATGGGTAATCCATTATTATTGAAGATGCTAGATCAGGAAAATACATAGATACTTTTTTATGAAAAAACTCAGATTATGCTCTATACAACAAAGAGTATGCTATACAATGAATAAAGATTTAATGGTGCTCCTTGAGCCAATACACGTAGTATGCTTATATCCTATAATCGTCTTAGACAGCTGAATACCTAGGGTAAAAAATTATATCCCCATGGCATTCAGAAGGTGAAAAGGGCAAATAAAATTAATGGTAAACATGCTAGACAATCAGAGCCATCAACTTAAGATCCACCTGTAGTTTGGATGAATGAGGAGAGCTTTCTTTAACTTCTGTAAACACAGAAAAATTAAAAGGAGTTAGTGAAAGTGTTTCAATTAACCGTATTAGGGTTATAGATCTTTACCTGTTTCAGGCACTGAAAATAATTACCATATCTTCGCCTTTTAGTTTATATTAAGTTTTCTGTGTATACCATTTTCCCCATTTTTCACAGGAAATGCTAAAGAACCTTGATTTGTATTTATATTTTTGTAGATCATTTGCTATTGTAGAGTTACAGTTTTTATTAAATGAGTGCATCAATCTTAAAACAGTTCCAAACGGGCCCAAATGCATGCAGCAGCTGATCTCCTGAACAATACCTTCTGCCTAAGTCACATCACCATTGTGCATCATTCACTACAGAACTCCCCACCTTCAAAAAGAAACATAGCACATCCTTTCAACAACGAGACAAAAGGAAAAAGGAGGACACATACACAAAGTTAAGAAAAAGTATACAGTAGTCTCCTAAGGAGGCAGGAGAAATATAGACTACTTATTGGAACACCTCCCAATACACGCACCCAGTCAAATCACATATTACTCAATAGCATCCTCCCTTTTCAGCCAAAAATTTTGGTGGTCAAACGTCTACAATCAATACTTTGAAACAGATTCTTCACCCTGTTCTGCAGTTAAGACCGGCAGAAACGACCAGCATTTCCTTTCCTGGATGTTCCCCTGCCATGGAGGAGTCCCCTATAAGCATAGATTCTAGAATAACCAGCTCCTATGCGTCTCCCTATTTGCAGCTACTGGTGCAGTGGACATGTCAGAGGCTATAGCGACACTAGACAGCGTGCAGCTGCACCGCTATAAGCTGTCTAGTATAGCTTCTCTAAGCTGACGGGAAAGAGCTCTCCCATCAACTTAATTAATCCACCTCCAACGAGCGGCAGTAGTTGTCCACATCAGCATTTAGGTCAGCGTAACTTATGTCACTGAGGGGAATGGCTTATTCACACCCCTGAGAGACATAAGTTATACCGACATAAATGGTAGTACAGACATGGCCAGAGGGATTGACGGGGAGCAGTCTGAACATGTTGCACTCTGGATCCCTGCAACTGGAATGTGTTCTCCAGGTAAACTGCCAACTTGATGGAAGTTAGAGCCTCGAGATTGCTCTATCTTGGGATCAGGCAGAGAATCAGGGAGCCGTAACTAATTCTCTCTTTAGCACTTTCCTGAACTATCCCGAGCGGCTGGCTGAAGAGGAGGAGCCATCTTTTATTAGGTATTCCCCTAACCTCAGATAGAGCCAGTTGAACTACCCTGCTCTCCCTGAAGAGCCCACAGACCAGCAGAAAGGGTAACAAGAAAGGGACAGTAGCTGCTTAAACGGCTCCCAAGGGAGTCGGTAAACAACAGCCTCCCACCTCTTTCCCATAGTGCTGACAGAGCTGTTTAAAAGTTGCAAGGCAAACAATTTCAATTTGTAATCAAATACAAATTTTTCTTCTTAGCAGTTACCCTCAAAAGTCATACATGAATGGATGAAGATAAATTGAAGACTCAAAATTTCAGAAATATTTAAGTAGCCAGACATAATAGGTTCAATATATTAAGCATTAAATGTCTAAACTAACACCCCCATAGCATACAAAATGATTTGTGTGAATGCAGAATTAAGCATTGACATTAAGGAATAATTACTTAGGAACATTTAATCTCTTTACCACACACCTATTACCTGAACTCCTGTTAAAGAACAAATTAAGTAAACAACATTACATAAAGTACTAATGAACCTATTTACTGAATTTATTCTTGAAATGGGAAAGTATCTTTACTGAGTGATCTGGCTATAAAATACAGGTCTGTCTCATCTTACGCTGGGGTTACGTTCCGCGGTCAGCACCTAAAGCGAAAACCACGTATAGTCAAAATTACATTGAGTGTAATGGCGGGCAGAATCGCTCGCACTACAGAAACAGTATTTAAATTTTATTTTTCTCTTTTTTGTTGTTGTTTTTTTTGCCGACCGCGTAAAGCTGAAATTGCACATGTTAAATGCGCCTAAGATGCGACAGACCTGTAGAACAAATCACTCAACTCCAGATTAAGGTAGGGTTGCTATTAAAAACAATTTTATAGGCAGTATGCCATGGCACAGGAAGAGACCAGGATGGCAGTATTACAAAGGTGCTCTCTAGTAAAGTAAGTTACAAGCTTGAAAGGATTAGATTTTTATCAGTAATTGTCAGAAAACACTGATTTCACCATACATATACAAGCTGCCAAAAAAATATTTCCATTGATGATAGAAATTTACAGATAGGCAACATAAGAAAAATGCTGCTTAAGACCTTAAATATTGATTTAAGGATATTTGTTTTGTATATTTTGACCTGTGAAATTGATAATGTGTGTCTTAATGGTTATAAAGCTAACGTTTTGAATCTGTCATTAAATAATCATCAGACCCCCACCCACTGTCTGACACCCATGATTTCCTGCAACTGTGAACATTTAAATAGATAAAAATGCTTAAAAATAAACATCCATATCATGTCAAAATTATTTAAAAAAAAAAATAAAATTCTGCCAAGCCCAATCATTGATAAACATCTTTGTTTTTCCTTAAGATATGCTAAGCATTTCTACAGCACTTATAGTTGTTAATGCTATCTGTTTCAGTACACAAATATGCTTCTATGATCACTTAACCACACACCCATTCATTCAACCCACACACTTTAAGAGAACCTGCTGATGGGGTGCCTGAACAGAGAAGTCACAAGACAACAACAGAGTGGAAATTTCCTCTCTTCCTCCTCGTCTATTTGAGTAGCAGAGTAGCTAGCAGGATCTTATTTCCGTCTGAATAGAGGAGAGCTCATGTCAGAACCAGCGCCCTCTCCTGACAGGCAACCTGAGAGCACACCCCCTGCATGTTCTGTGTGTTACTACTCATGGAGTTTGTACCAGGCCGTGCATATGTCCAACACTACTCAACACCATGCTGAAATTCTTGTTGATTTTATAAGCACAGCTATTTAAATATCTCAACTGTATCAACATTTTAGGAGCAGGTAGGGTGCTATCTGAAGCCAAGAAATATACATTTCTCTTCAGGAGTGGAGTAGTTTATTAACACTTAACATTTATACACCACTTTAATATGATTTTTTTCCCCACTATTGTAGTTCAAGAACTTGGGAGAATAACGTTATTTCATCTCCCTCCTGTTCCAGCTCCCAGCGGAGGCAGTGGGAAAATTAGGGAGGGAATGAAAACAGTCTTCCAAACGGTCATGTGGAGAAACTACTATCAGCCACATCTGTAAAGGAAGATCCCAGAAAATTCAATCTAGGGCCAACCTTAAGCAAAAGTAATGCAAGTTACAGATCCATCCCTACTACTTTCGAAAGCTGTGGGCAAACTGACAACTCAAAGACCAGACCTCTCCACCACCTCCAGCAGCAGCAGCACCCCCAGAGGACAAAACACCTCATTCACCACTGACAGGTTAGAGCTCCCCAATTGTCATGCCAATAAGGAATATGTGGGGGCATGACACGCGTGTGGCTGCAGTAATACCATAGAAGAGATCAGCGAGGAGGGAGATGGCCCCAGTCTTGGCATCGGGAGTTTGCAGCCGTAACCTGCTACAGTTACGCCACCAGACTCCTCCTTCCTCCCCATCCCTACGCAGCTGACACGGAGAAGGAGCCTGCTGAGCCTCACTGCAGCATTTACGCGGAGAGTGAATCAGCTGGGACGTACTGAGAGATGCTTCCCTCAGCCCGCTGCCGTAGCGGCCCGATCACCAACCCGATCAACCCCACCAGCCCGCCCCGAACAAGACGAACAGGAAAGGCGGGGCGGGTGCCGCGGAACCAGCACGCGGGCTCCGAGATCCCCCGCGGCGCACTGTCATATTCAGGCTATTTTTAGATCAGAACGCGGCGAAAGTAACGGCTTCCAGAGAACCGCCTCGTGGCTCCCCCGCCGGCGGCCCCACCCCGGCAGAACTGCTCCTTCACCTCTTCACCCACCCGCCCCCGGCTCCTGGCCGGGCCCCCCGCCAGTCCCTTACCCCAGCTCTTGGCCGTGCGCCCCAGAAACTCGCCGCTGCGCGGGTTGTACACGAACTGCCGCCACTCGGCCATGGTCTGGCTGAAAGGCTTCTTCTCCTCCTTGGACATGGCGGCGGGGCGAGGGCTGTGTGTGTCCGGGCAGCAGAGACTCCCAGCTGAACTGCGGTAGCGCCTGCTCCGAGCCGCCAAGTAACAGTCCTCTTCCCCTCCCGCCAGGCGCCCGAGAGGCCGGGCTGGTCGCACGCAGCCGAGCTCCTCACTCCGCCTCCCGCTGCCGGGGCGGGGCCCGCATACGTCAGCGCACCCTTTCTCCGCCCGCGCTGTCTCAAAGCCGCGCCTGCTTCCCCCTGGCGGCCAGAAGGAGAATAGCAGCTGGGGCGAGCTGGTCGGTAGAGCCCCGGCGTTCTAAGTGCACCCCAAAGAGCGACACGGTGCCTGGCTCGTGAGTCGCCTACATCTCCCGTGGTTCAGTGGTGCTGCTCTGACGGCACATAGCGTGGAGACCTCAGGCGCTGCCTTGCTTTACCCCGCCCAAGCGCGTGCACACATCCCATTGATCCGGACATAGGGAAGGGCTGTGAGACCCAAGCACATGCTTGGCAGGGGAAGGGGAACAGAAACTCATTTGACATCAAATTTTCAAACTGTGGCATTGAATCCGTGTTCAGGCACGTAAGTGACCTGGTTTTCACAGGAGCTTAGTCCAGGCAGGTCCCCTAAGTCACCAAGGGAGCTGTTGGTTGTCAGCATTGCTGAAAATAAGAAGATTCACCAGGCCTAATTGTTCCCTTAATTAGGACTGTGCTACCTCCTTAACTTCATTTATGTACTCAGTGACACCTGTGCGCACCCACTAACGGCTAATGGAGTTGGCACAGCTGTCATATAGGGCACAGTTTGGTCTGCAAAATTTCTTACTGGTATAATAAATGGGGCAAATGGGAAAAACCCAGCCTGACTCTGAGCCCAGGGGGAGTGAGGTTCAACAGCTGGGGGGGGGGAGGAGTATTTTACTTACAAATTGTCAGAGTTTACGCTAGGCATAAGTAGCAGACTAAGTAATTGCTTTGGGGTCCAAGCAGCTCAAGAGGACCACCTATTTGCTTTTGTAGTATGTGTTGGGGGGGCAAAAATATTCCTGCGTAGGGCCCCCAATGGGCTAGCACTGCCTCTGAAATTGTACTAATTTGATATGGAACTCTGACAGACTGACCATGGGAACCACTATGCCATTTTAACAAAATCACTTTTCTGGATAGATCTGCACTTTAAGTGTCTGCACAGTATTGTGTTCACTAATGTTGATTTATAATTAGTGATAAAGGAATAGAGCATGGTTTGATAGTGATACCTATCTCTGATATACTCCTTATCAGTAGATCTCAAAGTATCCCCTAATCTTTAATGTATTAAGGTTAGAGCTGGGGACCAGCACACTCGCCTCTCTGTTTGACCTGACAGTCATGTTGACTAAGATTTTCAAAATGGGTGCATGAAGTTGGGCCCTGTAAATCCCTATTTAGGGACCTAGATGGCCTGACTACTGCCAGTGATGTTCAACACTAACCCTTTCTCACCACGTGTTTCAGTTATTGAAAATATTAAAGACTTACTCCTTCTTTTCCTTCCTAGTTCTGCAATCAGTGAAGCTCAACGGATCAACTACCCAAACCTTCCATGGTGCTAGAGTTGAGGGGGCACAGTGGTGGCTGAGGCAATTACAACTCAAGGGAGCCTCTCTCCCCTTCCACTATCGTCTTCCCTTCACACATGCACATAGTGGACCACACTTATAGCCAGCCGGTGTGCGTGGATTGTGTAGTTTCCAGGATTTGGTGCAGGAGTGGTTAAATATTTGGAAAACAAAGATACATTATACAATAAACCATCTTCCTAAAAAAGATTAACACAATCATAGTTTAAAAGAAGATTTCCATAAACTGTTTCTGCTTAGCATGTCCCATTAGAAGTTTGTTATATGTATGGGTTAATTTTTTTCATCCTATTTAATTCCTACCTATGTAATTTCTATATCTATGCAAACTCAGTCTATATAATGATGATACTATTTGCACAGGAGTGAAAAATAAAATTGTGTTTCCTTCCAGTTTACCGAGGATAGTGTAGCATTGCAAGCAATGGAGAAAGAAGTATTCAGGTTTCTCATCCTAGCTGAGCCACTGATTCACTGTGTGATCTTGGACAAGTCAGTTGACTTCATTGTACCCATGTCAAGCCAGCTGGAAAACCGAGAAAGAATAACAGTCCAGTGAAAACCAAATGCTGCATCTGAGCTCTGCTTTCCTGGATAAACAAACTGGGTGAAGTGGTGTCCCTCTGCCCCTGGGACTATCTGCAGGGGATCCAGTGTTGTAAGTGCTTTTCAAAACCCAGGAGATATCATCAGGCTAGGGCTTAGAATATGTTTTCTTTATTATAGTAATTGGCATACTGTATTTGAATACAATAAATTAGATCTTATATTTAACAAACGTTTCAGTGTCTTAACACAATTTTCACATTTTTTCAAGCATATGTTAATATACATGTTTGCTTCAAACATCCTACCTCTCAGATTTTATGTTTTTTAAATCATCTAATGGCATCCTTAATGAATGCTTGAGAGTCATAAGTGCCTATTAATAGCTCTTGTGAGCTTGCAAAAGTTTTTTTTTTTAAATGATGTTGGTAGAAGATAATTTTCTGCTGAACAGTACATAAAAAGCTCACTGTACTGTATAAACCATGGGACTAAATTGTTCCATATCAAGATTTATTAATTTAACTGTTAAAGTATGGATTGTAATCTGCCTGGTGTTGGGGTATGTTTTACTTCTTAATCTAAACAATATATTCCTTAATTAAAATATAAAGTGCACCCAGATACCTTGTTGATAGGTGCCTCATAATAGAATTATTAATAAAAGTTAAGTGCATCTCATATACCAGCTGACTAAACAGCTCTTGAGTACTGTTACTATTTAAAAGCATTTTAATAATAATTTGTATTTGTGGATAATATTGCCATTCAGCAAGAGACAGATCCTGTGAAATGTTAAACACCTTGAATTCCCATTGACTTCAAATGGAATTGAGAGTGCTCAGCATCTTTCAGGAATAGGCCTTAATGTATCTGTTAGGTTTATTCTTACTCAAATGGGATATCCCTACATTCAGAAAAGTACTGAAATATTCATAAAGAAGCTCACTTCTCTAATAATTTGAGGTAACCTGAAACTGACTTTGAGAATGAATCATTGTGTTTAGAAATCAGCCTCCCTTCACCCAAATGATTGTGCCAGAGGAAGAATATGAGAACTTCTGAAAATAGAAAATGTCAGGCTTTCCCCAAAGCCTGAAAGAGCCACCATACTTTCATTGTTTGTTTCCACCCTGGAAGCTTTCACCTTTAATTTGGTATAAAATATTGCACTACTTTTATGGAAAACTCTTATAGAATTTAGTAGAAAATTATAAAAATTATACAATTATATAGCCAGGTTAATCATCCTACAGCATTTAATAGAGAATTATACTCTTCCTGGATAACTATAGAATGATTTAAAAAAACAACAAACAGAGAAAGGATTTGATCCTCTATTCAGTTTTATAAGATTTTTCTATAAGGACACAAAACTAAATAAACAATCTACATGATTTTAAAATTACATTTACTAACTTTGTCTGCTTCAGGGTCAATACTTATGAAAGACTGAAAAGGGGGATCTTTCATTCCATCTTAGAAGGAGGCTTGCTACCAATGCCTCTTAAACATCTTTGTATCATTACAAAAAGAATATGATCTCAACATGTGGACATTGAGATACTTTATATTTTTCCAAATCAGTTCACTACAGCTCCCAGGGCCTGATTAACTTTTTGTGGGCCCGGCTCCAAACATATTTGTGGGCCCTCCTGGGGAATGATTGTAAAAGGGGCCAGGGGCAAAAGCACAGTGGGGCAGGAGCTAGGGTTGGTCCCTGGAGCAAGGGAGGGGCCAGGGGTAAACTGCAAGTGCAGCAGGGCTGGGGAGGGGATAAACAGGATCCCCCTCCCAGCCCTGCCCACATAGAGCGGGTACCTACCTTCTCCCTGGTTCTAGCCCATTCTCTTCGTCTCTCTCTGCACTGAGCTGCCCCTCCTCCAGTGTGACAAAGTGGGAATGTTCTTAATGTTTTCTCTGAATACTGTGTGGGTGCCTCAGTTTCCCCCACGCATTTCTTAAGTATCTAGGTGGTGGGATAAGGGTGTGTGATTGCTGCAGAGCCCTAGGCAGGTGTGATGCTGTCTGCACAGAGAATGGCTGACATCCTGTCTCCTGATGGCCTGGGCCCCTCCCCTGCAAGGTGCCAACTGAAGGTGTTGGAGAACAAAGAGATCAGGTGGCCTCCTGACCCGGGAAAGAGACAAAGGACAGAGGAGGGGCTGGAGGGGGTTGCAGGTTGGAGCTGGTTGGGGAAATGGAGGGAGGCCCAACACTGGTGTCTGGGCTCCCTACCCCACAAGACAGACCTGACTGAGGGGTCCTGTTTTCCATACCTACAAGCTCTGCTTTGACTGTGTTCCTGTCGTCTAATAAACCTCCTGTTTTACTGGCTGGCTGAGAGTCACGGTGAATCGCAGGAAGTGGGGGATGCAGGACCCTGACTCCCCCACACTCCGTGACATCCAGCAGCAGTAGGACAGGTTCTCTTCCAGCCCTCTGGGGTGGGTGTTGGGAGTGGGAAGAGCAGAGGGTAATGTGGTTACTTCTATAACTGGACTTTTAGTTTCCAGTCAGCACTGCTAACCGGACACCCAGGTCCCATTTTCGACTGGAGTTTCCAGTCTAAAACTGGATACCTGGCAACCGGGGTGCCAGAAAAGCCTGAGGGGGGGGAGGAGGGGCAAGCAATCATTTTTAAAAGTGAGAGGGCTAAGCCTTAAGTGGTGGGAAGCAAGGGGTGGGTGGGCTAGGGAGTGGAGAGGCGCTAGTGGGCAGGGCCATGTCTGCTGTACTGCCCAGGTAGGTTAGAGACTGTGGGGATCAGCTGACACAGTATCCTCAGCCTAGGTGACGTGACAGCCAGTGATGGATTTAGAGTTAGGGGAGCCCCCTGACCCTGTGCACAACTTCATTTTTGGGGCCCCTCCTTGGGACCCAGCCAAGAAAAAGAACATTCTCTCTTATCTCCCCCTGCCCCCGTTTTTCATTCTTTTTTTCTTCATCCTCCTCCTATAAGTAATAGAAAGTAAATGAAAATAAAGTGAGGTACCTTGATTGTTCTTGTAGTCTAACATATTTCCAAAGACCACTTGAAAATCGCAGAGAGTCTCGACAGACCACTTAATGATCTTTCCAAATATTGTAAAAAAAGTTGGGGTGCGGGGTCTGGCCAGGAGCTAGGGTGAGGGAGGGGGCTCAGGGTTGGGGTAGGAGGTTGGGGTGTGGAGCGCTTACCTGGGGCAGCTCCTGTTTGGTGCGAGGGGTGCAGGTAGGAATGGGGGGGTGCAGGAGCTCCCGTTTGGTGCTCAGGATGGGGGTGGGGATGTGGGCAGGGGCGGCTCCAGGCACCAGCGCACCAAGCGCGTGCCTGGGGTAGCAAGCCGCGGGGGGCGGCCTGCCGGTCACTGTGGGGGCGGCAGTCAGGGAGCCTTCAGCAGCGTGCCTGCAGGAGGTCCGCCGGTCCCGCAGCTTCGGCTGCAATTCGGCGGCGGGTACGCCGAAGCCGCGGGACCGGTGGACCTCCCACAGGCATGCCGCAGAATCCGTGTTACCAGCAGCCCTCCCGCAGGCGTGCTGCCGAAAGCCGCCCGACTGCCATGCTTGGGGCGGCAAAATACATAACTCCAACCGGGGTTATTCTATCTACTACCCAAGATCCACAAACCTGGAAATCCCGGATGCCCCATCATCTCTGGAATTGGCACACTCACTGAAGGACTATCCAGATATGTGGACTCTCTGCTCAGACCCTATGCCACCAGCACTCCCAGCTATCTCCGTGACACCACTGATTTCCTGAGAAAATTACAATGCATTGGTGATCTCCCAGAAAACACCATCCTAGCCACCATGGATGTGGAGGCTCTCTACACTAAAATCCCACACACAGATGGAATACAAGCTATCAGGAACAGTATCCCTGATGATGACACAGCACAACTTGTTGCTGAGCTCTGTGACTTTATCCTCACGCACTATTATTTCTAATTTGGTGACAATATATACCTCCAGACCAGTGGCACCACCATGGGCACCCGCATGGCCCCACAATATGCCAACATTTTTATGGCTGACCTGGAACAACGCTTCCTCAGCTCTCGTCCACTCACGCCCCTTCTCTACCTACGCTACATTGATGACATCTTCAGCATCTGGACCCATGGGAAGGAAGCTCTGGAAGAATTCCACCACGATTTGAACAGCTTCCACCCCACCATCAACCTCAGCCTGGACCAATCTACACGGGAGGTCCGCTTCCTAGACACCACAGTACAAATAAGTGATGGTCGCGTTAACACCACCCTATACCGAAAACCCACCGACCGCTATGCCTAACTTCATGCCTCCAGCTTCCACCCCGGACACACCACACGATCCATCGTCTACAGTCAAGCGCTGAGGTACAACCGCATCTGCTCCAACCCCTCAGACAGAGACCAACACCTACAAGATCTTCACCAAGCATTCTCAGAACTACGATATCCACACAAGGAAATAAGGAAACAAATCAACAGAGCCAGATGTGTACCCAGAAGCCTCCTGCTACAAGACAAGCCCAAGAAAGAAACCAACAGAACTCCACTGGCCATCACCTACAGTCCTCAGCTTAAACTTCTCCAATGCATCATCAGTGATCTACAACCCATCCTGGACAATGATCCCTCGCTTTCACAGACCTTGGGAGCCAGGCCAGTCCTCGCCCACAGACAACCCACCAACCTTAAGCATATTCTCACCAGCAACCACACACCGCACCATAACAACTCTAACTCAGGAACCAATCCATGCAACAAACCTCGAGGCCCGCCCTCCCCCCAGATCTACACCAGCAACACCATCACAGGACCTAACCAGATCAGCTACAACATCACCGGTTCATTCACCTGCACGTCCACCAATGTTATATATGCCATCATGTGCCAGCAATGCCCCTCTGCTATGTACATTGGCCAAACTGGACAGTCACTACGTAAAAGGATAAATGGACACAAGTCAGATATCAGGAATGGCAATATACAAAAACCTGTAGGAGAACCTTTCAACCTCCCTGGCCACACAATAGCAGATGTCAAGGTAGCCATCTTACAGCAAAAGAACTTCAGGACCAGACTCCAAAGAGAAACTGCTGAGCTTCAGTTCATTTGCAAAGTTGACACCATCAGATCAGGATTAAACAAAGACTATGAATGGCTAGCCAACTACAAAAACAATTTCTCCTCCCTTGGTGTTCACACCTCAACTGCTAGCAGAGGACCTCACCCTCCCTGATTGAACTAACCTTGTTATCTCCAGACTATTTATACCTGCCTCTAGAAATTTTCGTTACATGCGTCTGACGAAGCGGGTATTCACCCACGAAAGCTTATGCTCCAATACATCTGTTAGTCTTAAAGGTGCCACAGGACTCTCTGTTGCTTTTTACAGATCCAGACTAACACGGCTACCCCTCTGATTCAAAATACATAGAGCCGCCCCTGGATGTGGATGGGTTCAGGAGTCAAGGCATGGGGTGGTGGGGGCTGGGAAGGCGTGAGGGGGGTGCAGGGGTCAGGGCAGGGGGCTGGGTGTGTGTGAGGGGTGCAAGAGTCAGGGCAGGGGGATGGAGAGGTGTGAGGGAGGTGCAGGGGTCAGGGTGGGCAGGGGGCTGGGTGTGTGTGAGGGGGGGGTGTAGGAGTCAGGGCAGGGGGCCAAGGGTGTGTGAGGGGGGGTTGCAGGGGTCAGGGTGGGCAGAGGGCTGGGGTCGTGGGGGTGCTCACGGCAGGGGGCTGGAGGGGATATGCCCCGATTCCTGCTTTGAGCAGGGGGTTGGACTAGATGACCTCCTGAGGTCCCTTCCAACCCTGATATTCTATGATGCCATCCCCTTCCCCAAGGCCTCCTCGGAGCGGCAAGCGTGCTGAGGCTCTGCTCTTCCCTCTCCCTCCTGCTGGCAAGCAGCTGATTGGCAGGGGGTGGAAACCTAGCACACTGTGGAAAGAGGCAGGGGAGGAGCTTGGCTATAGGGTGACCAGATGAGAGGAAGAAAATATCGGGACACATGGGGGGGGGTCGCCGGCAGAGCAAAAAAAAAAACAGAGTGCAAAATATCGGGACAAATTGCATCCCGCAAAACATCGGTCGGGATGCGGGACAAACACCTAAATATCGGGACAGCCCCGATTTTATCGGGACGTCTAGTCACCCTACTTGGCTGCAGCAGGAGCCGGCAGCACTAAGCTTCTGCCCCCATTGGGGGGGAGGGCAGAGAAGAGCATGCCGGGCTGGGCCCCCTTTGGACCGTGGGCCCTGTGCCATGGTAAATCCGGTACTAGCTCCACGGACAAGATGCTATCCTTTGGGGGGGGGAAGTGTGTAAGCTGAAAATGTTAGCTGACCTCTACATGCATTAAGGACAGCAGCAGTTCTACAAGATGATGTCTTTTCACAATCGCTAATGTAATCCTACCGTAGTGGCCACAGAGAGATTCTGCTGCTGCCATTAATCTAGAGGGAGGAGTCCTTCCCTTCACAGTCCCCAGAGAAGCCCCCCATGCCAAGGTAGACTGTTCAAGCTTGGGACAGAGGAAGGTTCACAGTAATAATATCAGAGAAGAGTAACTCTTACTGGCTGTGCAGCCTAGAAGACTAGAGGCAGAAGACTAGAGGCAGGCAGATCTAAAACAGGGTGGTATGATCCAAAAATAGGAAATGGCCAAGCACAGGAGGCAGAGAGCTTATGTCCTTACTGCTGTATATGTTATGAAGAAGTATTCCTAAATCCATTATAAGCTCCAAAAACCTGTATAAGGAAATATCTGTCTTAAACTTGATAACAAAATGCAACTATCCCCATTTGCCCCTCAAGCAAGGCGCCGGGGACTGAAGCCTCTCCAGGCCGGCTCGAAGCCCTACTACAGGAGGAATCCGGCGAGGCGACTGACCCGGAGGCCCGCAGGGAACCTAGGGACTTGTGGGAGACCTCCACGCTAAAGCTGGTAGGAAGCGAGCCGGGGGGTGATGGACTGGTACCTTGCCCCTGGCAAGCCTCAGCATGTTTTGGTAGGACCCCCCTGCTGAGCCAGATGTCAGGTCCTACGCTGCGGTTAAGGCCGGCGGCCGTGCTGCCCGGCAGCCAGGGGTGGTTCTATGGACTCTGGCCCCTAGGCCGTGCTGCCTGGCAGCCAGGGGTGGTTCAATGGACTCTGGCCACTAGGCCGTGCTGCCTGGCAGCCAGGGGTGGTTCTATGGACTCTGGCCACTAGGCCGTGCTGCCCGGTAACCGGAGGCGCAAACGCTCACAGTGCCTAAGAGAAAAATAATTTAATTGGATTTTAAATTATCCTAAGCCCTAGAAATAAAGCCCAACAACAAATGTCTTTTGATTATTCAAATATTGTCCACCCTGTATAATAGAGAAATTTTCATTAAGATTAGAAGACAATCTAGAATGTGTAAACACTGAAGAAAGTCAGAGTCCCTTACATTGTAGCTTTGTTTCAATAACTGGAAAAAAAAACCAAAATCCCATTGTGACATAAGTGGTTTGCAACTTCTGGACTATTTGCTTTCCATTTCCTGAATTATACATAATAGTCTCTTCTTAAGACTTACCAGGTTAGTTTACAATAATTATCTTAATACAAAATATTCTTCTCACGTTACTCACCTCACAATCCCCATGTTTCTATGCACTTTGAACCAAATTATGTTTTAATCAATATACCTCTCCTCTAATTTTTGTATTCTATATTCTAGAAAGTCTTGCTGAAATCCAGGAAATACAAAGAATTTCATCATCTGATGTCATGGCTGACATTTGTGCTAGAACATATGTGACCCTTTTCTAGTGTGTATACAATTCTAAATAGGTATATCATTGTCTTTTGAAAACTTAACACATGGTTTTCTATTTCATCAGCTTTTCTCATTTCCAAGAGGGGTTTCTACTGAGCACAAATAAATAATTACAAGACTCTGAGGCAGCAGAAATGCCTTTGAAAAAAGTCCTCAAGAGATCACTCAGAACAGTACATGTAAAGGGATGAACCCATAATCATACAGGCTTTTGTGATAAAGAAGTATTTGCAATACATGTAGTTATAGCATCTCAGAGCTGCTCATGGGAGTCAAGTAGAAATAAGGTGGCTTAGAACACCTCCAGAAAAATCTGGAGATTGTTAGTGTCATGGAAAATAGTGATGAGAGATTAAATAGTTCAGGAGCATCATGATGCTACTTTCTAAATTAGAATGGGCTAAATCCTGCAGTCTTTACTCAGGTAAAATTCCCGTTAATTTCAGTGGAAGTTGAGGACCTAACACGGTTTCTTCTTGAGCACGTGGAAGGTTTTAAATGTGCTGAAATCTTATTCATCCTCATAAGTGATAGGAGGAAGCAGGTCACAAAAGTAGCAAGAAGAGACTTTATAGATGAGAAATATTACAGAGTGAGGGACTTCTCTTCCTTTCAAAGGCTTTGTCTACACTATGCAGCTTTTAGCAACACGGCTGTGCTGCTAGAGCTGTGCCGCTAAAAGGCACACAGTGCAGCAGCTGTTTATCGGCAGGAGAGCTCTGCTGCCAACAAAAAACTTCCACCCCCAACCAGCGACAGTATCTTTGTCTGCAGGACAGCTATCCTGCCTACAAAGTACTGTTCACACTGGCCCTTTTCCTCAACAAAACTTTTCTTTCAGGGTGTGTTTTTTTTTTTAATCACTGACAACAGTTTTGTCGTTCACTTGTCAGTGTAGACAATGCCTAAGAAACCTTTTATTTGCTCTGTTTGGCCCCAACCAACCACATCATGTTTAGTTTAAACTTGCAGTCACTGGGACCACTCATGCATTTAAAATTAAGCTGGTGTTTAGTGCTTTGCTGGATCAGGGCTGTGACGGGTTCAGTCACAGAGACCCCCTGGGGACGGTCACCTGATGTGCTGAGACTATCTCTGAGCCTGTTTTCTCTGCCAGTTTGGGCCTTCAGAACCCTGTCTTGTTGAGCCAGGTATGCTAATCTGCTGCAACACAGACCCAGGATCTGAACCACACCCCCAAAGCTGCAGATTTAACTGAAAATGGCTTGGCAAGTGTTCCTGTCTCTAGCACCCAGATCCCCAGATCCCAATTGGATCCAAACCCCAAATGAATCAGCTTTACTCTGTATAAAGCTTATACAGGGTAAACTCATAAATTGTCTGCCCTCTATAACACTGATAGAGATATGCACAGCTGTTTGCTCCCCCGGGTATTACTTACTCTGGGTTAATTAATAAGCAAAAGTGATTGTATTAAGTATAAAAAGTAGGATTTAAGTGGTTCCAAGTAACAACAGATAGAACAAAGTAAGTTACCAAGCAAAATCGAACAAAACATGCAACTGTAAGACTAATACATTAAGAAACTGATTACAGATGATGATCCATCGGTGATGTTCCAATAAGCTTCTTTCACAGACTGGACTCCTTCCTAGTCTGGGCCCAATCCTTTCCCCTGGTACAGTCCTTGTTAGCTCCAGCTCAGGTGGTAACTAGGGTATTTCTCATGACTGGAACCTCCTTTGTTCTGTTTCACCCCCTTATATAGCTTTGGAACAAGGCGGGAATCTTTTGTTTCTCTGGGTCCCCACCCCTCCTTCTAAATGGAAAAGCACCAGGTTTCGAATGGATTCCAGTACCAGGTGACATGGTCACATGTCCTGTGAGACCCCAAGCCTTCATTCTTCCTGGCCTGACTCCCAGGAAGGCTTGCAAGTAAACGGAGCCATTTACAACCAGTTGTCCTAGTTGATGGGAGCCATCAAGATTCCAAACTATCATTAATGGCCCACATTTTGCATAATTACCATAGGACCTCACTTATATTTCAGACTTCTAGTTTCAGATACAAGAATGATACATTTATACAAATAGGATGACCACACTCAGTAGATTATAAGCTTTGTAATGATACCTTATAAGAGACATTTTGAATGAAGCATATTCCAGTTACATTATATTCCCACTCATTAGCATATTTTCATAAAGTCATATGGAGTGCAATGTCACAAAGACCTTTCTCTCTTTGCTGCTTTAATTTGAAATAAACATATTCTGGACTGAAAAATACATGATTTTTGCCTTTGGAAAGCAAAAGATTTACACAAGTGCTATGGAGTGCGTCTTTAATGTACACAATAAGAAAACAAGTCCACGGAATTTAAAGTCTCATCAGAAAGACAAATACATAAAGTTAATTGTACTAAATTTATTTTCCTTACCAGGATGAAGGGCTGTATTAGCCCCTCTAAGTTTTGATTTGATGGTTTCAGGGAATTTAGAAATTATTCAAAGGCCATGTCTACACTACCACGTATGCTGGCAAGTTTATGTCACTCAAGGGTGTGAAAAAAACACTTATGTTAAATAAGGCAATGCAGAACTAACTGAGGACTCGTAGCAACATGCATTATAATCTGATATATAGAAAAACATGAGAAAAGCCTCTAAATGGTTTTCCTGGTTTGCTTTAGATTAGGGATTATTTGCAAGCTTCTTTTATTTTCTTCCTTAAACAAGTTCAATAACATTTCCTCTACTATTGTTAGCTTTTTCATTGTTCATTTAAAATAATAGCCTTTATAGGATGATTGCTATTTTTTCCCTTACAGGAAGATCATGGGAACAGAAGACAATTAATGGCCATTCATACAACACAATTAATGCAATTATTTCCTTTCCCAACACTAACGGACATTTAAAGCCTCATAAATCCTGTTTTAAAATTATTTAAGAGTCATAGAATTAGGACTATGACTTGTCAGATTGTCCCAGGATAGGAGTCATTTCAGAATAATCGTTTATAACATGGACAGGCTGCCACTTCATGTATCCCACAAAAAACTAGTTGCCATCCTACTTATCTTGGGAAGCAAGGGCCAGACTGGGGTTATTTGACAGTCTCTGGTGCAACAGCCAGGCTCTCTCAGGCAGAAGCATCTTCATCCCTCTCCCCACCCACCTGCCAGGAAGAGTGGCCAAATGTGCCAGGGGGTGGGGGCACAGGGAGAGAAGGACAGAACCCNTGCGGGGGGGGGGGGGGGGGGGGGGGGGGGGGGGGGGGGGGGGCGAGGGGCATTTGACCCCTCCCCCCCATGTTACCCTCTACGCATCGCTTATGAGGGGATGGTATTATGAGATTGCCTCCTATGGCGCATGGCCCATCTGTGAGTGCTAATAGAACATATCTCCAAGGGATGGAGATATGGGACACTAGAAGGGAGGGCTCTGAATTACTACAGAGAATTCTTTCCCAGGTGTCTGGCTGGTGGGTCTTGCCCATATGCTCAGGCTCTAACTGATCGCCCTACTTAAGTTCAAGAAGGAATTTCCCCCCAGATAAGATTGGTAGAGACCCTGGTTGTTGTTGTTGTTGTTTTTTTCTGCCTTCCTCTGCAGTATGGGGCAGGGGTCAATTGTTGTTTGAACTAGAGTAAAGGATGGATTCTCTGTAACTTGAAGTCTTTGGGCTTGTCTACACTGGCACTTTACAGCACTGCAGCTTTCTCGCTCAGTGGTGGAAAATACACCTGCCTGAGCAGTGCAAGTTTCAGCGCTGTAAAGTGCCAGTGTAGGCAGTGCACCAGCGCTGGGAGCTATTCCCCTCATGGAGGTGTGTGTGTTGTTGTTTTTTTAAATAGCGTTGGGAGAACTGTGTCCCAGCGCTATGCCGTGACTACACAAGCCACATTAAAGCGCTGCTGTGGCAGCGCTTTAATGTTGCTAGTGAAGCCGTACCCTTTAAATCAAGACTTGAGAACTTCAGTCATTTAGCCAGAGGTGATGGGTCTATTACAGGAGAGGAATGGTAAGGTTCTGTGGCCTGCAATGTGTAGGAGGATGTCGGACTAGAATGATCATGATGGTTCCTGCTGGCCTTAAAGTCTAGGCATAATTTATAGAATAATCGAATCCTCACCAATCTGTGGATGCAATATTTCAGAAGTGATACATTGAACAAAGCTGATTTTTTTTCCCCACTAACAGTACCTCCTCGCTTAACATTGTAGTTATGTTCAGGAAAAATGTGACTTTAAGCGAAACGATGTTAAGCAAATCCAATTTCCCCATAAGAATTAATGTAAATGGGGGGGGTTAGGTTCCAGGGACATTTGTTTTTGCCAGACAAAAGGCATTATATACATTTTAAACAAGCAATTTAATACAGCTATTAAACAGGCTGGCAGCCCCTATATCAGCTCCCCTACACCCCCAGCGCTTCCCGCCCACCGGCGGACCCCGCAGATCAGCGCCTTCCCCCTGCTCCCCCCACCTCCTGCCCACGGCAATCAGCTGTCTTGCAGCATTCAGGAGGCTGCGGGGAGGAGTGAGGATGTGGCACACAGCCTCCCCCCTCCCTCCCCTGCCTCCTGAATGCTGCAAACCAGCTGATTGCTGCGGGCAGGAGGTGGGCGGGAGCAGGGGGAAGGCGCTGATCTGCGGGGTCCACCGGTGGGTGGGAGGCGCTGGGGGTGGGGGCGCGTAGGGGATCTGCTAGCTGTGGACAAAGCAGGCGGCCAAATGACCTTATAGCGGAGCATTGCACAACTTTAAACGAGCATGTTCTGTAATGGAGAAGGGACGTAACATCGAAACATTAAGCGAGAGGACGTTAAGTGGGGAGTCACTGTATTTCAGAGGCAAAAGCACTCTTCACATTAGTTCCCTTTCTTAGATGCAACTAATCAGTCTTTATCTTTTAAAAATAAAAACAGAGCAAATGAAGACTTGAAAAACAATGTTTTATTCAACAGCAAATAGCTTTTACCTGGTAAAAGAGCAACACACAAAACCAGCAGCCTTCATCTGTTTGAAGAAAACAATTATTCTTGTAGGAGCTCAGTTGTGATCCACTTCTAATGAGTCTGGGTTTCAGTCTTTGCTCAGATATACAAGAGCTATAAGAGGGTTAGTCCACATGTTTAGTGGACAGGGCTGATTTTGATAGTACTACCAAATTTGCATTGCTCATTTGCCCCACTAGTGTTGGTTTGATGTTTACCACAGGAGAAGGAGCTGTTTTGTGGCAAGAAAGCTCTTTGTTGACAGTAGTGTGATCCTGACAGACCAGGTCACTTCACTTTGAACGGTCTTCTACAAGATGTGTTAAATATTTATGTTAAAAGAATGTGTTCCACCTTACATAAGAACATAAGAAAGGCCGTACCGGGTCAGACCAAAGGTCCATCTAGCCCAGTATCTGTCTACCGACAGTGGCCAATGCCAGGTGCCCCAGAGGGAGTGAACCTAACAGGCAACGCGTAATAACTTCGTATAGCATACATTATACGAAGTTATACGATTTATATACCTCTATCATGTCCCCCCTTAGTCTTCTCTTTTCCAAGCCGAAGAGTCCCAGCCTCTCTAATCTCTCCTCATATGGGACCCTCTCTAAACCCCTAATCATTTTAGTTGCCCTTTTCTGAACCTTTTCTAGTGCTAGAATATCCTTTTTGAGGTGAGGAGACCACATCTGTACACAGTATTCGAGATGTGGGCGTACCATGGATTTATATAAGGGCAACAATATATTCTCTGTCTTATTCTCTATCCCCTTTTTAATGATTCCTAACATCCGGTTTGCTTTTTTGACCGCCTCTGCACACTGCGTGGACATCTTTAGAGAACTATCCACAATGACGCCAAGATCTTTTTCCTGACTCGTTGTAGCTAAATTAGCCCCCATCATGTTGTATGTATAGTTGGGGTTATTTTTTCCAATGTGCATTACTTTACATTTATCCACATTAAATTTCATTAGCCATTTTGTTGCCCAATCACTTAGTTTTGTGAGATCTTTTTGAAGTTCTTCACAATCTGCTTTGGTCTTAACTATCTTGAGTAGTTTAGTATCATCTGCAAACTTTGCCACCTCACTGTTTACCCCTTTCTCCAGATCATTTATGAATAAATTGAATAGGATCGGTCCTAGGACTGACCCTTGGGGAACACCACTATTTACCTCTCTCCATTCTGAGAATTTACCATTAATTCCTACCCTTTGTTCCCTGTCCTTTAACGAGTTCTCATTCCATGAAAGGACCTTCCCTTTCCTCCCATGACAGCTTAATTTACGTAGGAGCCTTTGGTGAGGGACCTTGTCAAAGGCTTTCTGGAAATCTAAGTACACTATGTCCACCGGATCCCCCTTGTCCACATGTTTGTTGACCCCTTCAAAGAACTCTAATAGATTAGTAAGACACGATTTCCCTTTACAGAAGCCATGTTGACTCTTGCTCAAGAGTTTATGTTTTTCTATGTGTCTGACAATTTTGTCCTTTACTATTGTTTCAACTAATTTGCCCGGTACCGACGTTAGACTTACTGGTCTGTAATTGCCGGGATCACCCCTAGAGCCCTTTTTAAATATTGGCGTTACATTAGCTAACTTCCAGTCATTGGGTACCGAAGCCGATTTAAAGGACAGGTTACAAACCTTAGTTAATAGTTCCGCAACTTCACATTTGAGTTCTTTCAGAACTCTTGGGTGAATGCCATCTGGTCCCGGTGACTTGTTAATGTTGAGTTTATCAATTAATTCCAAAACCGCCTCTAGTGACACTTCAATCTGTGACAGTTCCTCAGGTTTGTCACCTACAAAAGCCAGCTCAGGTTGGGGAATCTCCTTAACATACTCAGCCGTGAAGACTGAAGCAAAGAATCCATTTAGTTTCTCCGCCATGACTTTATCATCTTTAATCCATTTAGTTTCTCCGCCATGACTTTATCATCTTTTTACCTTGTGACACTCGAAGTCCCTTTCACAGACCTGAAGAAGAGCCCTGTGTAGCTTGAAAGCTTGTCTCTCTCGCCAGCAGAAGCTGGTCCAATAAAAGATATTCCCTCACCCATCTTGTCTTTCTGATATCCTGGGACAAAGATAGCAACAACTCTTCCCATAGTGATTCATTGCATGTTTTCACACTTGTCTCATACACATTTCTTGAATTATTAGGATAGAACTATAGACCCAATGCTAATGTTCTGGTCATACACAAATATCTTTGAGCTCATTGTCTTGCCAAGTGACCCATTTCTGTGTAGCCTCCATGGAGAATTTCGCCCTCTTGTTTATTGACGTTATTCTGTGAGAAAGGCAGCAAACTTCTCTTAGGCTTAGAGATTTAAGTTTGTACAGCAGGCATCTCTCTCCAGAGTATCACAAAGAAACAGATTATTTATGCTGTCTGGACATTATGCCTCTTCATGGTGATCCTAGTGTTATTGCTGCTGCTATTAATGATAATAATGAGTCTGCTCATGCTTGTCAACCTCAATTGCTTTCCTCAGCTGATGCTGACTATAACACTAAATGTGATTTAAAGTTTTTAAGAGCATTATTTTTGCTTCATACAGCATGAAATAAAGTACTGTTCCTTATCCTGCCTCCCCAACTCCCTCTCCAATAGCACAGCTCTGCATGCAACTAAAGTCATGTTTACGCTTAAAGCGCTGCAGCGGCACAGCTACAGCTGTGCCACTCAGGGCCGGCTCTAGGTTTTTTGCGGCCCCAAGCAAACTGCCGAAGCAAAAAATAAAATAAAGGTGTCCAGAATGCCGCCCCTGACATTGTGCCGCCCCAAGCATGTGCTTGGTTTGCTGGTGCCTAGAGCCGGCCCTGGTGCCACTGCAGCGTGTATGGTGAAGACCTGTATGCAGATGGGAGAGAGCTCTCCCATCGGCATAAGAAAACCCCACTCCCTTGAGTGGCATAAGATATGTTGGCGGGAGAAGTTGTCCCACCAACGTAGTGCGGGACACTAGTGCTTATGTTGGTGTAACTTATGTCACTCAGGGGGTGGAATACTCACACCGTTGGGTGACAAGTTTTGCAGACGTAGATGGTAGCGTAGACAGAGCCTAACTCAGCATTTCCTGAAGTGGGCATTAGACAGCCCCCAAGAATCTCTAGTCTCCTGCCAGCTTCCAGTTAGAAAAGGGGAACAGGAGGAGAGAGATAGCATCTGCTGTTTGCTATCTTCAACCCTCATTGGACAGCACAGTCCCTCCCCATTGTTAGGAGCCAGCACATTACTTCTTATTGTGGGCTATAGACAGCTTCCAAGAAGTTCCAGTCCTCAGTCAGTACCACACCAGGAAAGTGCACTATCAGCAGTGCCTTAGTGATTGCACCATCTGATATTGTTTGTGCTACTTTCTCATTTGTTCTGCTTTGCTCTCTTCCCCCCTTGGAATCAAGAAATGTCTCCATTTCCATTAATGACTAACACTCCTGCCAATTTATTTTAATGGTCTGAGCTCACCATGACAGCTACATTTGTTCGCCTGCTTTTTGTCTCCATCATTTCCATCCTCTTCTCTCCTACACTCTCCTCTCCTTCTATCATCTTATGCTTTAAAAATACCCACCCTTCACTTCTTTTGCCCCAACTGCATCAGTTTTGCACTGGTGTAATTCCATTGATTTCACTGAGTTACTCCCAATTAGCATAATTGTGAAATCAGAATCAGGCCCAAAGTCTTCAAAAGTAATCTTTGCAGTGATGGGCTCTGCACTGCCCCCTACTGAGGAGTACAGCATACTGGAACAATTTACCCCATATAGTTAAGTAAATGTTATGTCTTCATAGTAGAACATGAAATAAAGAATTAAGACTATTACTGTAGTTAAAGCAAAACTTTAATTCTGGTTTAAAGGGCTTTTCAGTTGTCTTTAAAATATCTAGGCTTGCCAGAAGCATAGTATATGCTCTCATGTGAGCATGTCTGCGGGTGGGAGAGTGGACAGGAGGGAAGGCATAAAGTAAATCTACTGTTACATATGGTGAATCTTTCACCTTAGTGACTCAGTCAGGTGACATGTCTAGCATATCTTCTGTCAAGTTTGCATGCAGTCTTGCAAAGCAATTACAGGTTTCAGAGTGGTAGCCGTGTTAGTCTGTATCAGCAAAAACAACGAGGAGTCCTGATGAGGTGGGTTTTAGCCCACGAAAGCTTATGGCCAAATAAATTTGTTAGTCTCTAAAGCAAATACAGTTCAACTGAACAGCTTCTTTCAATAGCTGTTTTTTTAAACTGTTACACTACTATTGTTAGCTGGGCTACAAGTTATGACAAGTGACAAAGCCAGAATCATCCGTTTGGCATTCATTGTAACAACATTCCAACATAAGGAATTCTCATGCTACAGGATGTGAATGTAATAAAATGTGACTCAGCGTTGGGATATCTTTTCACTCTGTAAAGTGCAACTGTTGTAGTAGTGACTTGGTCAGGCCATATAGGCCAAAATATAGGTTTGATAAGGAAAAATGTCTGTTAAAATTAATAGGAATAGAATTGTTTTTAAAATAATAATGTAGGACCATGCTGTTGTACGTGAAACACACTAACAGAGATTGGTAGTTGAAAAGTTCTAAGAGAACACAGGGCAACACAGCTGTCTAAATGTGGCAAAATAAATGATGGACTAGATTATCCTCACTGTCATGCAATAGGGAAAAGATGAAATAATCACTGCCTAGTTTAAGGAAGGTAGGGGGAACAACCCCTCCCCCCCCCCCAATTTCCATAGTGCACAGGGACCCAAAATTTTTAATCTGGGCCTGATGCCTGAGTCACCAAATGGAAGACCTGATTTTGCACTGCCTTACATTTTGTACAGGTGTACAAACTACACAAAGTGTAAAATGCTACTGAGAAAATGCTACTATTTTCACACTCATTTTGCACAGCTTTAAACAATTAAACACAGTGCAAGGCAATTGAGAACCAAGCAAAATTTTCCTGAGCACCTTTCAACCTCTCTTATTTTTTTTAAAATGAGAGATGATTAGGTCTAGATTTTTAAAGTTCTTTTCAATAATGCAAAACAATGACCAAAGTCATGTTTAAAAGAAGTTACATTCACCTAATGTCTTTTTAATTGTTAACATGCCTATGAAGTGAGCCCCTTAGAACCATCAGAGTGCAGCATTTCAAATGATGCCCCTTAATTGAAATGATCATAGATGGTCTTTAGCCATATTTCAGTTATGGGCCAGTTAACATTTCTAGTACAAAAATGGGCCAGGAATTTCCCCCATATCTAAAGTTTCCAAATTTGGTGAAAAAACACTAGTTTTGTCTTAAAAATGTGGGATACAAGTTGCCCATCTACCAACAAAGCTTTTTTCAACTGGGGGGGGGGGGGGGGGGAAGGGGAGTGATTTTTGTACTTAAAAAAAAAAAAGTCTTTAGATATCTTAAATCTTAAATTTACCACCTGTACATTAACAAATGACTACTGTGCACAATCACAAATTAGTTTTTACAACCTTTTATTGTATCAGTGGACTCCAGCCATTGAAACATGTTGTTATGAAATTGTAATGATAGCAGATAAAGATACAATAGACTTTCCTAGCTTCAGAGGAGCAGTGGCAATCTTTAAAATAAATGACAAGAGTTCAGTTATTCACCTCACTTTTACCTCTGGATATGAAAATCAGATCTATTTGGATATTTAAACAATAAAAGTTACATTATTTTGAAGATCACTATTAAGAATTTTGTATTCTTAAAATAGTAGTGTTCAGATGAGAAATAGTTTATTATAGCTGTACTGCACAACACCCTCCTTCAACCATAATTAGACATCCAAGGGAAATCTCATCTCACTCCCATTTTACTCACTGTTTTTTGCTCCTGTGCTGAAATTTGTTTGTGACTGTAGGTGGGGGAGATGATCCTAAGAAGAGTTAGATTCACTAGGGAACTTTTGATTTTGTACAAAACTGACTGTTCTGACAAAAATATGTTCTTGATATGGAGTAAGGAAATTCCATAGGCATATAGAATAGCAAGTTGAACTGCTTCCCCAAAGCCAGATTCTGATTGGTCAGTTGGGCCTTTATACTAATACAACATTCCTTATGGCACACAGCTGTGACTTCATCACCACCAATAAATAATCCCTATAAATATTGATTTCATTATAGTTATCAGGTATAAAAGCAGCCTCTCCCTTTCCTCTCTCCCCAATTGTGGCTGCCTTTCTTAAATGTAAATTGGGGGTAAGTTTAGAAGACAATCTTACTTAATAGGCTGGTTTGGGAGCTCTCACCAGCTCCCAACTCAGCTTGGTGCAGTTAAAGCTGCCTTGGCACCGTCTAGCACCTCTGAGAGTGGCAATCAGGCTGGGAAAGGGAGCATTAGTTCTCTTCTCAGGAAACACGTGGAAGAATCCTGGAAGAGAAATCACTGTAGAGTGCCCAAGGCAGTTAGTAGCCCTTCATAGGTAGTGTGTATTGCATTTGGGCTCTTAATTCAGTCTTTTAAATGAGATTAACACTTTAATATAGTTCCTAGTTGCCTGCAAAAGAGGCAGGGAAGAGAGAGGTCACTGAGCTGGCAGGGGAAAAACAGGGAGGGAGAGGTAGTTTCAAATTATACACTTTTCCTTTGCCCCAGGAGCTTATATATCACTTGGAGGGCAGGTCATTCTTCTCTGAGCACTTCAAATCCCACTTTCTATTACAAAAACTGAATTGGGGAACTGGTCAATGTGATTCCTAAATTATGCCCTGATTGGGCAGATTAGGCAGGTGATTAACTTTAAGTTAAAAGTAGCCTTTAAGCCACCACCAAAATGTTGTTGAAAGTACATCAAGGTTAATGGCAAGGGCAGGAGGAGGAAGAAGGGACCCAAATATTTCACTAAATCATTTAAAAAAAAGTTTAAATAAGTACATTTTACAAAGTATATATTGAAAATAGTAAAGAAAATGCATTTGCAAGCTTTTTTCTGTTTCTTTTCTTTCTCTTCATAATAGAAACACCTGCTGTCCAAATCCATGTACTAACAGATTTTAGAAATTGAATTGTAAAACTACTGTGCTATGCTCTCAGCAAAATGCCATGCCAGGATGTGCATCAGTAGATTATTGATGCACTCTTTTGAGTGGCTTACACAGCACACTTTAGGTATGCACTGATAGCCTACTAATGCACAACCTTTAGGGATTTACTGGCATAATAGATCTTTTAAAAACCACAATCATATAATATTGTGGGCCTGTGATGAGAGAAACTTTGTCCTGAACTCTCCCATTTAGGTATTGCAGTAGATTTTGCTATACCAGGTTTGAAGGGCTGTGTTTTGCAAAGTAATCTTAGGTGAAATGTGCTTTTACCATAGGGTCAAATTCTGGTTCTATACATACATCAGTTCCCTCCTAAGGGGAACATGTTTATATTACAAAAGTAGCAATAATGTGAGCCCATATTCTGGCTGCTTTCCACCCCCATTCTCAGCCCGTGCTGCGTATTACCAGGGCCGGTGCAACCATTAGGCAAACTAGGCGGTCGCCTAGGGCTCCAAGTGGTTGGGGGCGCCCACTGGGTCTTAGTGTCCACCCTTCTGGGTTTCCTATCCCTGTTCTGACCCTTCCTGCAGGCTCCGAGTCTTCCTGGGAAGGGGATCTAGTAGTTAAAAGAGAAAACGCCTCCAGCCTGCCAGACCTATTAGCACAACACTGAAACTGTTAAAGAGCCATTCAAGGGGTAATGAAGCCACTTAACAGGCATTTGCCTCATATTTACTCAGGACATGTCAGTCTACAGGATCTTAGTTTAAAATTTGCTTTAAAAATATTTCATTAGTGAGTTGGTGAAGATTCTAAAATCACATCTCTAACAAAATCCTTGCATAGATCTTTTAGATGCACAATCATCTTTAGCCTTAAATGTTTGGATCTTCAGACATATGTTTTTTTAAATAAATCCTTCAAAAGACCTCCCTTATCTAAAATACACATTTTAATTACTATAGTAAAAAAACTTACTTCCAAAGTCTTCCAGTCCTTTCTGTTCATCCATTTCTCTCTTCACCCCCTCTCTCCCTACCCCCATTGAAGAGAGTCCTTAAACGGACAACAGTCCTTTGCTTCCAGATAGCTGGACAAAGAGTTTCCCTTTCTTTACTTCTGACTATTTGATGAACAAATCAGTACCTTAGTAAGATATAAAATCCTTTGTTATGCCTAAAATCTTTGGAAACATATATTTTGAAGTTGGTGACATTTCATAAACATGTGTATTGTTATGGAGATCACACACAGTAAATTAGTGTTCCCTTTTTCTAAAAGCAATGAACATTGTTATGAACACACTAAACCTCTGTAACTGATTAATTTAAAATAATGTCTGTTTCAGTGACTTAAATATGTAGTATCCTGGAATGATTACTTTATGAAGGTTTAAGAGTACATTTAAAATATAAAATCAGCTTAGAAATAGTGATTAAGAAAATGTAAAACAGAGAAGAGCTGCATCATGTATTCCATAATATTTAATGTTGTATTCAGCAGGACAGCTTACTCACCCTTACTACAAAGTTTTTGCAAATAAATGTCTGACAAACTTCAGGGCATATCAAAAAACCTGTGACTGACATTTTTTATTCCCAAGTTTGGTGCTTTTAATTAGGTACCTTCTGCATGTCCATTCTGCGTGAGGGAGAGGGTACAGGGATCTCTGCGGGGAACTGTGACTCTACGCCACCGTGAGACGGGCCGGTTCGTCTTGTTATTCTTTCTGCTTTGTCCCTCCGCCCCCGCCGGGCTGCAAGCTCAGGCTGCCATCGGTCATAGGAGCACCAGTTTAATAATACTGCATAGGGCCCCATACATCCTAAGGACGGCCCTAGGGGCGCCAAAGAGTGGTGCCCTGGTTCGGCAGGGAGGAGCTGCCTTCCGGAGGCACCGGAGAGCCAGAGCGTCGGCTTGTGGGGGCGGCGTGCCCCAGCCATGGAGGAGCCCTGCAAAGGCGGCGGCGGCGCTGCTAGTGGGGAGCAGCCGCTCCCCTTACTCCTCCTGCCCAGGCTGCAGCCTGGCGCCCTCCCCGGGGGCTCCTGCAGGCTGCAGCAGATGCATGCAGACAGAGGCCCCCGTGCGCCCCCCAGCTCGCCCTCACTGTGCTCGGGGTCTGTGGCTCCCGGGCATGTGAGCCACTGCCGGGGCGCGGGGCCCTGAGCCTGCTGTGGGAGGTGCAGCAACAGCGGCAGCTCACACTCCCGGGAGCCGCAGAGCCTGAGCGCGGTGAGGGAGGAGCCAGGGGACGCACAGGGTCCTCTGCCCGCATGCATCCATTGCAGGAGCCCCTAGGGGGGTGCCTGGCCGCAGCCTGGGCAGAGGGGCAAGGGGTGCGGCTGCTGCCCGCTAGCGGCGCTGCCACCTTTGCAGGGCTGCTGCCCCCCGGCGCTGCACGGACTCCTCCATGGCTGGGGTTCGCCGCTGCTGCGAGCCGACGCTCTGGCCCTCCGGAAGGTGGCTTCTCCCTGCCGAGCTGCTGCCGCGGCCCAAGCCCGGCAAAGCCAATGACTGGACTCAGGGCAGGGGCCGCCGGGGTGGGGTGGGGAGGGCTCACGGGAGGGTTGTGCACCCTCCAGGGGAGTTCAGGGGGCGGGGAAGGGGGAACCTGGTCCGGGGAGCAGCCCCTGGGCATGGCTGGCGCCTGGGCAGGCTGGCCCCTGGGGTCTATAAAGGCTTGTTGGGATTTGCTCCTCAATGAACTGATGTGCGGGGTGCGGGGGGGGGGTGGGGGGGGCGGGCGCAAGGTGGAAGTTTCGCCTAGGGCGCAAAATATCCTTGCACCGGCCCTGCGTATTACCCTGCCAGGAGCAGGATTAAACTACACCAGGAGTAATCTGCATGGAATGGGGTTATGAAGCTGAGTCAGACTGGGCCTGTGCCAGAGCTACAACCTACTCTGCAGTGCCTCTCAGTCACTCTAGCTACAGAGGACCTCTGAAGTGCAATTTCTGTGGATCTGTCCACAAGTTTCTGCCACTCATTTCCCCTCCTAACTACATAGGATTTTGGTGTGCACATACAATATGCTTTGCAATTCTTTGAGATCCTCAGATGGAAGTTGCTAAAGTAGTTTTAAAAGATTATGATTTTAGCCTCACAACACTCCTGTGAGGTAGGCTATTTTACAGAGGTGGAAACTGAGGCAGAGAGAAATAAAAACACTGGAACACAGCGACAGAGCCAGGAATAGGACACACATCCCTTCTCTCCTCATCCTGTGTTAGAACCACAAGATCATCCTTCGTTTCCAAGTCCATCCATTTTCCAATACCTTTTCAAGACCATCCTTGCTGCCATATGAGCAGCCTAAGTCCAAATTTGGCCCATAGCAAAGTTACAATAATTTGATAGGATGGCCAGCGTACTCCTTCACCCCTACAGTGAGGTGGTGGTTGTTTACTGTTTTGTTTTGATTACCTTTAAGAGATGCCCTAATAGCATTCATGAACAGAATTATCCAACAGATATTGTATAACATCTTTCATATTAACTTGCAGAACAAGAAAGAAGAGAATTGGAGAAGTATTTTTAAAAGAAGAAAAAGAAACCACTCCTTTTATATTTAATCATCTCTGTACAAAAGTTAGGAATTTATTTATTTACCTGTAATGTTAGATCATTTTTTTTAATATCTGAAACTTATGGTTTGACAGCTACATTATTTGGAATGAGCAAAGCTATTATGTTAATAGTTTATTAATGTTATTAAAATCCACATAGTGTACATTAGAGGTGGTTATAGATTCAGTGTATCTTTAGCAATTCCTTTGTGTATCAGATGTAGAGGTCTTATCCTGTAGTTTCTACAGAGGCAAACCTACAGAATTCAGTAGAAGATTTGCCTCTGTAAGGAATGCAGGACTGGGTGCTAATGGCCCAGTGCTTTAAGGAGCTGAACACCATCAGTTTCCCTTGAAATCAGCAGAAGTTGGGGGGACAAAAGGGCCTAATCCTGCTAGCAGTTACTATGTAGTATAGTTCTTACTGACATATGAATAGTCATTAGGACTTCTCTTGGTAGTAAACATTAAATCTGGTATAGAGTTTTTGCAGAATTGACTCTCAAATGAATTAATGTCAGGGTGTTCAAAACTAGAAATAAACAGAAATATATAAAGTTTTGTTAAAGAACTGGTGAAACTATACATTTAGACTATAATATCAACTTACATATATCATTTTTCCATATCACTTATAAAAATAGTGCAATGTATTTTATTTTTGTGACTGATTGAATTAACATTGCTATTATATTTAGAAACTTCTCTTTTTAAAGGCCAGTTACAAACTGGTGTGATCTATTTGTAGTTTAATTTAAACTACAGTTTAAACCAAATATAGACATGTATATCAGGAAACCTGATAGAAAGTCGAACTTGGTAACAAAAAAATGAATGTACATTCACAATCATAAGAACATAAGAAAAGCCGTACCGGGTCAGACCAAAGGTCCATCTAGCCCAGTATCTGTCTACCGACAGTGGCCAATGCCAGGTGCCCCAGAGGGAGTGAACCTAACAGGCAACGATCGAGTGATCTCTCTCCTGCCATCCATCTCCATCCTCTGACGAACAGAGGCTAGGGACACCATTCTTACCCATCCTGGCTAATAGCCATTTATGGACTTAGCCACCATGAATTTATCCAGTCCCCTTTTAAACATTGTTATAGTCCTAGCCTTCACAACCTCCTCAGGTAAGGAGTTCCACAAGTTGACTGTGCGCTGCGTGAAGAAGAACTTCCTTTTATTTGTTTTAAACCTGCTGCCTATTAATTTCATTTGGTGACCCCTAGTTCTTGTATTATGGGAATAAGTAAATAACTTTTCCTTATCCACTTTCTCAACATCACTCATGATTTTATATACCTCTATCATGTCCCCCCTTAGTCTTCTCTTTTCCAAGCCGAAGAGTCCCAGCCTCTCTAATCTCTCCTCGTATGGGACCCTCTCTAAACCCCTAATCATTTTAGTTGCCCTTTTCTGAACCTTTTCTAGTGCTAGAATATCCTTTTTGAGGTGAGGAGACCACATCTGTACACAGTATTCGAGATGTGGGCGTACCATGGATTTATATAAGGGCAATAATATATTCTCTGTCTTATTCTCTATCCCCTTTTTAATGATTCCTAACATCCTGTTTGCTTTTTTGACCGCCTCTGCACACTGCGTGGACATCTTTAGAGAACTATCCACAATGACGCCAAGATCTTTTTCCTGACTCGTTGTAGCTAAATTAGCCCCCATCATGTTGTATGTATAGTTGGGGTTATTTTTTCCAATGTGCATTACTTTACATTTATCCACATTAAATTTCATTTGCCATTTTGTTGCCCAATCACCTAGTTTTGTGAGATCTTTTTGAAGTTCTTCACAATCTGCTTTGGTCTTAACTATCTTGAGTAGTTTAGTATCATCTGCAAACTTTGCCACCTCACTGTTTACCCCTTTCTCCAGATCATTTATGAATAAATTGAATAGGATTGGTCCTAGGACTGAATTTCTTCATATAAGCTGTAATATAACTACTCAAAAGCATAAGCTTACACAATATTAAGTAAATTTCTTTTCTCAATTTCACTAGTTCGCCCTCAGTCTGATTAAGTTAAGATAGAGGAGAATTTGACCTATTCTTTCCGTCCTTATTCCCAGTGAATTTTTTACATTAATGAGAACTTGGACATATTACTACTAAATCATTCAGTGACTAAGGTGAACTGAGAAATCTAGATAACCAAAAGATTCTTAAGTTTGCTCTGATTCATGAAGTCCAAATTCATTGTCTAATTGCTGAGAGTATTACTTCATCATTTAAAAGCCTTTATTGAAAACTGTAGAACAAAGGGAAACATTTGAATTAAGAAAAGGAGAGAGAGAGAGAGATCAAGAAAGGAAATGTGTATTATAATGGCAGACTCATTCATTTTCAGAACAAGTGCCTCCTCACCCTGTTATTGCTTTCATATTTCACATACACAGAGTGATGGGGTGCTATCCTTCTATGTTTCCTAAAATAAACCCGATTCTTCATCTTGATAGCTTCCAACACAATAAACAGATTATCTCTGTTGCTAGAACAAAGTAGTAGAATGTCCATTCAGCTTGTGCTCCTACTTGTCCTGTTGATGTCATATTTTAGGTTGATCGGTTCTTGTTAAACAGCTTAGCTGAGTTTTTGAAACACTGTTAGAATTTGGAAAGTTCTGTGGTGCATTTTCACCCTTTTTGTTAATTATGTGATATTTATAACAACAAACAAACTCCTGACTTGGCTTCACCTCCGTTTGCACATCCCCCAGTAGCTACTCTGTTAGGATCATTCAGTTCTTCGAACAGTCCTGTTTCAATAATTTCTTCCTGCCATGGTATAGGGACAGCACCTGTTGCAAATTTCTTGAAGAATTGCTTATCTTTGTCATCAAACTCAATCCCCCGGATTTCAGAGAAGTCAGCAATGTCTGCAACATCTTTGGCATAGACAACTGATGGATCTGGCACAAAAGGGGGGTCTATGAGGCTTGCCTCCAGCCTGTGGAAGTTAATTGTTTTGAAGAAAGCATGTTTTCTTGGATCATCGTCACTGCTCCTGCAATAAAGCAAGAGATTGTCAGTCAAAACTGTGATGTGCTAGCTAGCCAATGAGAGTGAACTATATATATAAAACAGAGAGAGCCCCAAAGCTGAATTATAGCTCCAGATGTGGACACGCCTAGATTTTGGGAAAGTTCAATTGCACAACTTGGGTCTATTTTAATTTTAAATGGGTTTCATTAAATCATCCCTTTGCATGTTCTTTCAAAAGCCAAGGGTTGTTAGGTGCATAATGGGATCAAGATATTTTGTACTTTTCAGCTAGGAAAGTCAGGTTTTCAGTGGAACTGAAGCTAAGGAGGGGGAAATATTGGGACTATTAACAACAAAAGCCCAGATAACTTGTTTTATTTTAGGTAGAATAAGAATTCCAGGAAACTGTAGTAGGTGGTTCAATGGGTAATACACTCTGCTGTCAACTCTGGACAGTGATTTCAGTGTGAAACTGGTGACAAGTAAAACTGATATTTGTGGTCTCATCTGAAATGCGTATTGGTCCACAGTGCGCGCACACACAAAATCACACAAAGCCCAATACAAAAGCCCTTCTTATTCACATAAGTAGCCCCATTTAGCTCAATGGGGCTACTCAGGTAAGGTCTACTCAAATGAGCAAGAGTTTGCAGGATCAGATCCAGAGATTGGTATGCTAGCAAAAGAATGCAAGCACATTTCCTAGCACCTTCACACCCAATGACCCTCTATAGCTAAAGCTATCCTAGTCCCTCACTACTATGAACATAAACATTAATAAAACTCAACCAAGAATTAAAAATAAAATGAATCAAACATTTTTTATATTTCAAAATACAGGTCTGTCTCATCTTACGCGCATTTAACATGTGCGATTTTGGCGTTGCGCGGTCGGCAAAATCACAAAAAAAAGAGGAAAAAAAGCAATTTATGTACTGTGTCTGTAGTGCGGGCGATTCCACCCGCCATTAAAGTCAATGGGATTTCGACTATACGCGGTTTTCGCTTTACGCGCTAACCGCGGAACGTAACCCCAGCGTAAGATAAGACAGACCTGTAAGTATATCTTGGAAAGAATAACTGCAGTCCATGCAATGGGCTGAATTAAGGTTCTCTTCTCTTGAAGGAGAAACAGGAACACATGAACTATTGCAATGTGGGCCCACATTCAGATCCCAAGATGACCCTCAGGACAGGAATAATCTGAGTCTCAAGGGTACAATCAAAACATACTATGATCCCTGACGTAGGCCCTGTCCTAGAATGTGCCACTTTTGCAACTTTAGCTGTGGGGAATGTGCAAAGAGTGACCTTTGAGGCCAGGTCTATACTAGGAAATTAGGTTGGTATAACTATGTTGCTCAGGGGTGTGAAAAATCCACATCCATTAGTGACACAATTAAATCGACCTAACCCCTGCTGTAGACAGTGTTAAGTTTTCCCATCGACATAGCTATGGCTTCTAGGGGAGGTGGATTAACTATAGTGACCTGAGAAGCCCTCCTGCTGGCGTAGGTAGCATCTTCATTGAAGCGCTACAGCAGTGCAGCTGCACCAGTGCAGGGTTTAACGTGTAGACCTGCCCTGAGTTTTGGAGAAGCTATGAACAGGGAGGAAAATTGCATTCTTTTTTTCCTGTATATATGGATGATACAGCTTGGACTGGGTCCTACATGAGGTAAAGGCGTATGAAGAACCAAGCTATCATTACAATGCCGGGGAAACAGATTTGTCTCTATTCCTTGGCCTCAGTAAATAGCAATGTTGTTAATGGGTTGCAGTTTTCTGATCACACTTTTATACAAAGTCGTATACACTAAATAAAGACCATGCTTTCACACATTCACAGTGCACTATGGGATAATACTGAAGAACAGGATGTTCTATGGACATGACTCCCTACAACAAGGTTAAAAGAAAGAGATAATGCAAATTTATGTGAAAGCCAATCATCTTCACTAATGTGCAAAAGTACCATTACTTAGTGACTAGATGCAGCCTTAGGCCTATGTGACCACAGAAAGTCCTGTTCTGCCAAGGGCCTGCACCATGCACATATAACAGACCCTCCAGCTTGAACAGCATCTTTAATTCCCTTTGCACTGCTTCCCATTCCCTAACTGCTCACTCCTGCTCAGAAAACTGCACTTTAGCTTCACTTCCTGGCACCCTAATTCATGTAAGCAGGTCTCCAGAGGCCACAGTCTTGTAAACAAATGTGATCAGGGAGCATTGCCATAGCCTGAGAAGCATCAGAGGCAGCCAGATGGGCCTCAACGGTACACAGAGATGGAGTTACCCATCAAGAAGTGGCAATGGAGATGTATACTACAGCGATGAGCACAGTAGGAAAACACAGATTAGATCAACAGGGCTTATGTTATTTTTGCATAGGGTCTTGCAAAACCCAGCCAGCTCAGTTAGTGACACATAAACACTGGTACAGCTGTGGAGCCTGAAGTCAATTGCTGACTGTCTTTATTAGCCTGAAGTGCATTAGAGCTGCAGATCAGATAATAGGCACTCACAGATTTGTGACTCTAGCAGCTCAGTCAGTCACCCTATGGAGTTACTGGGTGATTTCATACTCAGCATATTCATGCAGACTTTATTTTATTTTGCTTTTCTATAACATGCTATTAAAAGCATCAGAACTTGGTGTAGGTTCCACAATGGATTACTGCAGTGTTTCCCCCTCTGATGTAATATATTTTCTTTTGATACCATCAGGAATACATATTTTTTTTAAAAAATATGAAGCTACAGGAATGACATCTAAAGGCACCTACTAATACGGTGCTTCTTCTACCTAGCCATGACCCCTTCCTGTGTGAATCTGATGTTTGCATAACTGTGACAGAAAAAGTGAATGAGCTTGTTTAACTTCTCTCAAGTTAACATTCCTCAATGAACTATTTCACTGTTCCATGGGACAGCATGGGAGAGGGGTGAGCAAGTTCCAAAGGAGAGAGAGTGGAGAGAAAGGTGTTAATCTCTCCAGAATAAGCCAACAACACTGAGTCTTGAATACAAAATTTAGAACATTTTCAAAAGGTCAGGTATTCAAATTAAAGCTGCCCTTGAGCAGCTTTAACTTATGCAACAGGCACTTATGTAGATAACCCAAGGTCTGATTGACCTTAGCAGAATTACAAGGCTAATCTTTACATAAGGATGAGCTGTTCTTGAACAATATCTCCAGTGTAATAGGCAGAGACAGGGTTTTTTTTTTAACATCATGTACAAAAAGGCTGGACTTCTCCTTGCCCATTTCTCATTAAACTGTGTATTGAAGGGAGGGTAAGAAAAAATGGGACATTATGTTAATGGATTCCATTGTGTCCCTCCCTCAATACTTCAAGGTACCACTGCAGATTACAGTTGTAGGCTGTTCCATGCTCATGTATTTTAATAACTTGTCCCCTTTCCTCTCCTTCAAGTGTCATAAAACACAGGCTAAGTTGCTCCATCTGTAGTTCTACTTGTTGGGCTGGTAGAAATTTTGGTGGGGAAAAGTGCCCCCAAAACATGAAGCGGCACCAAACAGCAAAGAAAGTAGAGGCAGCATATTTTGAAAAATCAAAGTGGCAGAATGAAAAACCTCAACATAAATAACTGTCTTGAGGTGCTTCTCCCACTCACCACTAAGGGCTAATATGTAACATTAAGTAGGCAGATAGATGGTTTTTTGGTGAAAGCACATGACTAGGATTGTGGTTCCATTAGGAGAGCAGTCTATTCCTAGCTCTTCCACAGACTTGCTGTATGACCTTGAACAACTCACTCAGACTCTCAAAGCCTCAGTTTCCCCAACTTTTAAGTTAGGGTAAGAAAGCTTACTACACAGGGGTGTTGTGAGGCTAAATGTATGAAAAGCACACTGAGATTTCAGATGGAATGCTCTAAGTGAAGAGTATTACTATTATTGTGCTAAACCAGGCAATTTCTGTCATCTGTGTTGCAAGATAATTTGTTGCTGAATAGTATCTACAGTTTTCATTCAGTGTTAGAATTGTCAGCTTCCTTATAACGACAAAAAAAAGGGGAATCACAGCCTCTGTTCACATTTGAAATCCCCACAGAAATACAGTATGTGGCTGATCAAACCATGACCATATCATATCGGTATGCAAAGATGTGTATTTTGGACATTCTTCTGTCAGAAAGCTGTGTAGCTATTACACTTGCCCTGCTGGAGAGAAGATTCATGTGATAAAATGATACACACATCCCTACTAAATCCTTGGAAAAATCAAATGGTCTTCACTTGTACATTAGATATAAAACACTGTTATATGATCTTCTATGCCATTCTTCAATGTGTTTTCAAATATCTCTAGGTTCTTTGTAAACTCAGTATGACAAATTAATATTATTAATAAATAATATTAATTATACATCTTCACATTAAGCCCCTCCATTGCAAATAGGAGTTTTATATTCATTGCAAGCATTATCAGTGTCACAACGTGGCATTCAGATTAACACTGAATACTGCATAGAGAGCAATCTGGACTATTGGCAAATAACAAGTTTTACAAAATAGAACCCACTAATTTATTCTAATTACCATATGTTTCACAAATTTAACTGTACTGGTTACTGAATACTATATTTTATTGCTAAACAAGTGATAGTTAGAGACCATATCTCCTAGCTTCCTAAACACCATGCTGTAATAAAAGTTTTAAGGCAAAATGTGCAAACTTTATACAGAAAAGTCTCCCAGTAATTTCAACGGAAGATTTCCCTGTATTTTTGTGTAGTATACACCTAAAATGTGAAATTACTGTCTTAAATGAGTCTGTTCATCTACTTTTTGGTAGGTTCTCAATCACATTATATTGGAAAACTTAACTACTTGAATTGGTAGATAAATTTACAATCATGTTTGATGAAAGTTACTATGTGTTCTAAATTTAGCTACCACCAATTTCCTTTATATCTTTTTACAGTTTACTTATATGTTTTATAGATTGTCTTGTATTTATTCTGTCTTGACAGTAAGGCTATTGAATCTTTCACCATGTATCACTACAAAGGTATTTGAAAAGTTAAATACTATAATGTTTAGCTTTCCAATTACCTTATTATTCAAAGAATCTTTAGAATTGCTGACTCAGGGCCAAATCCAGCAGTCCTTTCAAAGGCAAAACTCTCATTAAGGCCGCAAATGGATTTTTTGTCTAATAAGGACGTAGGTCCAAGTGTACTCTCCCTTACAAATACCCTTGGGATGATGGCAGGAGGCCCAGGAAACTCTGTGGGTTTCCATGAAATTGGCCTGTCAATGAGAGGGGTTAGGATACCTGTTGTAGGAAACACATGGTTCAGCTTTCCAACCCTGATACCTGCAGGCTTATTGGGGGTTGTTCCTTCATGCTGCTGCTCTGGAACCCTGACAGCACAGTTGCTACAAGAGTCACACTGACATAGACCAAGCATTCTGCACTCAAGTAGCATTAACTTAGATGCAGAAATACACTAGAATATTCACTGTCTAGAAGGAAGAGAATGCTATGGAGGGGGCTCTTCCCCTTCCTCAAAACCCTACAAAACTCCAAAAGAGGAGTGACTATGGATTTCTGGGGAGGTAATGGGGATTGACACCACAGAGGCAACATTCCTCCGTTTCCATGCTCTCCCAAGAGAGATCTGCTAGAGCAAGATCACTTCCATTCATGGAAGTGGAAAGGAAGATTGGGGTCTTTGTAGAAACCTTAGGATTTGGCCTCCATTTGTATGAAATAATGATTGCATCATTGATCTAGGCTTAAACATGGGAAATAATCCATACCTGCTTCCTAAACGGTCCTCTGATTTCTTAGCCAAGAACAGCCTGCAAATATCTTTTGTTTCCGCCGTGAAGTTGGCATGCTCAAATTTCACCTCATCTTCCAAGGTTCTTTTTTTCACTTCATCCTTATTGACCTTTTCTTTGAAATCCTTGAATGGAGTTCGACCCGCAACCATCTCATAAATACTACATCCCATAGCAAACCAGTCCACGGGGTAGGAGTAATTCTCTTCCTTCAGGATTTCAGGAGCCATATAACCATTAGTCCCAGCCTATGGCAATCAAACATATATGTTTACTAGACAATGGCAATAATGAAATACATAGGAGTAAGTACATTTTAGTCTCCTACAGTTAATTACATCAAGCCGCAAAATGTATCTGAAGGTATCAGTAGCAAACATGACAGAATTGTGCTTATAGAAACTACAGATGACATTCTATAGATGTGCATCTATGTAATATCCATATAACAGCTTTGGCACATGATTGAATTATTTCTGTTGGTTAAATATCTTTCTATATGGAAACCTTTAAAATATGATCTGCAAAGGAAAAATATGGATTTGTCCCATTTTTGCATGATGTATAAAGAAAGCCTGAGAGGTTTTGTTTTTTAAAAAAATATTTCTTTCTGCTTTATTTTTTTCTTTCACATTAGAAATTCAGGCCTTATCTACCCTGTTTTCCTAGAAGAATATGAAGAACTGAGGAACAGAAGGTACAGCACATCACGAGAAACCAGGGGAGTGAAAACTGATTAACTATTAACATCTATTTGACTTAACCATTTGGGAAAAATCCTTTCCTTAATAAGGATTTACCACCACCCAGAGGCGATGCGTGGAGGAGGGCATGAGGGGGGTCACGTGTCCCCCTTCGATTTCTGCCAGGGATTATATTTATATAATATATATAATTATATATATATAGTTTTTGCGGGGAGTGGGTTCAAAATACATCCCACCTACACTACCAACAGTAACACGTTACCTCTGCCATTCCCATCCCTTCAATTAACAGCAGAGAACGCTCTCAACCCACATCTCTGAGTCATCTAAGTAGTTTCCTTGCAAAAACAGGAAAGAAAACATTCAATTTTCCTGATATTTTAAGGTTCAAAAAGCAACAACAAAATAATACCTTCAGGTCTTCTTTAAAATTCATTACGAAACACAAAAGGAAACAAATCCAGTTCCCCCTTCCAGGTCCCTTGTAAGCAATGCACCAACAAATGAGCCTTGCTTGAATATTGTGTGGTATTCTGCATTCAGGTTGGGGAGAATTAAGGAGTCAGCATTAGCTAGTTGCAGCACATAACTCTGAACTAAGAACATTAATAGATATAGGACAAACTGACCATGCCCTATGGTTATAACTACAATCCTCCTATTGACAGATCTGTATCACTCAGACTGTAGGGCAGGCAAAGTAGGATTCCAAATGAGTTCTACTGGATTTCTGGTAAGTTGATTTCCTTGAGAGGAGGAAATCACTCTTTGCCTACACTGCCAAGGTATTACCATCATTAGTGTGGGTGGAAGCCTTAGTATAGATAAGGCTCCCACAACCAGACCCATTTTTACCCCTGTATTAGTTATACCTGTTATCTAGCAGATTTAACTATCAGAATGGTAAAAGTGCCAAAAGTCACTTGAACTTTTTCTATGCCTTTTTGAACTGATGGGAATCTTTCTTCTTTTTCTTTTTAGTATAGACATGGTCTTGGTGCAAAATCCAATTGACGGTTGTTCAAGATTATGGTTGCTATTAGTACCAGAGTTCTACTGTTGGCGTCTGATGAAGTGGGTATTCACCCACGAAAGCTTATGCTCCAATACATCTGTTAGTCTTAAAGGTGCCACAGGACTCTCTGTTGCTTTTTACAGATCCAGACTAACACAGCTACCCCTCTGACTGTTGGCTGAGGGAGTCACTCTGAGCCAAAGCAGAGGTGCCTCAGGAAAGGATAACTGAAATCATAGCTCATTTGGGGCACACAAAGGAATTTGTGAGTGGTACAATTAAACACATGCACAGGCAGTTTCAGTTTGAGTGGTGGGAAGACTATTATTCCTTCAGCTTTAGGCACAATGTTCCTCTCTTTGTCAGTTTTTCAACCCCCTATAAACCTCAACTCCTGCCAATGTGTATATATATATATCCCATAATATGGCTAGGCCAGGCCATTGTTTACAAAAGGTAGGCAGTAGATGAAATACCCTTCCTTTTCCTTGCTAGTAACTATTCTCATTTAGAGACATGGGGCCAAATCATCCCCTTTGCTGACAGGCAGGAGGAAGATGAGAGCCCAATTATCAGCCAGATGCGGCCAGTAAGCACAGAAAGGAAGAATGGAGCCAAAGTGGCACTCTCTCTCTTGTTGACTCACCAAGTCCACAGAAGTTACTCTGCTTTGTAGAGTTATATGGGGTGGATGGAGCTCTCAGTCTGACATTTCCCCCTAGGCAATCTGCACTATTTGTGTTGGATTTTCCCACTGGAATTTGATTCTGCCCCAGGGAGAGTTAAAATCTTATTCATGGCTACTCCTCCATTCAGAAAGGGGGCATTGCGTAACTGTGGACCAGAAACCCAGAGTCATGCTATCTGGAGGAAAGATGAGGGACCAGGGAGAAGTACAGAGAGGCTGATTTCTACACAAATGCCTTAATGTGAGGGTAGAACCTGAGTCCCTATGAATGGTGGGCAGCTACATGATCAGAAAGCATAAATGGTGTGGCTATCTGCATGTCTACAGACCCACAAGGGGTAGTATGGTAGGAACTATGCATAGCCTCTGAGGTACTTTTTCCTTGTCTTGTTTTTTAGTGGGAGGCAATAAGCATTCTCAGTTTGATTAGGCCAGAGGTGAAGCTGATTTAGTGAGTGATACCCTGAAGAGCTGGTGAGCCACTTCATCATCAAATGGAGTCACAGAGAGCAACACAATAATCACAGTGTTACATCCTGGCATTGTGTTTCTGTTAAGACATTGCTGTGCTAGAATTCAGCCTCATCACATGCTGAACAATATCAAGACACACATGACATAGCACTGCCAGAATGTCATTCCTTGATCATCAGTGTGGGTCACTGCAGCTCCATTAAGCAATACTTTCTCTCTTTCACCCCTCTCTTTTCCCTTCCCCAGCACGGCTGCTTGAAGGGCTGGTTGCCAGGTGCCTTTAGCCTATTTGATACGCATAAACGGCATAACTGTGTTAGTCATGCAATACAGGAGGTGGCTTTGACTGATGTGGCGCTCATGCTCCTAGAGCTCAGGCAAAGCAAGGGGAGCTCCAGTCCTACCCATAGATTCAAAAGAACTGTCAGACACGGTCCAATAGGTGCATCATTGTTTCAGTGAAAATTAGGGATGGATCAGCCAGGTGATGGTTGGGGTCAGATTAGGTTTAGGTGAGAGATCAGGATTTGGATTAAAGGCTGAATCAGGGGTAGAGTCTGAGGATCTAATGTAATGGAACTGTAATTCTGTGAGCTGTTACGAAAATTCAGCTCAAAGTGAGGGAAGTCTTGCAAGATCTGCTATTCTCATGAGGTTTCCACCATTGTATCCAAAATCTTGAGAGCTGCTTCTCACAAAATTTCAGCAGAATTTGAACCCAAATTGAAAAGAACCCAGGTTCTAGTTCTAGACCTGGCCCAGAATCCAAAATAAAGGAATAAGTTAAAATGTCAGAGTTTAAATCCAGCTTCCCACCCCCTGAAATTCAAAGGGATTCAGATTTGACCATTCTCTGGTGGAATATATAGATAGATAGATAGATACTGACCCATATGCTTAAGAAACTGGGGGAGGAAGAAACCGAGTAAATCTCACAACAATTTCAATCAGCACAGGAACTGGCAAGCAGAGGGACAAATGGAATTTAGATTTCTCTGTCTTCTCCTATATAGCTAAAGGTCTGGGCAAAAAGTTTTTATTGAAGAGAAAGGGCTATAAAACCACAAGCACTCAGCTATGTAAACAACTGAGCAGTAAATAAGGAAAATAGGAAGGGATGTGCTGAAATAAGAAGATGCAGGGCGTTGTCAGGAAACACACTGACCAGAACAATTCAATGCCCTGAACTGGCAGAGCAAACATCTTTCAAGTGAAGATTTAGCTATATTTCTTGGGATAGGATTGGATTGGAGGAAACCTAGAATTTGCACAGTCTTTACTCTTATATGTACAAATCAGTACATGTCAAAAGGTGACATAATTAAAAAATGACATAACTAGCACAATAAACCTCTTGTAGCTGCACAAAAGACTGAGGCCAAAATGACTCAGGACTCTTTCCCACAGCATAGCAAAGGTATATCGAAGCATATTCTCATCTTGATACACTGAGTTTTTAACTGCACAACTCTTTGTAATTGTAATGGGATTTGGGTGGCTAAAAGATAGTGATTTAAGTTGAGAATATATCCGCTGATCTCCAAAGCAGGAGTCAGAGAAAGCCATTTATCTTGCTCCCGTCTAGGTCAAAGAAAACAGGAACGTATCTTACATTGACTTAACAATATAAAAGTGAGAACAGGATGGGAAGCAAGGAAATTAAAATGCACTGGAAGAAGGGAATGAAGGTGGCAAGTGCACATTACTGAAGGCGGTTCAATTTTCCAACATTGAGATTTTGATCCTGGTTCACTGTGGAATATTTGACTCAGTTAAACTAATGAGGATATCTCCCAACACAGATATTATTTGTGCTCTTAAGTTTATTACTGCTGTTTTTCAGTTAAAAAATCCTCAGAAGTCATTGTTTCTATAACAACGTGCAGACTTTATTGTTTTCACTTGGTACAAATTGCAAACAGATTTAAAGAGATTATTATTAATTGGAAAAGTATTTTGTAACTAAAGATTTATCAATATTAGGACAAATTCTATTGTGTGACTGGAAACAGGTATAGTAAATGCAACCTCAAACAGTCACATTACTGTATTGCCAAAACACTGTTAATATGCTCCAGTCTTGCCTGAGACTTGCCCTCTCTTTTGTGCCACAATATTCCTGCTAAGAGCATATGGGCCATTGTCTAGTCAGGAAGACCATGTATGTGGGCACATAAACATGCAGACCAACCCCTGCATCAGCTAGGCATGTCCCATTAGGCACTTTCAGAAAAAATAATGGAGGACCCACAGCATATGGTGTTGCCACAATTTTTTGGAAGAGGCAAAATCCAGGCAGTCCATGTGCCTCTTTCTCTGTCTGTAGTTCTTCTGGCATGCAGCTAGAGTCCAATGCCAACCATTCTGTGCTTCCATTCATCTCTGTCATGGAAACCTTTTATCTGAATTGTAGAGGGTGAGTAAGCTGCTTTATTTTTTCTACTTTGTTCAAATGCTTGCATTAAAGTGAATTTTAATGTTATTATTTTAAGTGGGACTTTTAAAGCAATTTCTGTCTTCTTTTTTTTATTTAAAGAGGAACAGCCAGAAATATAAAATCAAAGTCAATGACCAAATTCTGCTGTCAGACATATGAATCACATTTATGGGCACCCCATACATAAATACCAGGGTAAAATATGGCTCTAGAATTGATACCAAAAGGGCAAATCCAGCCACCAGACACACAAAGAATTTCAATTAAGGGCCATAGGTATTTTGAGAATGGATTGACAACAAGACATAGTTGAATTGATGTAAGAAGCACGCTGAAGAGAGAAAACTCCTTTTTGAAATTTTATTTTGTGTATTTTTAAAAAGCCACCTTATTTTTTAATGTGTTCTCATAACACAAGACTTAACTCTGGGAGTCATCACATGCACTCAAGTCACACTGGAGCCAAAGGAGCTTAGCACATTGTGAGGGCTTTCAGCAGGACTGGCTTAAAATTTAAATGCTTATACACTGACCATACTGTCCTGAAAAAGGTAAAGTACTAGTAATGCCCTGGGTTTTAAAACACTGTGGCATCTGGGCTCCTAGCAAATAGGGTAGGGGAAGAAACACAATATAACTTTGCAGTTTCCATCAGCACAGGAACTGGCAAACCGAGGTGAAAAAATGGGATTTCTCTCTTTCTACCTTTCCCCATAGATCTGTACAAAACAAATTCAGTCAACATCATAAACCAAACAGCAAAGCAAATCAGAACATCTATCTTTTGTTTGCCATGGCACAAGAACTGTTGAACGGGGGGCGGGGGGGGGAACCAAACTGAGTTTAGCTCTATCAGCTCTTTCCTGGGGCTCAGTTCTTCTTTCCTCCAAGGGGTGCCACTGACTGCTTTGTTCTCTTTCCCAGCTGTTCTTCTGCTCCTTCAGCAGTGACCTTACCAGACGTTGGAGGAATGTAGCATTAGATCACAGGAAGCTGTTGATAGCTCTAAATTTCAAGATATTTTTTCTGCATGTGAGTTCCTGGGCCCCAGACAGGGGAAGAGAATAACTGATCTTTCTGTGCCATTCATTTAATAATGGTAATTTGAATGTTTTATTTTTTCCCAGAGCAACTGTGAGGAGGAATGGAGAAAAACTTAAATTGGTGATACAGAACTACAGTTTCCCATCATCCTGTTATCTTGGCAAATATTCACATTACAGCAATAATCCACTTGATCGCTTAAATAAATGGGGTGATTATTTTTAAAGCCAAGATAAAATTAGGTTTCTGTAACAAATGAAAACATTCCTTGTTTGTATCCTATAAAAAGACTTACAGAACCCAGAAGAATTTAGCGCAGCTGCAATTACTGCTTAGCAAATACAAGGACTTCCTAGGGTTTGTCTACACTGCAGTAGAGAGATATGATTCCCAGAGTGGGGAGACAGACTTGTGCTAGCTCAGCCCAAGCTAGCTTACTAAAAATAGCAGTAGCTGCTTCCAATAGCAGTTTTTATCCAAGCTCTGGCATTGTGTTCCTTTGGAACTTTGGACAAGTCCTTTACCTTCTCTGCCTCAGCTCCTCCATTCATAACATAGGGATAATATTACTTCCTTACTAAAGAGGCGTGTTTTGAGAATTAATTACTTAGTGGTTGTAGAATACCATATAAGTATTATTAGTGTAAGAGAAGAAGTCTACTCTACATATACTTAAGAAGATCCTCTGGAAATGAATGTAAAAATAGTATTAGAGCTTTTAATAGCACTATGAGTGGGCTACTTACTCAGCAGAAGTCATCAAACAAATATTACAATCTGTGCAGGTGTTTTCCTTCTCTGTTTACTTCTCTCAGTAGCGTATCAGGAAATATTAGCAGGTGATGATGAGCCAAATCTTCTATGGTGCTCAGCACCCTTAACTGCCACTAAAATCTGTGGGATTTGAGGGTGCTTGCATCTTATTGGTACCACTTAGCATCAGGACTCATGTTAGAGATACAATTAGGTTAAAGTCACTCTAAATAAAGAGCCAAATTCAGCCAACACATACATGGGTACAAGCCCAGACTTCACTTGCTCCTGTGGCTGTAGAGCAGGGGTGGCCAATCTGAGCCTGAGAAGGAGCCAGAATTTACCAATGTACATTGCCAAAGAGCCACAGTAATATGTCAGCAGCCACCCATGAGCTCCCACCCCCCTGCTCCCAGTGCCTCCCGCCCACCGGCAGCCCTGCCGATCAGCGCCTCCTCCTCCCTCCCTGCACCTCCTGATCAGCTGTTTCGTGGCGTGCAGGAGGCTCTGGGGGGGAGGGGGAGGAGCGAGGGCATGGCAGGCTCAAGGGAGGGGATGGGAAGGGGTGGAGTGGGGGCAGGGCCTGTGGCAGAGCCAGGGGTTGAGCAGTGAACACCCCCTGGCACATTGGAAAGTTGGTGCCTGTAGCTCCAGCCCCTATACAAGGAGCCGCATATTAACTTCTGAAGAGCCGCTTGTTGCTCTGGAGCCACAGGTTGGCCATCCCTGCTGTAGAGTCTGTGCCTAGTTTTGCATTTGACAACATATTATTAATGTGTTTGGGAGTGGGGAGGAGGATGACTTTTTTTTCAGTCATTTTTGGCCAGATTTTGATACCCTTAATCACACTGAGTGGAACCTTACTCTGAAAACAAAGGGACTGTTCACAATGTGATCAAGGGTACTTGGATTTTGTGAGTAGCCTACATCTACAGTACCACAGCTTATGGATTGCTCACAAAAGTATCATGTAAACCTCATTCAGCCAAAGGCAGCCAAATCAACATTTCAAAGAAAAATATGATTGGCTAAGTATTTAGGCCATATAACCCTTTCCCTGCCACATGCATGTTTCTGACAATATTCAGTAAATACACACAAAATGTATGCTGTGCATTCATACCATATTGATCAACAAAACTGTCAGATAGGTTCCTATATTTCACAAAAAATTATATGAATTTCAAACCATTATATAAACTGATATATGGTACTTGAAGACATCACTCCAATATACTTATGCCTCATGGTTTCCATAATAACTAATCAGCTTCAAACGACAAAGAGACTAAAATTAATAATAGTATTTATATGATGTTTTTCATCTTCCAAGAGCTTCATAAATGTTCACTAATTAATCCTCATAACAGTCCTATGCTCTAGGTAAGGAATATTATCTCTTTTTTTACTGTTTAGCAATTATGAGTTCGGTTGGGCTGTGCAGGATCGAGCCTTTAATGCCAAACAAAGTCCCTTTGTGCTACTCCAGTCGTGCAAGGGGGACTTAAAGCTGGCCTAAAGGGGCCCAGGGGTTCCCTTGACATTAAAGAAACCTGGTGATCACCTGCTCTCCTCCACTGTGTAGGATGTGGGTCAGAAATTAGAAAGTAGGTGGCTAAAGTACTCAGCATCCTGGTGATCTTTAGCCAGTAAAAGAGCCCTTCAGCCAGGCCCAGAATTGAGGAAGGCAGAAGGCTGGACAGATTCACCTTTGCTTCCCCCACTCTGCTCAGCATGAGGTTGACACCTCTAAGGATCCAGTCCTGGTAAAGTGCTGTGAGATTCATGGATAAAGAGACAAAGTATTACACTATTATACTACCACTAACAGATGCTTTATAACAGTGGTTCTCAACCTTTTTTCATTTGCGGAACCCTAACAAATTTTTAATGGACATGCGGACCCCTTTGGAAATCTCAGACTTAGTCTGCAGAGCCCCAGGGGTCCATGGATCACAGGTTAAAAACTACTGTCCTATGATAACAACAACCTTTTGTGGACCCCTTAGACACAGGTTGCAGACCCCCAGGGGTCCGCAAACAACAGGTTGAGAACTACTGCTTTATACCATCTAGCAGGATCCATTTTTTAAAAAAAATAGCAAAATCCCACTAGTGAAAAAGAGTAAACTCAATGTATCAGAGAGCTATGATGAAATCAGTGCTGGTTTTGAAAGTATTAAATAGTAGTAATATATAAAATAATCACTTTGTTGCTAATTCTGAACAAATGCTGAGCTGTCACTTTAAAAGCACAAAGGAAGAGTAATTTCTACAGAATCTTAACCAACAGGGATTGGTGTGTGCTAATGAACAAAGATCAGCAGTATCAGAACTGGCTAAGTTATTTTTCATTTCAGAATTGTGACCCCCTACCCACCAGTTCTTAGCTGTCTTGAAATGAAACCGCAAGTTTCAGGAACATCTAAATAGCTTTTCTTTTGTTTTCCTAAGAAACCTAATCTTACAAAAAACAAACATACAGGAGGGCAAAGGGACATTTTGAATATGATTTTAACCAAAACATGTTTTTCCTATTCAAATATTATGATGTCCTTCAAATATATAAAACACAGCACAGGAAAACTGTTAAGAAGCCTATATATACATCTTAAGGGGCTTTGCTTTTATGATTACTATAATGTCAATAGAATCCCTTGAAGTGTTTGCATAACTTTATTGCTCAGTTATCAGTGTAGCATTTAACCTCTCTCTCTCTCTCTCTGGCTTGCATGTGTTGTTGCCTGCAGACTGTATGGTCCCTGCTTGTCTGGGCCTGATCCTGCTTTCTTTGCAGAACCATCCCTCCCCATGAGCGTGGGCCTTGTCCCATTACCCATTTAGCAAGGAGGGTGGGCTCTGCAATTAGCCCCAACCATCCAGGTCCCCTTTCTTCATTTCCTTTCTCTCTTGTTGCTCTGAGGTGGTCATTCTGCCAAGTAGGTAGGGATCCTTTCTGACTGAAGGCACAAGTACAGAGTGTTATCTTGCAAAATTTTCTTTACCCATCTTAAGATTTGTCTGTTTCTTTGGTCACTGTTGGTGCTATTAGGGAAGAAATGCTTCTTAACAGCAGAAAGACCTTGGCCTACAAACCCGCAGAAGACTATTCCCCGAGCCTAGGACAGGTAAGGGTGGGTACTTAAATTGACCAGGGTTTGTCCTGAGCCAAGGACGGGTCAGGGTGGGTGCCTTATGCCCCAAGCCCAGGACGGGAAAGCATGAGGTGCCTAAATTAACCAGGTTATGCCTTGAGCCCATTGTAGGGTAAAGGTGGGGTGTCCTAGATTGTGCACACACTGTTACCCACACTAAAAGCTACATTAATGTTAACTTGTAAAATACTTGACTTACCACAACCACACTCAGTATGGCCCAAGCCTGCTCCCACTGAAATCAATGGCAAAATTCCACTGACTTCAATGGAACATGATTTGGCCCCCTAAGATTGGTCATTCTGCATATCTTAAGGCACAAAAGTTAACCCCACAAGCAAAATCCTGCTCACCTTTCTTACACCAATGAATTCAGCATTATTAAACATATAAATAAGATCAGGAAGACTGGGCTCCATATGCAACAATATAAGAAGTACATATGTGCAACATGGCCGAGTTACAACTGCTGTGGAAACCCTAGCTCAGCTCATCCACTCCAGTAGGAGGAAGACGAGGGAAGGAAAGTTATGTAAGGACTGCTTTGTGAAGATGCTCCCATAGTGTTTCGTCAAGAAGATGGAGTTTGCTTCATATGCAAAAGTCTATGCTAGAGTTAATTATAAACAGTTATGGGTTTTTTAAAATTATTTATTTAATAAGTTTTAACAAGCTTATAAATCTTTGCCATATATAAATATCAGAAACAAAACAATCATTACAACAGTTAGATTTTGTTTAAAGAGACATTATACAGGAATATAGTCAGAGACCTTTCAATTTAACAAGGTGTTACTGTCACGGAGTGTGGGGGAGACAAGGTCCTGCACCCCCGGCTTCCTGCGATTCACCATGACTCTCAGCCAGCCAGTAAAATAGAAGGTTTATTTAGATGACAGGAACACAGTCCAAGACAGGTCTTGAAGATACAGACAACAGGACCCCCTCAGTTAGGTCCCTCTTGGGGGGGCCAGGGAGGCCAGAGCCCCGTTGGGAGGCCAGAGCCCCATCTAGGCTCCCCTCCATTTTCCCAGCCAGCTCCAAACTGAAACTCCCTCCAGCCGACTCCCTCAGCCTCCCCCTGGCTCCTCCCCCCAGCCTTTGTCCAGTTTCCTGGGCAGAGGTGTCACCTGGCCTCCAACCCCCTTCCTGGGTTCTCATGTTACCTGTTCAGGTATTTTCCCTCAAGGAAAGTCTCGCATCCCCCAATGCAGACAGTCCCAGCAAAACTCCCCTGCAACCTTCCCAGGCCAACACTCCCCACTCAGCATTCAAAGAACACATTAAGAACATTCCCACTTCGTCACAGTTACTGTATTATTGAGTGAGCATCATTATAAAACTATGTTGTTTCCAATGAAGCATGTTTTTAATCATGACTCTTCTTGTTCACATGTAGAGCAAAATTGTGTTTAACACTGTCTTTGTTAAAAGACTAACCTATTATCTAACACAATGCATTTTTCCCAGTACAGATAAAGCCTAGAGATTTGCAGGAGTGCAGCTACACTGGTAGCTAGCGAGTGATAGCTGTAACTGGGGCAAATTCACTGTGTAGAAAAGGATTAATATTTAGCCTGCAAAGATGTTGATTTAGAGGTATCTTCATTAAGATCTTGACTGCTTTATAATTATGAAGGGCTATGGGTGCCAGGGGCTCCCTTGACCCCCCAGGCATTACTATCCATCATTCACACTCTTTCCCCCCATATTTCATAGCACATGAGGGGTTCTAGGAGTCAAACACACAGGAAAGGGAGCATAAGAATGGTCATACTGGGTCAGATGAATGGTCCATCTAGTCTAGTATCCTGTCTTCCAACAGTGGCCAATGCCAAGTGCTTCAGAAGGAATGAACAGAACAGGCAATCATCGAGTGATCCATCACCTGTCATCCCAGCTTCTGGCAATCAGAGGCTAGAGACACCAGAGCATGGGGTTGCATCTCTGACCATCTTGACTAATAGCCATTGATGGACTAGCCTCCATGAATTTATCTAGTTCTTTTTTGAATCCCAGAGAAGAATCTGGGTGAAAACAAATAAAGGCAAAGGTGGCCTGTCTCTGAGGCAGTCTTTTGGGATTCAGCTCTATGAGCTTGGTCTATCAGTCTATTGCCTCTTACTGGGGCCTACCTTCTGCCCCTCCACTTGGGGCATACTGCTTTGCTGCCTGTCAGTGCAACTTCGGGAAAGGTGCAGCCTGTGACTGACCTTCTCAGCTGACCTGTCTCTGTTGCCAGCAATCTGAGGTGGAACAGCCTTCTTCCTGTTCACGAACCCTTCCTGTGACAGGTTTCCCTTTTTAAGTGCCTCCCACTCCAGGGTGATCTAGCCTTGCAGGTGTGCCTCATTAGGACTGAATAGGCCCAGAAGAGTTTGTTGGTCTCCTCAAAGCCAGAGTGAGGGCATGTCCCTTCACAAGAGCATAAAGAAAACCAGTCAGTTCCTCCTTGTTGCCCATTCCTATTATATGAGATAAAGAGGACACTAGAAATGAAAGGGCAGTAATTTTAAAATAAATATAACACAACCCTGCTTTACACACCATATATTCAACCTGAGTAAGCTCACATGTATGCACTTCTAGATAAAAGAATGCCTAGGCAATAGGCATAGGTATATCCTGAAGACCAGCTTCAGTGCATGCTTGTTTCAATAAGGAAATTTAATATAGTGCTTATGTACTATCTGCGATTTTAAATCACTCTTTACTTCTTTATTTCTAAAATAGGCGTTCTTCAAACCTGGTCATTTTTATGGATTCTACCATCCTAATCATAAGGATCTGAATCCAGGAACCACCAAGCATCTCAGGAAAAACAGAGTATTTCCTTCATAGGTCTAAAGTTATCTAAACTATCTAACTGTTAAAACTAATATTAGCTATCTTAATTTACAACTGTCTTTAAGTAGGGGCAAGAAAATATGAATGACAAGCTAGCAAGAAGAGCCAGAGGAAATGGAGGAAACTAAGGACATGTGGGTAATGTAACTCCTTATATATCCTGGCATGAAGGATTACTTAATTCACTGATTATACAAAAATGACCAAATCAGATTCAACAAACCTTTCCATACATACAAACAAAATCACCTTTGGGTTGGAAAAAGTACATGAGCAATTATAGGGTAATTTCACTGAAGAGTTGCAAGTGCCTAAAACAGGGACTTACGATGGAAGTGCTTCCTTAAGTAGAATGCCACTACTTTCATGCGAATAACCTAACACAGTGGTTCCCAAACTTGTTCCGCCGCTTGTGCAGGGAAAGCCCCTGGCGGGCCGGGCCGGTTTGTTTACCTGCCATGTCCACAGTTTCGGCCGATTGCGGCTCCCAGTGGCCGCGGTTCGCTGCTCCAGGCCAATGGGAGCTGCTGGAAGCGGCGGCCAGTACGTCCCTCAGCCCGCGCCGCTTCCAGCAGCTCCCATTGGACTTGAGCAGCAAACCGCGGCCACTGGGAGCTGCGATCGGCCGAACCTGTGGACGCGGCAGGTAAACAAACCGGCCCGGCCCGCCAGGGGCTTTCCCTGCACAAGCTGCGGAACAAGTTTGGGAACCAGTGACCTAACACGTTTTATAAAAGGGGTATTTGGACTACTCCTGTTGATGTGTGGGTGGGAGTCTATTTATATATGAGATGCTATGAAGTTTTTATTGCCTTGAGTTTGGGATGAATATATTATTCATGACTCATGAAACTGTGAGGGAGTTATGCAGAACTTCCAAAACAAGTGGCAATAAAAAATTGATAGGTCCCATGTCTTTTGAAATGGGTTGCGAAGTTAAGTTTAGGGGAGTCTTTTATCACCACATATATAGTGTACACTGTAGTAACTAAGGCTCCAAAGTTATGAATTCCCCAGACATTAAGGATATTTTACAAAAGAGAGAAGAGTTCTGAGAAAATAAAGCTCAAGGTCTAATGGCTAGATTTCTTCAATATTCTGAGGAAACTCAGAAATGCTGCAGCCTTTCATAGGAGTGTATTATTGGTGCAGCTAGAAAGACTTTCTCTTTTTCCCAGTGATTGAGTGAATGAATTAAAAAAAATTATATCAAACATTAGAGATTATATAATGTGCCAGATACAGTAGTGAAAAATAGGAAACTTGATGGAATTTAATATTATGATTATATATATATAAAAAGGGAGGTTGATTATGAATGATACAGCTTTAGGCTAAATATTGTAAACTTTAAGGACAGGGCTTATTTTATGGGCAATCCTGTTAGGGAAAAAAAGGGGCTGTGTTCATATTGATTTCTTTTAATTTACTGACAAAGTGAAGAAGTAAGGCTTTCAGGGACATTGTAAATAAGAAGAGGGTAGCATTATCTCTTGTAAATGTAAACAAACTTGTTTGTCTTAGCGATTGGCTGAACAAGAAGTAGGACTGAGTGGACTTGTAGGCTATGAAGTTTTACATAGTTTTGTTTTTGAATGCAGCTATGTAACAAAAAAAATCTACATTTGTAAATTGTACTTTCACAACAAAGTGCTTGTATGAGGTGAACTGAAAAATACTATTTCTTTTAGAATCATAGAATCATAGAATCATAGAATCTCAGGGTTGGAAGGGACCTCAGGAGGTCATCTAGTCCAACCCCCTGCTCAAAGCAGGACCAAACCCAACTAAATCAGCCCAGCCAGGGCTTTGTCAAGCCTGACCTTAAAAACCTCTAAGGAAGGAGATTCCACTACCTCCCTAGGTAACCCATTCCAGTTCTTCACCACCCTACTAGTGAAAAAGTTTTTCCTAATGTCCAACCTAAACCTCCCCCTCTGCAACTTGAGACCATTACTCCTTGTTCTGTCATCTTCTATCACTGAGAACAGTCTAGATCCATCCTCTTTGGAACCCCCTTTCAGGTAGTTGAAAGCAGCTATCAAATCGCCCCTCATTCTTCTCTTCTGCAGACTAAACAATCCCAGTTCCCTCAGCCTCTCCTCGTAAGTCATGTGCTCCAGCCCCCTAATCATTTTTGTTGCCCTCCGCTGGACTCTCTCCAATTTATCCACATCCTTCTTGTAGTGTGGGGCCCAAAACTGGACACAGTACTCCAAATGAGGCCTCACCAGTGCTGAGTAGAGGGGAATGATCACATCCCTCGATCTGCTGGAAATGCCCCTACTTATACAACCCAAAATGCCATTAGCCTTCTTGGCAACAAGGGCACACTGTTGACTCATATTCAGCTTTTCGTCCACCGTAACCCCTAGGTCCTTTTCTGCAGAACTGCTGCCCAGCCATTCGGTCCCTAGTCTATAGCAGTGCATGGGATTCTTTCGTCCTAAATGCAGGACTCTGCACTTGTCCTTGTTGAACCTCATCATATTTCTTTTGGCCCAATCCTCTAATTTGTCTAGGTCCCTCTGTATCCTATCCCTACCCTCCAGCGTATCAACCACTCCTCCCAGTTTAGTGTCATCTGCAAACTTGCTAAGGGTGCAGTCCACACCATCTTCCAGATCGTTAATGAAGATATTGAATAAAACCGGCCCCAGCACCGACCCTTGGGGCACTCCACTTGATACCGGCTGCCAACTAGACAAGGAACCATTGATCACTACCCGTTGAGCCCGACCATCTAGCCAGTTTTCTATCCACCTTACCGTCCATTCATCCAGCCCATACTTCTTTAACTTGCTGGCAAGAATACTGTGGGAGACTGTATCAAAAGCTTTGCTAAAGTCCAGAAATAGCACATCCACTGCTTTCCCCTCATCCACAGAGCCGGTTATCTTATCATAGAAGGCAATTAGGTTAGTCAGGCATGACTTGCCCTTGGTGAATCCATGCTGACTGTTCCTGATCACTTTCCCCTCCTTTAAGTGGTTCAGGATTGATTCCTTGAGGACCTGTTCCATGATTTTTCCAGGGACTGAGGTGAGACTAACTGGCCTGTAGTTCCCTGGATCTTCCTTCTTCCCTTTCTTAAAGATGGGCACTACATTAGCTTTTTTCCAGTCGTCCGGGACCTCCCCCGATCGCCATGATTTTTCAAAGATAATGGCCAATGGCTCCGCAATCTCATCGGCCAACTCCTTTAGCACCCTCGGATGCAGCGCATCCGGCCCCATGGACTTGTGCTCGTCCAGCTTTCCTAAATAGTCCCGAACTACTACTTTCTCCACAGAGAGCTGGTCACCTCCTCCCCATACCGTGCTGCAGAGTGCAGCTGTCTGGGAGCTGACCTTGTCTGTGAAGACAGAGGCAAAAAAAGCATTTAGTACACTAGCTTTCTCCACATCCTCTGTCACTAGGTTCCCTCCCTCATTCAGCAAGGGGCCCACACTTTCCTTGACTTTCTTCTTGTTGCTAACATACCTAAAGAAACCCTTCTTGTTACTCCTAACATCTCCGGCTAGCTGCAACTCCAAGTGTGATTTGGCCTTCCTAATTTCACACCTGCATGCCTGAGCAATACTTTTATACTCCTCCCTGGTTATTTGTTCAATCTTCCACTTCTTGTAAGCTGTTTTTTTGTGTTTAAGACGAGCAAGGATTTCACTGTTAAGCCAAGCTGGTCGCCTGCCATATTTACTTTTCTTCCTACACATGGGGATGGTTTGTTCCTGCAACCTCAATAAGGTTTCTTTAAAATACAGCCAGCTTTCCTCTACTCCTTTCCCCCTCATGTTATTCTCCCAGGGGACCTTGCCCATCAGTTCCCTGAGGGAGTCAAAGTCTGCTTTTCTAAAGTCCAGGGTCTCTGTTCTACTGCTCTCCTTTCTTCCTTGTATCAGGATCCTGAACTCGACCATCTCATGGTCACTGCCTCCCAGGTTCCCATCCACTATTGCTTCCTCTACTATTTCTTCCCTGTTTGTGAGCAGCAGGTCAAGAAAAGCTTTTCCCCTAGTTGGTTCCTCCAGCACTTGCACCAGGAAGTTGTCCCCTACACTTTCCAGAAACTTCCTGGATTGTCTGTGAGCTGCTGTATTGCTCTCCCAGCAGATATCAGGGTGATTAAAGTCACCCATGAGAACCAGGGCCTGTGATCTAGCAATTTCTGTTAGTTGCTGGAAGAAAGCCTCGTCCACCTCATCCCCCTGGTCTGGGGGTCTGTAGCAGACTCCCACCACGACATTACCCTTGTTGTTCATACTTCTAAATTTAATCCAGAGACACTCAGGTTTTTCTGCAGTTTCGTACTGGAGCTCTGAGCAGTCATACTGCTCTCTTACATACAAAGCAACTCCCCCACCTTTTCTGCCCTGCCTGTCTTTCCTGAACAGTTTATATCCATCCATGACAGTACTCCAATCATGTGAGTTATCCCACCAAGTCTCTGTTATTCCAATTACATCATAATTCCCTGACTGTGCCAGGACTTCTAGTTCTCCCTGCTTGTTCCCCAGGCTTCTTGCATTTGTGTATAGGCACTTGAGATAACTCGCTGATTGTCCCGCTTTCTCGGTCTGAGACAGGAGTCCTCCCCTCTTGCGGTCTCCTGCTTGTGCTTCCTCCTAGTATCCCACTTTCCCACTTACCTCAGGGCTTTGGTCTCCTTCCTCCGGTGAACCTAGTTTAAAGCCCTCCTCACTAGGTTAGCCAGCCTGCTTGCAAAGATGCTCTTCCCTCTCTTCGTGAGGTGGAGCCCGTTTTATCATTTTTACAGTGCAAATATTTGTAATAAAAAATAATATACACTTTGATTTCAATTACAATACAGAATACAATATATATGAAAATGTAGAAAAACATCCAAAATATTTAATAAATTTCAATTGGTATTCTATTGTTTAACTGTGCGATTAAAACTGCGATTAATCGCGATTAATTATTTTGAGTTAATTGCATGAGTTAACTGCGATTAATTGACAGCCCTAACTATAACCTATAATTTAAAATGACTTTCCTCAACTTTTTCTTAAATAATCCAGTATGTTTTAATCCAGGGACAAACAGATTTTTCTGGCCACTATCAAATGCAATGTGACGACTAAAATAAAACTCATATGCATGTTTTGTTTTCATAGTAAAATATAGTTTATGGATCAAATTAGACCATCACAAATATACACTCATATATAACATGCAAAAATGGAAAGATTTAGACAACCTCAACTACTGGAGTTGCTGCCAGTCACCTATAATAAAAACTATATAGATAAATATAAGCTACTTTTCCACACAACAATCTCTTTAAACATAGATTTTAGAGAGACTGAAAGCAAAACAAGCATATATTATATAATATAAATTGTCCCTCTCTACTCTGCAGTTGCTTTAACAAGAACTCCTGACCATTGGGAACCAGGGTTTTGCATGTTTTTGCTACTGTGATAGCCAAAACATGACTAGACCTAACATTGCTCTATAGCACAATTTAATAACATTATCTTATGGGGGGGGGAAAAAAAAACCCAAACAAAAAAACACATCTATACCAGTCAGGAAGACAATGCTAACAACAAAAACTAATGTTAAGTGCCTAGTCTTCAGAAGAACTGATAGTCAGCAACATTCCCATTTAAAAATAAAATCTGTCTTAACCATCACTGAAATAATACCTTCATGATACATATTTAACATTCTAACACAACTAATTATTATCGACCACCTGACCAGGACAGTGATAGTGACGATGAAATGCTAAGGGAAATTAGAGAGGCTATCAAAATTAAGAACTCAATAATAGTGGAGGATTTCAATTATCCCCATATTGACTGGGAACATGTCACCTCAGGACGAAATGCAGAGACAAAATTTCTCGATACTTTAAATGACTGCTTTTTGGAGCAGCTGGTACGGGAACCCATAAGGGGAGAGGCAACTCTCGATTTAGTTCTGAGTGGAGTGCAGGAGCTGGTCCAAGAGGTAACTATAACAGGACCGCTTGGAAATAGTGACCATAATATAATAACATTTAACATCCCTGTGGTGGGAAGAACACCTCAACAGTCCAACACTGTGGCATTTGATTTCAGAAAGGGAAATTATGCAAAAATGAGGGGGTTAGTTAAACAGAAATTAAAAGGTATAGTGACTAAAGTGAAATCCCTGCAAGCTGCATGGATGCTTTTCAAAGACACTATAATAGAGGCCCAACTTAAATGTATACCCCACATTAAAAATCACAGTAAAAGAACTAAAAAAGAGCCACCGTGGCTTAACAACCATGTAAAAGAAGCAGTGAGAGATAAAAAGGCATCTTTTAAAAAGTGGAAGTCAAATCCTAGCGAGGTAAATAGAAAGGAACATAAACACTGCCTAATTAAGTGTAAAAATGTAATAAGAAAAGCCAAAGAGGAGTTTGAAGAAAGGCTAGCCAAAACCTCAAAAGGTAATAACAAAATGTTTTTTAAGTACATCAGAAGCAGGAAGCCTGCTAAACAACCAGTGGGACCCCTGGACGATCGAGATACAAAAGGAGCGCTTAAAGACGATAAAGTCATTGCGGAGAAAGTAAATGGATTCTTTGCTTCAGTTTTCACGGCTGAGGATGTTAGGGAGATTCCCAAACCTGAGCCGGCTTTTGTAGGTGACAAATCTGAGGAATTGTCACAGATTGAGGTGTCACTAGAGGAGATTTTGGAATTAATTGATAAATTTAACAGTAACAAGTCACTGGGACCAGATGGCATTCACCCAAGAGTTCTGAAAGAACTCAAATGTGAAGTTGTGGAACTATTAACTATGGTTTGTAACCTGTCCTTTAAATCGGCTTCTGTACCCAATGACTGGAAGATAGCTAATGTAACGCCAATATTTAAAAAGGGCTCTAGAGGTGATCCCAGCAATTATAGACCAGTAAGTCTAACATCAGTACCGGGCAAATTAGTTGAAACAATAGTAAAGAATAAAATTGTCAGACACATAGAAGAAAATTAATTGTTGGGCAAAAGTCAACATGGTTTCTGTAAAGGGAAATCGTGTCTTACTAATCTATTAGAGTTCTTTGAAGGGGTCAACAAACATGTGGACAAGGGGGATCCAGTGGACATAGTGTACTTAGATTTCCAGAAAGCCTTTGACAAGGTCCCTCACCAAAGGCTCTTACGTAAATTAAGCTGTCATGGGATAAAAGGGAAGGTCCTTTCATGGATTGAGAACTGGTTAAAAGACAGGGAACAAAGGGTAGGAATTAATGGTAAATTCTCAGAATGGAGAGGGGTAACTAGTGGTGTTCCCCAAGGGTCAGTCCTCGGACCAATCCTATTCAACTTATTCATAAATGATCTGGAGAAAGGGGTAAACAGTGAGGTGGCAAAGTTTGCAGATGATACTAAACTGCTCAAGATAGTTAAGACCAAAGCAGACTGTGAAGAACTTCAAAAAGATCTCACAAAACTAAGTGATTGGGCAACAAAATGGCAAATGAAATTTAATGTGGATAAATGTAAAGTAATGCACATTGGAAGAAATAACCCCAACTATACATACAATATGATGGGGGCTAATTTAGCTACAACGAATCAGGAAAAAGATCTTGGAGTCATCGTGGATAGTTCTCTGAAGACATCCACGCAGTGTGCAGCGGCGGTCAAAAAAGCAAACAGGATGTTAGGAATCATTAAAAAGGGGATAGAAAATAAGACAGAGAGTATCTTATTGCCCTTATATAAATCCGTGGTATGCCCACATCTTGAATACTGCGTACAGATGTGGTCTCCTCATCTCAAAAAAGATATACTGGCATTAGAAAAGGTTCAGAGAAGGGCAACTAAAATGATTAGGGGTTTGGAATGGGTCCCATATGAGGAGAGATTAAAGAGGCTAGGACTTTTCAACTTGGAAAAGAGGAGACTAAGGGGGGATATGATAGAGGTATATAAAATCATGAGTGATGTAGAGAAAGTAAATAAGGAAAAGTTATTTACTTGTTCCCATAATACAAGAACTAGGGGCCACCAAATGAAATTAATGGTCAGCAGGTTTAAAACAAATAAAAGGAAGTTCTTCACACAGTGGACAGTCAACTTGTGGAACTCCTTGCCTGAAGAGGTTGTGAAGGCTAGGACTATAACAGCGTTTAAAAGAGAACTGGATAAATTCATGGAGGTTAAGTCCGTTAATGGATATTAGCCAGGATGGGTAAGGAAGGGTGTCCCTAGCCTCTGTTTGTCAGAGGGTGGAGATGGATGGCAGGAGAGAGATCACTTGATCATTGCCTGTTAGGTTCACTCCCTCTGGGGCACGTGGCATTGGCCACTGTCGGTAGACAGGATACTGGGCTAGATGGACCTTTGGACTGACCCAGTACAGCCATTCTTATGTTAATTAAGTTTGATTTCCTCTATGTACAAAACAGATTTGTATTTTTTTTCTTGTGCTGAAAACTCAACAATGGACAATTAAAATATTAATTACAGGAAAAAGAAAGATGGTCTTCAAAATAAAAATTTCATCTAATCTGTACACAGCAAAATATTAAAAATGTGTTTATTTCAAGGTTGGGGGGAGGAAGAATGATAAAGGGCCTTTCCCCTTGACTGAGACTATGCCTATCAACATTCAACTCACTGGGAGTTTGATGTGGAAATTTAAAATCCCCCAATACCATGTAAGTACAATGCAAACAATTATAGGCTCCAGATGTAGCATCTCTAGATGTAACTTCATAACTGCCCTTTTGTCAAATATATAATATATATGGAACATTCATTCACTCATTATATATGTCTATGTGTTCTGGCCAGCAGGAGACAAATGTGCTACAAATGTGCTACATTATACAGTACACCTTTCTTGTGAACCACCATGACATTATCACTTTAAACCCGGATCAATTTGTAATCACCACAGGTAGTGCTTAATGTGCAGCACATTCTAACTGAAGCAGCAAAAAATAGCCAACCATTACCCTTCTCTTACAGATATACACACTTTTATTTAAACTCTCACCTAGCTTTCACAGATCTTTAGACTGCAAACTCTATGGGGCAGGAACTTGTGTGTTTGACACAGTTCACTTATTGTGCAGCACCATGCATACTTAGCGCAATGAACCATCAATAATACTATTAAATAAACAAACAAACAAAAATCCCCAAACAGACAAGAAATGGGATAAATGCCATTCCTCTGAAATAATGGTTGGTGATTGGGGGAGGAATCACACCTTTGATTGTCTCTGATTATACTTATGATTCACTCCTGGTTAGACCCTTGATGAGGCAAGGTAGCCCACAAAAAGTATAGTGCCTCTCAAATGGCTAGTTTGAGTTAAGTGCATATCCCAATTTAAAAAAACAAACAGATCAGTTTGGTTCTTTTATTTCTGTTCGGAGACAAGTTGTGTTAACTGCACATAGCACCAAAGAGTTAATTAACCAAATCCTCTTACCACCTGTCACTTAGAATGAAATGACCACATAAGATCTTTAGTGAAGAACAAATCCTGAGGAATTAAGGCTTGTTCTCATAATACATTAGAAATAGAATGGCTTCCCTTCCTCCCTTCCCTGCACCATGAACACGCACTCACCCTCTGGGTGATGGTTTTCCCCTCTTTGACTTGCACTGCCAAGCCCAAATCAGACAATCTGCAGTTGCCATGATCATCCAGGAGAACATTTTCTGGCTTCATGTCCCTGTACAGGATTCTGATGGAGTGGAGATGCAGAATCCCACAGGTGATCTGAGCTGAATAAAAGATGATCCTGTTAATTTCCAAGCCCCTCTCTCCCACATTGTAGATGTGGTATTTAAGATCCCCTCCATTCATGAGGCTCATAACAAGACACAGATGGCTCTTGCTCTCATAGGCATATGCCAGGGTGACTATGAAAGGACAGTTAACTTTCTCCAGGATCTGCTTCTCCAGCAGAGCCATCTTCTCCCCACTTTTCTTCTTCAGCCTCTTCTTATCCAGTTTCTTGCAGGCATACATCTTGCCAGTATTTTTCACCTGGATGGCACAAACCTAGAGGATCAAGATGGAAAGAGAAAGGAAGGGGCTTTACAAATACAGACTGGAGGTGAATTAAGAGCAGAGGTGGATGGGGTTTAAGGAAGCAAGATATACCTTGCCATCCTTTCAGAGGGCACTGCTAGTGATCAGCCTGACAGAGCACTGGATGGGGATATAATGGGAGTAGGGAGTTGGTCTATTCTGCTCGGGGGAGAGCTCGGGGGGGAGCTTGTCTTATCCTAGTCCAAAGCTCTTGAGGATCCTATGGAGTTTTCAGAAGTTCCCTTTACTAATCAGCATGTGGATGCTTTGGGACAATAAAGTGGAGAAGGGGTTACATCACACTGGTTTGCCCAAGGAGGAAGTTAGTTTTTCAAGGTCTTTGACGTCTGCCTAGTCTATTGTAGGCTCTTCTCTGCATTGCCCATACCCACCCATTAGACCAGGGAAGGGATTGATGGCAGTTGCCCTACCTCTCCGAAGCCACCTTTGCCCAGCACCCGAAACTCGTAGAAGTACTTCTCATTCACTGGCTGCCTCTCAAAGACTTTCCACTGCAGGAACTTGTCATAGAAGGGGGTTCTCTGGAAGTCCTGGAAGGGTTTCTCCTGGAGGAAGGCCTTGGTCTCCTCCTTGGCCAGCTGCATGATACTTTCATAGTCCTTCTCAGTGGCAGCCTGGCACTTGCTGGCCAGGTCTGAGCTCATGAAGGCTAGGTAGCCCTTGGAGCCGGACTTCAGGAAGTTGGTGACCAAGCTCTGCATGATGCTACTCTTGGCATTGTCCTCTGCCAGCTCCCAGTTGGACACCTCATCCAGGAAGTCCTTGGCCACCAGGTATTCAGGCATGGTCTCTAAGAAATCCCTAAAGAACCTTTTGCCAATGGGCTGCTGCTTGCAGATGCTTTCATACTCAGCCGGGAGGGCCTGCCTGACCTCTGTGCACTGCTCAGGCTTGGGCAGTGAGAGGCTCTTGCGCCTCCTCTGCATCTCCTTGGTGTCCCCTTCTGTGCTCTTCCTGGCCTGCAGGTATGCTGTGTTGGCAATCAGGTTGTCCAGGCCCCCCATGTCACACATCTTGGCGATCTCTTGGGGTGGCAAAGCCTGGCTGGGGCAAAGTCACTCACTGGTCCTGGGGCTGTCTTGCACCTCTCCCTGCCTGTGTGTGTTTGTGTGGGCTTCAGAGAGACACTGAGGAGACTAGCTGCTTTAGCATTAAATACCTCTCAAGGATTTTTGCTAAGTACCTTTAGGTGTATGTACCATTTGTGGAAAGTGACTGGTAAGAGGTTTCTCTCTAAGGAGCTTTGGGGTTGCTATCTATAGCCAGCGGGATGACATCCCAGGAAAACCTTCCCACTGCCGTCACTGAATAGGCACAGCTTGGCTGGTGACCCTCAGCACAGACCCTTTCCTGCCTCTTATATGTGCCAGGATTCCCACCCCACCCACTGTCCATGGCTCCTTACCCTCTGCAAGTGTGCCTTGGACAGACAGATACACACACACACTCCATGGCACTTTGCCCTTTGGGGTGGGGTCAAAATCCCACACACATCCACTGCTCATGGTACCCTGACCCTGGGGGGTACACAAAATCTCCTTGACTTCTTCCCATTGTACCCTGAGCTTTGGGGTACTGGAAATTACATTAAAACATATATAAAATAAAATAAAAGCTGTTACAAGATGTAAAAGCCACTCAAAAGTCAAAGCCATCCCTGAAACATAAGTCAGAAGAGAGTAACAGCAGAAAAAGCGCAGGGGATGTTTGGAGTTGTTTAATAATCACTCAGTTCTGATCATTGAGCACCATCACATCCTTCAACACACAACAAAATGCTTGTAAGCTGCACATATACAGTGCACAAACTTCACTGATGTCATATGCTGCTCCCTCTAAAGGAACAGAAATTGGATTAGATGAAGAACAGGCTAAGAACTGCTGCTGTTCTAAAAATAATGATCCGTGTGTACAACCAGAACACCACAGAATCCTGGTCTCCCTCACACATAGCAAAGTGGAAACAATCTGAACTTGTTTAAGAGACAAGTGATTCTCCATTACACTCCTAAAAATATCCTCCTCGCCCGAGCCCCCCAAACAAACAAACAAACCCCTATCCTACACTGCAAACTACTGTCCAAACTTTTTGAATCCTGAAAATGTCACTTAGGACAAGAGAGCATCTACTTACTTTAGCTCTTGGTAATTCAAGGGACTGGAAATATACTATGAATTTAGCTGATTGGGAATATCACTTGTGGAAAAATATTCTGTTGCCCATTGACTATTTAAAAACAATGGAATATAAAAAAATGTTATTGCCTGTACATTCTTTGATCATTTTGATCACTATTCTATTAGCTATTATGCATTGTTATTTAAGGTAAAGATTAAAGGATTAAAAACTAAGTTTCTAGCAACAGCGAAACTATTCCTCTTCAACAAAAGAGAGATGTCGGTAGTCCTTGTTGCCTTCATTGTTCTATACATACTACTTACTTATCTGAAAACAGCAATTTTAATGAAAATGGACAGAAATTGACAATAGAAGAAATTTTTGTAACTATCATCTCTAAAGGCATTGTATTTTCTTATTGTGAATTGGTTTGCCATTCTCAGATGTTTTATATATTATGTTCTTTAATGGTACAACATGATTTTAAAAACAGTAAGTGCACATTAATCTTTACCAGCACTTTGCTGAAAGGCAACACAGAGCAAATTGCTTCCTGTATCTTACATCTCTTAAAGGAAACTGCTTAAATGTTCACTTGCTATTTATAAATCAACTGTAAAGATAAAGTTCATTCTCATTTGCTACCAATGTAATTTATAAAGTAGTTGAACAATGAAAAATAGTCCAGGAAGAGTTCAAGAGAATAACAAACATCCTCCTAAGCCAAAAGAAGCTTTCACCTGAAAATTTTGTTTTTACTCATACTGTTAAAAACAGGTTTAAACCTTGAAATGACAGGTGTTTGTCTGATATTTTCTTCAGAAATAAGGACTGTTTGGAAGAATGTTTCAGAATGGTTAATGGGATGTGATGCCACTTACGGATTCTTCTCAGAATCTTGCCAAAAGCAAGTTTGATTTTTCTCAAATTTGCAGGAAAATCAGAGGTTTCTTAGAAGTTTTATATCCTGTGTTTCCCCCTCTTCCTTTAATTGCTCAGCAAAGCAATAAAAAAACCCCAACAATATAAAACCCCACAAGCAGTACTTTATAATTCCTCCATCATAGTCCTCTGGCCCATAGTTATTGTCATGTGCCCACCCCATTAAAGTGTATAATGTGGAAACTCACTCCAGCCTTCTAATACAAGTACAAACTTACTGACTACATAACTCTAGAACATAAAGTGACTGGAAAATACTCCATCTAGAATATTAAGCATTAAAATCATCCATCTCCCATATGGCAGGAGCTAGACAACAATAATTACATATATTTGGGTTTGTATACAGTATCTTTCCTGTCTTTAATTTAAAAACAGAACCAATAAATCCCCTATTTTTCCTAACAAGTTTGACTGTGTGTAAAGCACACACACTATTTTAAGTCAAGATATGGAAGTTCTGTATCCAGTGACAACTTAAAAGCTGCTTTAATGATTATGGAAATGGCTTAAGTCATAGAAAGTACATAAAAAGCAGAAATGCAAGATCAATTAGCCATCTTAAGGACTTCCTCTATTAAATGAACATCCAAAAGAGGCAGCTTTGCTGCATCAAGGACTTCTCACTACAAATAAGAAGGCATTGATACCTGTCTGGAAGAGGATCCATTTGACCCTAATAGCAATAATGTATGTAGACATATGCAAATGATGTTTCACAAAAGACAGGAATAAATGTGAACGTAGGAAAGCAGGCTGACTTCCTTAATCTTGTAAACAATGAACAACAAAAAGACACGGTTCAAAATGAAAGATGGATAAAATGAAGAAGAAAATTAGCATGTGTCTATTAAGACCAAAAAGTATATCTCCTAATAAAAATACCTAAATTTTTTTATCAGAAAATCTCATAGAGATGTTATGAAGAAATATAGCTAGTTTTAAGGAAGATGGAGCCATTGCCTCCTTAACTTTGGAAAAGACCTAGGGTGACCAGATGTCCCGATTTTATAGGGACAGTCCCGATTTTTGGGTCTTTTTCTTATATAGGCTCCTATTACCCCCCACCCCCTGTCCCGATTTTTCACACTTGCTGTCTGGTCACCCTAGACCTTATTCATATCTACTACCTTACACCTAGGTTGGGGAGAGAAGGGAATGGATTATGAAGACCCTTTAGTGATTCCTGTTACTAAAGGTTCATGTTCTACTAATTTGCCTTCAGTGTGTATTTGACTGGTTTAATTGGAGTAATATAAATATTAAGGGTGGGTTTTTCAGAACTGCACACATGAAGTTGCATGCCTAAAGTGGTATGCAATTACCACAACAGCATATGGAAACTGGGTATTTTGCCATGCAATTTACATATAGAATCATGGTGTTTTGGAAGTACAAATTAGGCACATATTTGCACATGTGCAGTTTTGAAAATCAGGCCCACATGGACCTAAACCATTGATCTCGGTCACATAATAAAAAGAAAACTCCAAATGTTTTTGTAGTCCAAAGCTGACCAGACAGAGTATGTCTTCTAGCATCAGGGCCCCGTGGCTTGCAAATAAACCTAAAAAAACATTCTGAAAGAATGGAGAGTGCCCAAGATACACTGAAATTGGCCACATTACCAACTCCTTCTGAGCCATGCTATCCCTTAAAGACAAATGCTATGAAGTTACTCTATGTTTAGCCCCTTAGCACAACTTGTTTAAATGATAGAAGCAGAATCCCAGGATATGTTGACCCTATAACAGGTTTCAGTAATCTATCTCTAAATTACCAATGCAAATATTGCCATTTCTGCACCAGATACCTGAGCCAGAGCCTAATGGCAGGATGTTTCTGTCCCAAGGCAGAAGCAGATCAAGGAAACACCCATATTTTTATGGTGCTCTACTTGCCACTGGTGAGTAGGTATCTTTCTTTCTTTCTCTTACCCTCACTGTGAAGATAACCTTCTAAACTTGTACCAAGTATAACCAGTGCAGTCTTCCTAAAACTGCAGAGCAATAGCTGCACTACTGCGGTCACTGCTGGGGAGGTTGGTCTGGGTTCTACTACTGGTAAGGCATCTGGGGTGTCTATGCCCAGTATTAATAAGAATTTATTTTTTTTTGGTAGGAGGAGAAGAAAAGTGGTCCAGCAATAATTTACATTGCAGAACGCAACACTGATTTATTTATTTTGTGTGTATGCTGAGGGGTAGCATTAATTGATTTTATTTGTGTTTGAGGTAGGGAACAGCATTGATTAATTTGGGAGGTGGGAGGGGAGTAACTCCGCCATCCCCGGAACCAACAGCCAATTGCAACCGGACATCGTCATCACCAAGGACCGGAAGAAGGTCATCATGGTGGATGTCACAGTGCCCTTTGACAACAGGACCACGGCCTTCCATGATGCCCGAGCTCGAAAGGTGGAGAAGTACGCCCCTCTGGCCGAAACCTTGAGAGCTAAGGGTTACCAAGTTCCGACGTGCTGATCGTTGGAGCCTTGGGCATATGGGACCCCACTAACGAGCGAGTGTTGGGAGAATGCGGAATTGGTCAATGCTACGCTTGGCTGATGTGGCAACTCATGGTGTCGGACGCCATCAGATGGTCAAGGGACATCTACATAGAACACAACTCCGGAAATTGGCAATACCAGGAGGGATGAGCTGGAGTGCTGATGAGAAGCGCAGTGGGGAAAGTAACTGAAATACTTTCCTCATGGATTGTATTTTCTAAATGAACAACCTACCCTAAATTCTCAATTACTGAAGGACAATCTTCACTCACTGATATATGTGCTTTCCACAACCACCTCTCTGTATAACTTTTCATGAGTGATGTACCTGAATACTTGGATGCTAATATCTAGGTTACTGCTGATTATGCACTATATGTATCTTATGACTTTAAAAACAAACTTTGTATTTGTGGATAATCTAAGCACTATACACAGATGTACAAACACTCTTTTCTCAACCTGTGTATTATATAATTTTAACATTAGCTTTAATAAAAATTTTATTTGGAGACTGAGCAGGAGTGGGCACAGCTTGGCGGCATCAGCATATTTCATTCTGGCAAGTAGGCTTTAATTTTGGACATGGGAAATCAATGTGGCTCCACATAGGCACAGATGTTTTGTGTAGAACTCACGACAGCCTCCAAGTCAATTTATATTTTGATGTTAATTTGAATGATACATAGACTTAATTTTATTATTGGACTCAAACTAGTAAGTTCAAAGTAAAAATAAAAAGATGACATTGAATGTGTGTATTTATGAACACTGTCTTCCCTGCCCCCCACTCAAATGTTGAAGTTTATGTCATAAAATCAGTTCAAAGGATTGGGAAAAAAAGCACACAAGTAATAGTATGCATGAGCAACTTTGAAATTCTAATAGAAAGGTGTTTCCTCATAACTAATTTTAGCATACATTGTAATCTTCAAAGAGTTGCCACAAAGAATGTTTCAGAATTAAAATGGGTTTGAAATACTATATTTTATATATATATAGACACTAGACACTACCCACATGTACCACATATTAACATTGTAGGGTTATTTGCATTTTACTGAAGGGGCCTGTTTGTTTGTGGAGGAAACTCTAGCTTTCATAACTCTACAGAAACTAAGGACAATTCTCTCTCTTCTTCCTAAATTATCAGCAGTATAACTCAATGTGTTTAAATATTCATAAATATCTTCTATAAATTATATAGACAAATCTTCAGCATTTTGAATAAGTTAACTTATGCAGCTGAAAGCAAAAATTTTAATACCTTTTTCATATCTACTATATTCTCCACAGAATCTTTAAACACTAAATAAATGCCATATTAATTGAATGACAACTTTTGGTGTACAAAAATTATGAACCTTCTGTCTAGTGTCAGAATGCCTGGATTTAGCATTGACCTACATTTATAGTCTATCCATAACAGACAAAAAGTGAATTTGCAATAGATTCCACTAAATGGAAAGGCAATACACCTCAAAATTATGAAATGCCCTTTAGACATTTAACTTATTCAGGTAACATTTTACAGTTGCATATATGTGAAAGGTGGCATTCTATAAGGACAACTGAATGGCTGCTCAGTACATTACTACATGTAGGGCTGACAGCATTACTGTTCTTAAGGTTGCCTGCCACATCCTACCTTGTTTTCAGTTGCCAAACTTCAACCAGTTGGGCTGAAGTTTTCAATGCCAGGTGTCTGCCTCAGGCTGAATTTATTTTTGGAAAATTTCAGCCAAAAGGATTCAGGGGATAATGGGGAGGAAAATTGGATGAGCCCAGGGAGATGGGGAGTGGGAGGAAGTGGGGATCATGCCGGGGGGAGGGGAGGGAGGGAGGAGAGGAAGAAGGGGGAGGGGAAATGTGCAGAAGAATTTGTGCCCACTATATCACACTCTTCCAGGGAATGGTATGGAACTCAAGATCGCGGAGTTTCACCATCCCTCTACTGTCAGTAAATATGTATGAAAGCCACTGATAAAATGCCCATCCCTTTCTAGTGCTGGTCCAGAGGATGACATTCTACTACTGATACTAGTTATACTGGTATCAAGTATCAGGGGGTAGCCGTGTTAGTCTGTATCCACAAAAACAACAAGGAGTCTGGTGGCACCTTAAAGACTAACAGATTTATTTGGGCATACCCTTTTGTGAGTAAAAAACCCACTTCTTCAGATGCATGGAGTGAAAATTACAGATGCAGGCATTATTATACTGACACATGAAGAGAAGGGCGTTACCTCACAAGTGGAGAACCAGTGTTGGCAGAGATCTGTGTGGTGGATGTAAAGGTTCCAACCCTGTTGATGAAATGTGTGTGTCAATATAATGTCACATGATGGCATTTCTGTTTTTTCAGGTTGCTTTTTTAAAAACCTAGGACATTCCAGACACTAAAATTACATTTTTCAGAGTGGTAGCCATTTTAGTCTGTATCAGCAAAAACAATGAGAAGTCCTTGTGGCACCTTAGAGACTAACAAATTTATTTGGGCATAAGCTTTCGTTGGCTAAAACCCACAAATTACATTGAAAACCTTATTAAGGTTGCAAAGTCAAGCAGTGAAAATGTTTGAAATACCAGCATTAAAATTGCTTTAATTCAACAGTCTGCATATGCATTATGACATAGTATTTAATTACATGATCACATACTAATTTTTCCACAAGACCCCTGCCTGATTCAGTAGAGAGGGTGGACTGCTCTGAAGGTGAACCAAGGATTTGTAGAGAAGGAGGCTGTTATGTGTAAGAACCCCACTTAATTTGTTGCAGAAGTTGGATGGGGGAGGGATAGCTCGGTGGTTTGCGCATTTGGCCTGCTTAAACCCAGGGTTGTGAGTTCAATCCTTGAGGGGGCCATTTAGAGATCTGGGGCAAAAAATCTGTCTGGGGATTGGTCCTGCTTTGAGCAAGGGGTTGGACTAGATAATCTCCTGAGGTCTCTTCCAACCCTGATAGTCTATGATTCTATGAATGAGGCAGGAGATTGAAGGGAGAGAAAGGATGGTTTCATGGTTAAGGTATTTGAATGTTGCCTTCTCAAATTGGATCCCTATTTCTGCCTCTGCCACAGAATTGCTATGTGAGGCTAGTCAAGTTGCTTAAACCAAAAACTTTTCACAGGTGATTATTATTATTGGGTTCTTCATTTTCTGAGTATCCAACAGAAGCACATGAGGATTGATTTGTAGAAGTGCTGAACAGTCACAGCTGCAACTGATTGTACAGGAGCACAATAAATACTCTGAAAAATCAGGTCACTGGTGTCTCCATTTGGGTACTCAAAATTACAGATACTTTTGACCTGAATCTTCATGCATGTAAAATATGAATCAGGAATTGGGAAAATAAACAAACACTCAGATACTATAGTGATGAGCACCACAGAATTATTAATTTCCTCATGGGCTTTTCTATCTTCAGGAGCAGGGTTTGAATAGTGTATAATAAATAAAACCTAGGGGCATACATTGAACAATGAGCAGAAAATGAGCAACTGTGCAAAATTTGGTTAAGTCCTAATATCCATCTTGTGACCTGAATGAGGCAAGGGTCCTGTGGGAAAAAATAGTATGCGATCATGTAATTAAAGAATGTATCATAATACATATGCATAAGGAGGCCAAATTAATGTTACATAAACACCATTAATTTTGGTATTTTCTAACTTTTGACTTCTTGACTAACAGAACATTATAAAGATTGCAACGTAGTTTTTTTGGTGAGTAATTATATAAAGTGATCAAATCTTCAAGGTTATTTGTGCTTAAATTTGTAATTTTGCATCCTCAATACAAGCAGCCTTTTCTATGAGATAAGAGACTGATGAAGTAAAAGACTGATGAAGTAAAAAACTTTGCCACAGTGAGGTGGCAAAGTTTGCAGATGATACTAAACTGCTCAAGATAGTTAAGACCAAAGCAGACTGTGAAGAACTTCAAAAAGATCTCACAAAACTAAGTGATTGGGCAACAAAATGGCAAATGAAATTTAATGTGGATAAATGTAAAGTAATGCACATTGGAAAAAATAACCCCAACTATACATACAATATGATGGGGGCTAATTTAGCTACAACGAATCAGGAAAANGGACTCTTCGGCTTGGAAAAGAGAAGACTAAGGGGGGACATGATAGAGGTATATAAAATCATGAGTGATGTTGAGAAAGTGGATAAGGAAAAGTTATTTACTTATTCCCATAATACAAGAACTAGGGGTCACCAAATGAAATTAATAGGCAGCAGGTTTAAAACAAATAAAAGGAAGTTCTTCTTCACGCAGCGCACAGTCAACTTGTGGAACTCCTTACCTGAGGAGGTTGTGAAGGCTAGGACTATAACAGCGTTTAAAAGAGAACTGGATAAATTCATGGTGGTTAAGTCCATTAATGGCTATTAGCCAGGATGGGTAAGGAATGGTGTCCCTAGCCTCTGTTTGTCAGAGGGTGGAGATGGATGGCAGGAAAGAGATCACTTGATCATTGCCTGTTAGGTTCACTCCCTCTGGGGCACCTGGCATTGGCCACTGTTGGTAGACAGGATACTGGGCTGGATGGACCTTTGGTCTGACCCGGTATGGCCGTTCTTATGTACTGATGAAGTTATTTCATCAAGACAAACATTTAAACTGTCAATCTTCAAAGATACTATTAATAAACTGGAAATATTAAATCCATTAAAAATCTGAAAAGAAAAAATTGTTGGGTCTCCCCTAATAGAGTGTTTATTTTACTGAGTTATTATCCTGTAATACAAATGCCTTTTCCCCTTAGTATATAAAATTTTCCACTCAAGTAAAGAGATACAGTAACTCCTCACTTAAAGTCGTCCAGGTTAACGGTGTTTCGTTATGTTGCAGATCAAATAGGGAACTTGCTCATTTAAAGTTGCGCAGTGCTCCCTTATAACGTTGTTTGGCAGCCGCCTGCTTTGTCCACCGCTTGCAGAAAGAGCAGCCCATTGGGGCTAGCTGGTGGGGGCTTGGAACCAGGGTTGACCGGCAGCCCCTCTATCAGCTCCCCGCTCCCCTAAGTTCCCTGTGCGGCAACCGCACAGCAGGCTATCAATTGCCGGCAGTTCAGCTGTCCCTCCCCCCACTGCCATGTGCTGCTCCTGCCCTCTGCCTTGGAGCTGCTTCCGGGAGCCTCCTGCTTGCTGTGCGGGGGAGTGGGGGATGGGGAAGAAGGGGGCTAATGTCAGGGTGTCTCACTCCCCCCTGCTCCTGCCCCGCGCTTACCCCATATCCATAGAGCGGGGGGACACACGACAGGGCTCAGGCTGGAGGGAGCTTGCTTGCAGCAGCTGCTGTCTCAACTTGAGGATCTACTTAAAAGTGGCAATGTACTTAGAGTGGGGTCAGCATACTTAAAGGGGCAATGCGCATCTCTCTCTCTCTCACACACACACACAGGGTGTGTCTCTCTGTCTGCCATGTTGTCTCCCCTCCCTCCATTTGTGCTGCCTTGTAGAGTGTGAGGCTACATGAACAACAATGTGTTAACTCTTGAGGGCTCAGCTAGTTCATCATTTAGCACTAAGGCATTCCCTGGGAAATATCCCACCCTCTGACTTCACCACCTCAACCAAGCTTCACAGTCATCATTGCTGTGTACAGTATTAATTTTTTGTTTAAAACATATACTGCATATATGGAGGGAGGAGAGGAATTATATATATATAGTCTTTTGTACGGTGAAAAAAATTTCCCTGGAGCCTAACCCCCCGCACATTTACATTAATTCTTATGGGGAAATTGGATTTGCTTAACATTGTTTCGTTTAAAGTCACATTTTTCAGGAACATAACTACAACGTTAAGCGAGGAGTTACTGTACATTAACAAGCCCTCCCAGCCATAACATTAATGAGAACCCACTGGAAATTCCCTTACCTACACAGAGATGCCATTGTGTGGTATTATTTGCTCTGTCCATTTTCCTCTCCTCCCTCCTGTTGGCCAGTCATTCTTTTTCTGCATGTTGCACAACTGCTGCTAGCTGAGGACCAGTTTTAATTAATGAGTAATCCTATTTCCTTTTACTCTTTTCTACAGAAGCTCACTAGAGTGGGAAAAAGACCAATTTTCCAGTGAAGAAATGTACAGAAAACTGTGTTCTAAAAGCTTTCCCAAATGCAGGCATACAGCTAAGACAGCAGCAAAGACCCACTCCTCTGTCAAAAAGGAATAATTACAAAGTTACACCCTGACTTCAGGACAACAGGATTTGCCTTTCCACCAAGCCCCAGTCACAAAAGCAAGACCTTTGCCACTTGTTCTAGTTAAGTTCACAAGTGCCTGAGGTGCTTAGCTATAAAGAAGAGACAAGGCCAGGAGAAATGTTGCATTGACCCACTTCAGCATGTGGCTCTAAAAGTGAAACCATCTAGTTCTGGGTGGCAGTTGGTGGTTTTTGTGTTTAATGATTCAGTTTTTTCCCCTTTTTGAGAGAAAGCAAGTTTGGAAAAGAGGTTTGATTGGAGTGTGCGCTGCACAGCAAATCATTGCACAGCTCCATAAATCTCTGACATGAAAGTTAGAACTTAGCTTTGCAGTTTCTTTTAAAAAGATTAAAGCAGGGGTTGGCAACCTTTCAGAAGTGGTGTGCCGAGTCTTCATTTATTTACTCTAATTTAAGGTTTCGCGTGCCAGTAATACATTTTAACATTTTTAGAAGGTCTTTTTCTATAAGTCTATAATATATAACTAAACTATTGTTGTATGTAAAGTAAATAAGGTTTTTAAAATGTTTAAGAAGCTTCCTTTAAAATTAAATTAAAATGCAGAGCCCCCGGACCGGTGGCCAGGACCCGGGCAGTGTGAGTGCCACCGAAAATCAGCTCATGTGCCGCCTTTGGCACGCGTGCCATAGGTTGCCTACCCCTGGATTAAAGCAATAATGTGGCGCCTTACAGGGTGGGCCATAACTAATGCAGGAGATTAAGACCACGTCTACGGTACAGGGACTCTAGCAGCAGAGATACAGTGCCGTAGTTATGCTAGCATCACCCAATAGCATAGATGCAGCCTGCAGTGAGGGAAAGGGTTTTTCCCATTGCTGTAGGAACACCCTGTCCCCACCTTATGGCAGCTAGGGTGACGGAAGCATGCTTCTATCCACCTAGCTGGGTCTGCCTTGGGGGGTTAGGTCATCATAGGTAGGATGCCCGGGGTATGGATTTTTCATACTCCTGACCACTGTAGTTACATCGATCTAAATTTTAAGAGTAGGCCAGGTCTAAAATTCTTCACTTTGGAAAGCCTCCTCTAACGAAAGAGAACTCCTTAACTAGGAACTAATCACATGAGATACTGAGCACTCTCATTTTCCCCGGCCCTGCACTTTGCTGAATCTAGTCCTTAGCTGTTTGTAAATGGCTTTGAAAATGAAAAAGCACTACAAGTGCTAAGAATTTATCATCAAGGATTGACTGGGAATTTGTGTGCGTATATGGGGGGCAGCTATGAAGGGGATTTTTGTTGAGAGGGGAAGAGTGGGCGTCTACATAAGCATTTAAAGTGGGTTATTTTCTTTGTTGAGGGTGGGAGAGATATTAGAATGGGGTTTAATAGCTGTGATACTTTTATTCAGTAAGGAAGAGGTTGTGCACCTTCTCTCTTTGTGTTGGGGGAGGAGATTTAATGATCATGAACCCTGCTCTCCCGCCTGAGTTAATTTCTGTATGTTTGTCTAGTCCAGGGGTCAGCAACCTTTCATAAGTGGTGTGCCGAGTCTTCATTTATTCACTCTAATTTAAGGTTTCGCATGCCAGTAATACATTTTAACGCTTTTAGAAGGTCTCTTTCTATAAGTCTATAATATATAACTAAACTATTGTTGTATGTAAAGTAAATAAGATTTTTAAAATGTTTAAGAAGCTTCTTTTAAAATTAAATTAAAATGCAGCGCCCCCTGGACCGGTGGCCAGGACAGGGGCAGTGTGAGTGCCACTGAAAATCAGCTCACGTGCCTCCTTTGGCACACGTGCCATAGATTGCCTACCCCTGGTCTAGTCGGTATAGATTGTAAACTCTTCCAGGCAAGGACTGCATCTTAACTTTTGTAATGTGCTTTGTAAATTGCCGTGTACATTTATGGCCTGGTATACAAAGATATACAATGTTTGTTCTAGTAGATTCCAGCCAATCAAGATGTTCAACTTTCAGTGAGTTCACCTTTTTCCCAGTAGGTGGCATTAGCACACAGTGAAGTCATATCATATAGATCAAGACATATAGGTAGGCTTGCTAACAGAAGGCAGCATGATGCAATCAAAAAGGTAGGCCACCACCTATATGAGCAAAAAGAACAGGAGTACTTGTGGCAACTTAGAGACTAACAAATTTATTTGAGCATAAGCTTTCATTCAAATAGGCCAGGGTCAACTGATGTTATCTGACCGGTCAACTGATCAGCTTATCAAACCTAGTTTAGAACGATCTTAACTGAAAAGTCTGTGTTCTAACTTGTCATATATTTAAAACTCACTCAAATCTTGTTCATAGGCCATGTGTTTCCTGTAGGCATTATAGGGCAAAAGACAACTAAAAGAATTAAGGACAAGCAGTTAAATATAAGTAAGAAAAACAGAAATTAAAACAGGGTTGTCCGTACAGAAAAATAACCAAATTAAGCCTTCCCATTACAAAAGGCAAAACAACAATTGTTATTACATGAAAATATAAGTCTACCAATCTGATGAAATAGACAAATGGATACGAAACATATTCCCAAATAGACCTACCTATACTGACAAGATGAAACAATGTGTTGCATTAGATTCTTGCTACATTTAATTAGCATATGCTTTCTTTATAACATCTATTTTGTCAATTATATTTTTGAAACAATTTATAGATATGGTTCTCAATTTATCTAAAATACATCCATGATCAGCTAGTTCCTAACCAATATTTTCACATTGCCAGCTAATTAATTTCAAATATGGTTATTAAAATGGCCCAATGCTGGATTAAAGACATCCCCCATTGCTTTTACTAGAAATTACAATAAAAATCCTAACATAGTAAAAGTTTAAAATTGTATGTTGGAGAAACCATGTATATATCATTATAAACGAAAAGGCTATTAATATCCAATGAACTATAGGATCAGATTTCTTAAGCCATCACAAAAACAAGCCTGTACTAAAACCTAAATAAGAGGTTTCTACCATACTGGGGACCGGGGGGGGAGAAAAAACAACAATAAAAATGTTTCACATACTATTTATTTTAGTCAAAAAATCACTATCAGGCAAAATTATTTATGGTGGTTTGGTGTGGATGAATGGCAAGAATTTCTTTTTTTCAATCAATTATACAGCATATCAGACATAAACAAGGCCTTCTTTTTGAATGGATTGGTTTCTTACATTTCCTTACCAAAAACATAAGGTAGATTGTAATTGTGTATTTTCGACACCACAGCATTTCTAAGCAGTTGATACAATTTACACCAGAACACTGACAGAGAGACAGACTCTAAGGTAGTGTGCCTACGGTCCTTAGCTGTGGAAGGATGTTGAAATAAGATCAGAGAAAATGGCACACCAACACATTAGAGCATGTTCAAGCACAACAAAACCATAGTATTCTTTTAACATAGATATAAATTGAATGAATCACAAGTGTTCCTCCCTTTCATATGGATATATGGCATCAGACATATATTGCTTCAAACAAGTTCAACAGAAAAACTGCCAATGTTTTCATTTGCCTATTCTCTGGACCACCCAGTCCTGTTGACAGAGGGGACAGCGATTGTTCTGTTTCACCCATAGGGACATGCAGCAATTGTGGAAGGAATGATTACATTCTCCCCAGACAACTGAAAGAAAAGAAAAATACTTGATATGTTCCAGTTACACTGTTTAATATAGATGTACAAACTACATTCACAATAAAGAGTACTAACAATCTAACTAAGATTTTTACAGCAAATAGAGGGTTATATGATATTTGGGGCAATAATACATTATAATGATTTATTGATTTAGACTAGATTAGTGTTACTGGTTTGATAGTATTTTCCATAAATAGAATATTGTGTTCTACAGAGTTATGTCTCACACATTAGCCACTAAAAACATGTCTACCAATTTATTTCTAATTCAAGAGACATATACCCATACTTTCATATTCTTACACATCTGTAGAATGCTTAGCACGGTGTTGTGCACTATGTAAATAATACATAATACTATGAACATTACTGAGGGACGAGGGAAGCCTGTGAGTGGTTTGGAAACTTCCACAGCCTAGCTAAATTCTATCTTACTTTTTACTGGTTCATTAATTAAGTATAGTTAGTGTATTGTTTCAGTGTTGATTTTCCATCATGTGCCAAAGGTTTAAGGGCATATGAACAAATTCTAATTAACATTTTATTTGAATTTTTGAAGTTCAAAGTTGCGATTCATGATAAATAAAATAATATAGGATACTAGTACATAAGCATTTAAAATGGGCTCTCAGCTACATCAGAGGTTGTTCAAAGGCCATAATAATTTAAATATACCAAACTGGACTAATTCTGCATTGTACTAGTTGCTTTTTTTTTTTCTAGTTTTCATTTAGCAGTGATTGTAGACAAGGGCACTATTCACAGGACTGTTGTAAGTTTTGTATTTTTTCTCTTTCATATCTGTCTTTAAATGGGAGACCTAACAGGACAACCATGGAATGTGGAAGTGGTAATTTCTTTTATAGACAATAAACTGATCAACTAAAATAATACTATTGATTTAACTGAGATTATATGTTTTATAAAGGAAACAGCAAAGAGGTAGAAATGTCCATAACTGATTTTACAAGTTCAATTAACAGAGTAGTATAACTATACTATTTATAATACTTCCAAGTTAAAAAAATGTTTGAATGTCTACATATCACATAAAAAAATCTAATATAATGCTTAGGGCTACACTTTTCCAACTGAAAAGCAGATTAACAAAACAATAACAAATAAGATATTTGAAACCTCAAAAATCTTGGATGAGGAAAAGATAATCAAATATATTCCATGGCTTCATAACCTAGACAAAATTTTATTCCACACTTGCATGTTTCAGTGAAGTTCTTCTGTTATATCTTCTAGCATCTATCTTAAAGGAAGAGACAGTAGGTATTTCCTATCTAACTCAAAAGTCTACAGTAGTCTGTCCTGAATTATATAACTAGTTCTTCCCAGTCACAAACACATATATAAATGACTAGTTGCAGATTTGCTCAGTCAAGTACTTTTCTATGACAGTGTGTCTTTTTACATTAGTATTGCTGTACAGTTTATTTTTGAGCATTAATAAAATTAGTATTATCTTCAAACTTAAAAAAGCACCCCACTGAGAAAAAGCCTTTGCTGAAAAACATGAGAATGAAATCACTACATACCAACACAATCTTCTTGTTTGTTTTCAGCTTGACATCTAAGACAGGCATCTAAAAGAAAACATGAACAAAACTCAATTTGATGCTCAGAATAAAATTCTTAAAACTGGCTTTTCTAATGGAAATATAAACCGTGGAACATATTTATAAAGGTAAAAGCTTGAATTCTGCCATCTAGTTCAACTGTATTTATTAGATAAAAAGGAAATTAAAATACAAGCACTATGCATACCAAAAGAAAAATATATATTTTCAGGAGGTAAAAAGAACGGGAAACTGTAAGACAAGCTCTTCACACCCTCCATTTTGTTTGGACATTTTCACAAGCTCTGCTGCAAAAAAAATCTCCTTTTTGTATATGTGACCACTGGGAGACTACTGCCAAATCCACTCAAGCTGATTAAAAATTAAATAAGAGCACTCACATGCAACCCCCCAACTTCAGGAATTTGTTTTTCAGATGTCAGCATCTCCTTTTAAGGAAATCATTCACAATTCTATTGTTTTTCAGCCTCCCATCAAACCCTGCCCCACACCACCTTTTTTACACAGCAATTTTACTTGATGAGTACCTTAAACTTCACCAGAATATAAAACACACCCTATATTTTTAGATCATCTATTAGTTGTGCAATGTAAGTAAAGAGACCAATGGGGACATATAATACATATTTTTTCAATGGAGTCTAATCTTGTAGGAGACAGAAAAGAATATGGATATGGGACTCCCAGTTGGAGTAGTACATCAGCTGCTGCTCCACACTATGTAAGCGCTTACTGCTGCTCCGTCTTCAGATTCCTCACCTAGTCAGTCATCAAACGGCAAAGAGAATGGGAATGCTGAGGCAGCAATGTTTCCCCAAATGAGACAGAGGAGAGCAGCTCTTCCTTTAGTAGACAATCAGGAGTTTCACTCATTTATTTATTCTTTTATTATTTCCTGCCTAAAACAGGAAATACAACAAACAGGCAGGGGAAGGACACAATAACACAGGGCCACATCTGGGTATGGAAACTGTATGGCGGGCCATAAATGCTCACGAAATTAGGGGTTGGGGTGCGGGAGGGGGTGAGGGTTTCAGCTGGGGGTGCGGGTTCTGGGGTGGGGCTGGTGCTGAGGGTTTGAGGGTGCAAGAGGGCTAGGACTGAGGGGTTTGGAGGGCGGGAGAGGGATCAGGGCTGGGGGTTGGGACGCAGCGTGTACCTCAAGCAGCTCCCAGAAGCAGCGGCATGTCCTTTCTCTGGCTCCTATGCGGAGTCGCGGCCAGGCAGCTCTGCTCACTGCCATGGTTGCCGGCCAATGGGAGCTGTGGGGGTAGTGTGTGGAGCCCCCTGGCTGCCCCTATGCGTAGGAGGCGGAGGGGGGACGTGCCGCTGCTTCTGGGAGCCGCATGGAGCCCCAGCATGCGCAGAGTGGAGCAAGCCCCCGACCCCGCTCCTCGGCTGGAGCGGGGCAAGCCCCAGACCCCGCTCCCCGGCTGGAGCTCGAGGGCCGGATTAAAATGTCTGAAGGGCCGGATGCAGCCCCCAGGCCACAGTTTGCACACCTCTGCAGTAACAGGTGAGATGACTGTAATCATCATGACCACCAGTGGCCACTATCAAATTTTTGGAAGGCGTCATAGTAGAGGAGTGTTTTAAAGAGGGATCTGAAGAAGGACAATGTTATGGCTTTACAGATTTTTACAAGGAGCTCTTCCATGCATAAGGAACACCATGGGAGAAGGTGCTTGTTGGAAAATTTGACAAATGGGCAATGAAGTCTTAGTATATTTGGTGGGGCAGAAGCAGGAGTCGATATCTTAATAGTGTATAAGAGATAACAGGTAGGGCACCCTTCAAACACTTCAATCCCTGTTGCCAGCGTCTGGGTCGTTAGTCAATCACTTTCAGAAATATCAAATTCACTCATAACCTATCATTTTTTAAAAATTAAAATATAAAGGCAATCAGAGTTCCATATTTAGCTCCACAGAAAACATTTATTCCTTTGGTATAAATATAAGAGGAATTTTAATTTCTTTTAAACTAAGCCTTTTTTCCCTTTAATTCTGTGATTTAACATAATTGGCATGAGTAGAGATATCAACTCAGATCTATTCTCCACAGTGCTTTTGTGCTATTTCTACTTCCTCATAAGTCAGGTTCAGTAAAATCCATTATTGGATATAACTAAAAACTGTATTTTTAAGAAAATGTTATTCTATTGCAGCTAATTTCTCAGTCCTGATGTGAGCTTTGTCTACCAGCCCAACTAAGACCACGTGTTAACTGTCTTCAAACCATGCTAAAACTCCTTGTATAAAGTCAAGCTAAATAAGACACTGAAGATATTTTTCACTACTTCATTCTGCGCTAAAATCTTTCTTCCTCTAGCATGCTAATAAATTCTCCCAGCTCAAAAGACTGTTCTAGACACAAACAAAAATATATGAAAAATGGCTGGGCTAGTTATGTCCGATATTGCCATGATGGGCACTCAGATTGGATTCTCAATCTTTCGCTCCCCAGAACAACAGTGGAAGAATGATTTTGGGCAAGTCACTTAACCTCAGTTTCCCATAAAAGGGGTTTCTTATCCATTTTTGTAAAACACTTTGAAATTCATAGATGAAAAGCACTATATAAAAGTGTTAAGTATCTTCTTTATTTTCTGGAGATTCTGTCTCTACAACACAAAAGACAGTTCAGTTTCCCTATTCATTCTGTCCTTGGCCATTCTACTGAAACTGCCAATGTGTGCCAACTGCAGTGGTTTTTGTAATTTGAATACCCACCTACTGGGAATTGGACAGAAACCATATTTGTATCATGCAGAACACTGACTAGACATAAAATGGTAACTTGGATTACTCCTTACCCAAGCTGCATTTGTACAGTGACCTAGAGATGAAAAGGCTCTGTGTGTCTCCAATTATTAACTCCCTGAGCTATCCAATCTCAAACAGCAATAAAAATTCACACTTTTTAATGTATTTAGGTCATCATAATTATATGTAATTGCTATGCTGTCAATGTCTTAATCGGTACAATTTAAGCTACTTTTAAACATTGTTTTTAGCCAAAGTACAGCTGCAGCAATATTACTGGGAAGGAGATACTCCGGTAACATCTGACACGTGGGTATAAGAACCTTTTTTTGGATAAGTGTTAATATTTGTAATCAGTTGGGGAGATTTGTACAAATATAGTAATAATTTTTAGCTAATGCAATAATGCGACCTTTCATTTATGCAAGAGTGGTTTGCAAGACATAATTAACAGATAACACAAAGAATACACTAGACATCACCCTTGAAGAGCAACCATTTCCTGGTGAAATGTAGCAAGAGAAGAGCAGACCACAGACAAAGTTTCAGCATGGTGAAGTAGTTGCACAGAGATGAAGGACTCCAGTAAGTGATCCAATTTCAGACATGAAGCTTCTGTTTGGCTAGTTAAGGAGGATCACCTATTAGGACCCACCACCACATCTATGGCACCATAGGCCATGGCCAGTCACCACATGGTAGCCTACAGAGACTGGTTTATTCTGTGTCCCCTCATTACATGAGAGCTGCTGGGCTAGGTGAACCAACTAGAGTTTATTTCAAGGAAATAAAGAACTGTATGAATATTACAGGGTAAAGCTGCTTGCTTAGGTGAAGCCTCTGATAATTTATTTCTGGTACAAACACACATAGAGCTACATCACCCATTGGTACCAGCACAGGATCCTTTGTGCAATTACTGCTAGGACGTGGGACAAACACAGAGGTAGGGCATTAGGCACTACATAAATGGCCTTGGTATCATCCCAGCAAACAGGTCCGTGTGGGAAAGAAGGAACCCAGTATGTACAAGCTCCAACAGAAACCCCGGTTTTTCCTGTGGAGGGAGGCAGGCAGTGAGGCGATACAAGCCCCCAGGTTGTGGGGCTCTGGCCGCGGGGAACAGCAGTGAGGAGATATAGGGGCCCCGGGCTCTCCCCGCGGGGGGGCAGTAAGCAGATACAGGCCCCTCCCCCAGAATGTGAGGCTCTGGCCGCGGTAGGGGGAGGGACAGTGAGGGGGTGCGGGCTCCGCCCAGGGCGGGGGGAAGGCCGTGGCCCGCCGGCGCTTACCCATGACCTGTACCCGGCAGATGGCGCAGGTGTCGCACTCCACGTCCCAGCTCCACATGGCCACCGCGTTCCACTTTTTCAGCGAAAACATCTTGTCGGCAGCGCCCGCCTTGGCGCCCGAGGAGCCCGGGTGAGAGTGGGGGGCGCCCGGCTCGTCTCCGTCCTCCACGTCGGCCATGGCGGGGGGCGGAGACGCTGCGGAGGAATCGCTCTGGCTCCTCGGAGCCGGGGGAGCGGGGCTGCAGCGCCACCCAGTGTCGGGAGCGGCGCCACCCGCCCGGCCCAGCCAGCAGGGCGGGGGCAAATGGGAGGCCCGGGGGACCCGACCCATAGCCCCACCGCAGGGTCTGGGAAGGAGTTAGGGTGGGGTTTGTCTGGGGATTTATATTGTGCCCATCGCTGTGCTGTGCGGGCACTAGCGCTTGTCATTTCAGGCAGTGGTTAAAGTAGCTTGAAACAGGAGGGGAATCTCTCCCCATACTAGCCAAGTGGGAGCTGTGGGAGAGGAAAGTGAGTTGCCACCCTCAAAAGCTGCTTACAAAAGGGGGTGGGGGTTAGGTATTATTCCCACATAAAGAGGATAAGGTCACCCTCAAGCACAGATATTTCCACTGGTTCTAGCAATAGAGTTTCTGCCCAACACAGTGAATGGGTTAACACTCCCCTCGCTCCTGCTCATTAATAATAACCCCAATCCCTTGACCATTTTTTCCTCTCCCTCCAATAAATAAAATGTTAGATTCTCCTTGTCACCAGATGTTTATTGGAGCTCTGACTGACCTGATATCCATATGAGGATATGTCTGAGCCAGCCCCCGACACTTGTAAACTCCACTGTTGTTGCAGTTGTCAGAATATTCACAGTTCTCAACAGTCCATCAATGAAAAAAGGGATTCAGTGGGTATAGTGGAAAGGGTTTTTTTTTTTTTTTTTAAGGTTTATTACAAACTTGTTGGGGTGCCAGTATCCCAATTCCATTCTTCAAAGGGGGCCTGTTACAGGAATTTTTCTATCTGTAGAATAAATCTTTATTAAGGACTCCCTCCCTTACAGGTTTGTCCCTTAAATTAACATCTATCCACTATGGCAATCCCCCAAGAACAACCACTACTCTCAGTTAAATGTTTAAAACAAACAACTAGGATTTATTAAAAAGCATTCCGAGGTTTAACACCCAATAGGCCTTAAGCCTGGACCCAAAACCAGAACAATGTGGGTTATGAATAACAAAGTAAAGTAATCTACTTTACTCAGTCTTGTGCAGGAACTCAGCGATGTCGGACTGGGACTGGACCACACGGGAACAGGAATCCCCGACCAGGAACCACAGATCAGGAACCACGGAGCAGGAATAGAGGCTTCAGGAACAGGTAGGTGTCTTCTGTCTTCTCTGGTGTTAGGTGGAACAGGCACAGTCTGCCACTAGGACGGGCAGCATGAAGCATACTGTGATGAGTCCTTATATAGTCTTGGGTTACTGGTAGGGTGACCAGATAGCAAATGAGAAAAATCGGGACGGGAGGTAATAGATGCCTATATAAGAAAAAGCCCCAAATATCGGGACTGTCCCTATGAAATCGGGATATCTGGTCATCCTAGTTACTGGGCAGATTTTGCCAGTGAGGTCAGGAGACCCTCGCCTGCCTTTTTGGGTTGCCGGGCAGATTCTAAACAGACTCCTAGGTTTTCCTGCCTTTTCCTTGTTGCTGTGCAGAGTTTCAGACATCAGGTGCTGTGGCTTACCCAATCAGGGATAAGAAACAAAAAAGAGCGCCAAACAGAATAGAAAGGGTAACAAAGATGGAGGGTAACAAAACAAAATGGCAACAGCCCCGTAACAGTTCCCCTCCTTGATGGCCAAGTACAGTCATAGGCACCGACTTCCCCTCTGCCCGGTGGGTGCTTGACTCGCCTCTGGCCCTGCCCCTGCCCCGCCTCTTCCCCTGTCCCACTCTGGCCCCACCCCTTCCCCAAAGTCCCCACCTCTGCCCTGCCTCTTCTCCGCCTCCTCCACTGAGCAAGCCGCGTCCCCACTCCTCCCCCCACACTGGGTGCAGCAAAATACTCCAAGCCTTACTATAGTCAACAGACCTATTAAACAGATTTTCCCACCAATGGCTAAATGCTGATTCCTTTGCTACTCATTTGAGAATCTTTTCGATTTTTTTGGTAAAATGGTGCACTGTTATTACTACGTTGATTTCTTTTTCTAATTGTTTTAGATGTTTCTTAATGTCAGGATGATACATCATTTGCTTTAAGACAGAGATGTCCACTACCAAATGAACTGGTTCGACATGATTATATAAGAGGTAATCAGTGTGAATGGTCTGTGTTGTGATATTAGGCATAGTAAAATTAACATCACATCCAACAATTGAAATTACTGAACAGAGGCACATATTAAAATAAGGATCATGAGGGTACCTTATAAAGATATCTTTATAAAATTGATTTACTACAAATCCAGGGCACCAACTGCGTAAACAAATACATTTAGTGTCCACAAAAACAATGGCAGATTGATTAGAATCACTGGGCTGAGGTGGTAGTGGCACTTTCCTTCCTCAGGGTTTAGACACACATGGGAATTTTCTATCACCCCGAAACCACATATGTAACCTATACCCTTTTCCTCAACACAGGAGTTCAGATTAACACTGCTATAAATATTATCCTTTTTATGGACCCACTTATTTAGTTCTACAGGAACTAAGATGGAATGGTTGCTGTTTAAACCAACTGGGACCAATGGATAAATCCATTCTTCCTGGGCTTCTGTGATGGTTAACATGTATGCCATGATGGTTCTGTTACTACTTATATATGAGATACTTTTGGTGTTTCTGCTCAAATTGATTAGTGGCATTTTCCCACAAAACTTTTCTTATTTCAATTCGCATGATCCCGCTTAGACCGTCTCTTACAATATCCTTAGCCACATTTAGGATCCAATTTGAGACTACACACAGGTAAGGGCCATTGACACATTTGACTGCAAGACAACGAAAGCATTAACAATACTAATGTGGTCTTGCTCTTGACTTCTTAGCCATCATGGTAACACACGCGTTACTTTATACTGCATGACACTTAGTTGATTTAGAGAGGTCACCAATGGATTAGATAGAGATGCTATATCTTGACCAATAGCCCCTATCTTACTAGCTAAGGTTTCTTCATCTATTGTGTTAATACCTCTAAGCCTGCACCCATCCCTCCTAGAATATTGGCCAAAGTGTCCCTTTTACAGAGTTTGGGTTTCTTGTACACCACACTTCCTATCCAGGATTTCCACCCTTGCAACAGTGGAACAATGAAGGGTGTGCATCTAGGCTGAATTTCTGCAAGATTTAACTGTAGTGACATAACTTTCTAAAGGGAATATTTGGGGTTTATCATAAGTAGCCTTTTTATGTCTCTTTATCACTACCGGTTCAATTAGATTTTTATATGGTTTAGGTGACACAATAACTTCAGTTACTTCCTTAACTCGATATAAACTAGTGATCAACCATTTGCCTGTATCATTTACATTAACATTTCCATCACATTTGACATGAAAGGTCATATTTTCTTTGTTTCAAAACTTATTTACAGTTCGATAGCTGACAAAACAACTTTCAGCGCAATTAGAATACATCAAGATAAAATTATGTTGACCAGTGGGAGTATACAAATTAACCCTAATGGAATCAATTAGATATTGTAATCCCATTACAACACTGATGGTAGAGATTCCTTCCTTTACCCATTGTGTTAGATTAGATCTCATGTATGAACATTTGGAGGACCCTGTTACTTTCATTACATCTGAACAACTAGTCAGGAAGTCATCACTAAAAAGCCATGCACATGTGACATTAAGCTTTTGCATGAGAGAGAGTTGCTCTTCCTCTGAATCATAAAATGTTACTTCCTGTGTATTACTGTTCGCAGTGAAGCGGTTATGGTCTTACCACTAACCTCTTCCTTCCAAACTATGCAACAGTCCTCCTCTTTTTCATTCACATAAATTATAATTGTTCCTTTTAACGAAGTGGGCAGGATAGTAGCATACTTTGTTCAGCCCTATCCCACTCATAATTATAACTTTTGTTTACTTGACAATGAGTGTTCCCCATTTTTAATAATCATTAAACTTGACACGTATATCAATGACAAATTATTGAAAACATGGTGTGAAGGTTTTCCTGACGGAAAGAAAAGAAAAGAGAGAAATGGATTTATTGACATCACTTAACAAATCCCTTCCAATCCTTTAACTGTGATGAGTGAAACCATTTAAGGGTTCATTTCTTTTTCTCTTTTACCTCCACCTGGTAAACCATTGGGCAAGCCTTGTTCACTATCACTACTGGACCTAGACATTTGGGACTTAAAGCATGGTTACCCCAACTATACATACAACATGATGGGGGCTAATTTAGCTACAACGAGTCAGGAAAAAGATCTTGGCGTCATCGTGGATAGTTCTCTAAAGATGTCCACGCAGTGTGCAGAGGCGGTCAAAAAAGCAAACAGGATGTTAGGAATCATTAAAAAGGGGATAGAGAATAAGACTGAGAATATATTATTGCCCTTATATAAATCCATGGTACGCCCACATCTCGAATACTGTGTACAGATGTGGTCTCCTCACCTCAAAAAAGATATTCTAGCACTAGAAAAGGTTCAGAAAAGGGCAACTAAAATGATTAGGGGTTTAGAGAGGGTCCCATACGAGGAAAGATTAAAGAGGCTAGGACTCTTCAGCTTGGAAAAGAGAAGACTAAGGGGGGACATGATAGAGGTATATAAAATCATGAGTGATGTTGAGAAAGTGGATAAGGAAAAGTTATTTACTTATTCCCATAATACAAGAACTAGGGGTCACCAAATGAAATTAATAGGCAGCAGGTTTAAAACAAATAAAAGGAAGTTCTTCTTCACGCAGCGCACAGTCAACTTGTGGAACTCCTTACCTGAGGAGGTTGTGAAGGCTAGGACTATAACAATGTTTAAAAGGGGACTGGATAAATTCATGGTGGCTAAGTCCATAAATGGCTATTAGCCAGGATGGGTAAGAATGGTGTCCCTAGCCTCTGTTCGTCAGAGGATGGAGATGGATGGCAGGAGAGAGATCACTTGATCATTGCCTGTTAGGTTCACTCCCTCTGGGGCACCTGGCATTGGCCACTGTCGGTAGACAGATACTGGGCTAGATGGACCTTTGGTCTGACCCGGTATGACCTTTCTTATGTTCTTACGGTTCTTCTCCAAACAGAATCTATATAAAACCCTGTCAACTACATCCCATTCCTTAAGATTTAATATACTGCCCAATCTTTTGTCCATTTGCTTTATATTGCTTCTTAACCTAATAGCAACCTGCTTCTGAATGGTGCTAGTAGTGTTTAGCAGCTTGCTCATAAACTGATTCATGAGAATACATAGTTGATAGTCATCCAGTGGCATCCCGCCTAGCCACCATTGCTCAGGTGTCCTCATTATTCTGCATGTATTACTTCCTGGGGGTATACCCATGTAAAGCAATTGTAGATCTCATAGCCATAAGTATTATTGGGAGTTTTCTATCCCAGTCCTTTCCTGACTCTGTCACTATTTTTCTCAGAGCAGTCTTTAAAGTCCAATTAGTACATTCCACTAACCCAGAGCTTTGTGGGTGACCGGCAACATGAAATTTCTGTTTTATTCCAAATGCTTAGCACATGCATTTCATTATGTCACCTACAAAATGAGGTCCTTGGTCTGAATCTATTGTGTCCGGTAGGCCAAACCTAGAGAACGTTTGTTTGAGAAGGATGTTAGCCATCATATTGGCCATATTGTTTTGGGTCAGATACACCTCTATCCACTTAGAAAATGATGCTACCACGACCAAGCAGTATTTATTGCCAGATCCAGTTTGGGGCAGTGGACCTATGAAATCGATCTGTATCCTTGACGATGGGCCTACTAGTGGCTGGTGTAAAAGAGGACCTTTAATTATCTTTTTGTCCGGATTGTTTTCTGCACATGAAAGACAATTATATACATACATTTCTATATCTTTTACGAGTTCAGGCCACCATCCGACAGTTAAAATTCTGTTGACCATTATCTCTATTCCAAAATGCCCTTGGTTATGTGCTAAAGTTATTAGCTCCTTTCTCAAACAGGACAGAATTACAAATACTCGGATTTGCTCGTTTGCATCCTTCTTAAGAGCCATAACCAAGTTATTCTTGTCCTTGAATACTTTGTAGTTCTTGTATTCTCCTTTCTCAATCAGTTCCTTCAGTTCTTTATTTTGAATCTGTAGAGATGTTAAATCTAATCGAGATGTTGGGTCACTTGGTTGCACTTTTCCGACCATATTGGTGGACATGGTCCACAGTTTTTCTGGACCCAGTAGACCTGCTTGTTTGGCTAGGGAATCCACCTCATTATTGAATTTAGATATTTCACCCTGGTTTTTCCTGTGCGCTTTCACTTTCAGCATATAGGTTTTTCCTTCTCAAGATTTGGCTATTTTCCAAGCATGGAGTGAGTACTGGACATGAGCTATTACTTTCCCATCTGTGGACGTCATATTTCATTCAGAACACGCACAGCCCAATCTGAATCTGAGCAGATTAATAAATCCGTTTCTGGGCTTGCTGCTTCGAGGGTAGCTGCAATGGCCACGACTTCTGCCGCCTGAGCCAAATGTGGAATTACCGTTCCCTGAAGTATTTTGTTGATACTTATTTGTAGGGATGCATATCCTGTACATGGTTTGCCTTGATGGTAATAGCAGCTTTCATCCACAAACCATATGTCCATTCCCAACTGTTGTGCTTGTTCAAAAGAAATTCCTTGTTGTAGGGGGGATTCCAACTGCTCTGAGTCTTCATAGGGAATAGGACATTTTTGGTCCTCTCCATGTACTAGTAGTGCATATGGTACTACTGACAAATTTTGTACTTTCTCCACTTCTACATTTCAGTTGAGGAGACGTAGGGTCCATCCAGCCAGACGTGGATTGGAAACTCTGCCTTCATTAATCTTGCCTGATAGCAAATACTTAATTGGCGTATGCATAGTTCTTAGTAAGATTGGAGACATTCCTATGATATACTCCCAATGCTGGAGTGCCCAGGTCAATGCAAGTACCTCTTTTTCACATAGTGAAAATCTTTTTTCTATCTCACTCAGCACTTTAGACCCAAAAGCTACTGGCTTTGCTCCTACTCCCACATCTTGCAATAACACTGCACTTAATCCTTTCTCAGTGGTAGCCAATTGTAAGTAGAAAGGTTGATTTGGCTGAGGATAGGCCAGAGCAGGAGCTTTTACAAGAGCCTGTTATAATTGGAAAAATGCTGCTTCTTGTTCTTTGCCCGAGATCCACTCTTGGTTCTTTTTCAACAAGGTATAAAGAGGCTGGGCAACTTCCAATAGTTCTTGATGAAGTCTCTGAAAAAAACTGTTTGGCTTAGGAAGGATCGCAATGCTGATACATCTTGGGGAGCTGGTAACTTACCGATCAGCTCTATTCTCTGGGCATTTGGTCTTCACCCAGATTTACCCAGTTCCATTCCAAGATACGTGACCTTCTGTTGTAAAATCTGTGCTTTTACCAGATTGATGATGAACCATTTTCTTGAATTCTACTTAATACGGAGCCCAAGATCTTAAGGTTTTCTTCTTTGGTTGTGGTTGTGATTAGCACATCATTTACATAATTCATCACATTACTTTTGCTATTTATTTCATCCCACATTCTGGTGACATATTTATGGCAGATTGATGAGGTGTTGTGGTATCCCTGAAGGACTCTACTGAATGTCAACTGTCAATTATCAAAAGTGAAGGCAAACTTATACCAAGATCTAGGATGGCGTGATGTTGAAAAAAAGTGCATTTGATAGATCTAACACAGTGAACCATTTAGTTCCTGCCGCAACAGCCGCCATCACTTCTTGAAACTTTGCCACCACCGGCACCATTCTGTGTGTTACTTTGTTTAATTCCCTGTAATCCACTGTGAGTCTCCCTGTCTTTTTATCTGCATTTAGTACTGGCCAGATGGGAGAGTTACAAGTGCTTAAGGTTTCTACTAATACTTCTTGACCAACGAGGGCATTGATTGCCTCTCTGATCCCCTTTTCTACATCTCCTGAATACCTGTACTGTTGAGGTTTTGGAGCGGACCCGTCACTATTACCCCAGCATTTATCTTCCTGCACTGCAGCTTATATGTAGCAAAAGCATTAGGATATTTCTGTGCTACTTCTGCAACTTCTTGTTCCCAGTTAGGAATCTTCAATTCCTCAGGAGCTTTCACAGCAGCTACTCTGTGGGATGCAGGCGCAATGAATCCTCCCTATGCAATCTTGTCTTAAATTAAAACTCTGTTAGGCAAGTCCACAATAAGATTCAGTCCTTTTAAAATATCAACTCAAATTATCCTTTGTCCATCCAAAGACTGGATACCAAAGGTAAATTTGGCAGTTAACCTTCCAATGTTACATATTATGGACTCTAAGAAAGGCACAACACTTTCTTTCCCATTGTAGCCTTCTAAAATTTTTATTTCTTGGATAGGAAACTTCTTTAATTCTGATGTCTTTCTACAGATAAGCGCTAGCGTGGCACCTATATCCACAAGCATTGTTTGTTTGAATTTACCAAACCCTCCCTTAAATAGGGCATCTACCTCTGGTCTTCCCCATGAGTTGTCAATTGGTACCACGACTGAGGAAGAAGGAAAAGTTTGGCCCCGTCATAATAAGTCTGTATGATCTTGCAGCTGCGTTTGCTTGACTGATGTGGCTGTTGATGTTTCATCAGAAGACTTGCTAAGTATGAAGGTGAACAGTTCATCAGTGGGCAATCTATCTATTGGGTCCTTTGTTTCGTATTTCAGTAGAGGTCTTGTTTGTCTTGATAATTTTTTGATTCTGTATGATTTGAGGCACCCCTCATATCTGACTTTGATACACAGTCCTTGCTATTGGAACTTGACTTCTTCCCTTTCTGTTCATTGGATTCAGTGCCTGCAAATTTCACTGCAGATATTTTCTTCTTCTGACAATGACTGGGAAAAGCTCCTTGCTGCAGTTCAAAGGCTTCTCTTAGCTTTTCTTCAGTCTCCTTTACTGTCATAAGGACCCAGAGACCCAAGGTTAATCTTTAAAGTAGAAAGGAGCCCTTGAATGAATGCTTCCTTAAAGTCTGCAGTGTCGCAGGTAGTGTTCCATTCACTATTGGTGACAGTCCTGATAACCAATATAGAAGTTGTTTTCTACTCAGAAACCTCTCAAGGCTTTCATCAGGTCTTTGCTTGTCTGAGTTGTACTTCCATGTGAGATTTTCATGGAAAATAGAGTTGGTAGACTGCTTCAGAGACCTCGCTGATGTCTCTGGTGCTTGCAAAATGGACTTCTCCTGGCAAAGCGCTATACTCTTCACTACACATACACTCTCTCAATAAAGCTGTGGTGTCTTCCTTGCTGATGACTGGCATGCTGCTTAACTTGGACAACCAATCCAGTGCTGTTTCCTTGTTGAGTGGACCTAATGTCTTCCCAACAGCTCTTGCTTGATCAGGACCGTAAGGTTTTGTTTCATATCTTGTCTCCACTGGTCTGTAGGTCCATAATTAACCACAGTGGTGGTGACAGAAGCCATGGGGGGGATATCTTTCCCCCTCCTTGATGTCCTTCAGGCTCTCTACTTCTTATAGTGCTTGAGGAACAAAAAGACAGGAATCTATAGCCTTTACTTCCCTCTTCTAAATCTGAGTCCCCAGACCCATGGTTCTCTTAAAGGATCCCCATTTATTGCTGCAATAGTGCCTTTTGCTTTTCTCAGCTCTTCCTTTAAGATACAAATTTTATTGTTACAGTGAGAATGATTTAGGCTACCTTCCTGGTTTCTTTTAATATCTTTAATTAATTCTCTAGTAGCAGCCTGAGATTCCTCTAATTTCTTAGTTAACACAAATGTTTCCTTACTCTTTTTATTAATTTCATAATTTAACTTTTGTATCTGCTGCTCTAGCTGATTAATTTGCATTGACTGATTGCATTGACTGACAAGGCATTATTCTGAGCAGTCAGCTTCTCGTTTTCAGTTTTCTGATGCCCTACCTGCTCTTCTAACTGGACTATGATTTTTTCTTTTATGAGCCCATCTAGTTCTATTGACACCATCATCAAACCCCTTTTCTTTAGCTTGTTTGGGACAGGCTTAGTGGTAACAAAACTTTTCCACCTCGGACAGAGTTTCTTGTAAGCCTTAGTCCTCTTCAACACATCCTCTGCTCAAGAATTTTTACATTTTCCAAAATAATTCACACAATACTAGAGAGAATTTTTATTTATCTCCTTGCTCCAGCCATCTGAGCCAAAGGTTCTGGTGCTCATCCTGCAAACCTTAGTGTCTGATCCACACACAGACACAACCTCGATGGCTGTGAGCAGTGCTCACAGGATTCTCTTTAGTTGGAGCCTGCCTTTCTCATAGCTACCAAAGCTCAAGCAGCACCTACCAGCTAACAGTGCTGGCCTCTTCTTCTCCAGCAGCACTCACTGGACTTTTCCAAGTCAGAGCCTCTGCTTACCCAGAACTCACATGAGCTCAGCAGTGTCCAGCAATCTGTGCTGATGCCTGCTACACAAAGCTGATCAAAGCTCAAGCATCGCACACCCCAGTCTAGTGCCTGCTGTACAGATCTTAGCAGCGCTCAACAGCAGTGTGGTGCCTGCTGTACAAAATTACCAAAGGCTCAAGCAGCGCTCGCTGGCCAGTTCTAGTGCCTGCTATTACGAATGTTTGGATCCCACTAAGAAAGCAACCGACCAAACTGTCAGTGCTCCCACCCACAGAGTCTCTGGACCCTAGTTAAACATTCCCTGAGTAGACTATAACAAACATAAAATAGGGAGGGAGAGAATAACAATTCACAATTCTCTAAGGGACAACCGTTAATGGTCCTGGTGCGATCGCCAAATGTTACAGGAATTTTTCTATTTCTAGGAGAAATTTTTATTAAGGATCCCCTCCCTTACAGGTTCATCCCTTAAATTAGCATCTATCAACTATGGCAGTCCCCCAAGGACAACCACTACTCACAGTTAAAGGTTTAAAACAAACAAGTAGGATTTATTAAAAAAGCATTCAGAGGTTTAACACCTATGTGACGGGTTGGATCACAGAAACCCCCTTGGGGCTGCCAACTGATGTGCCAAGATTACTTCTGCCCCTGGTTTCCCTGCCCTCCCAGCTTGGGACTTCAGTGCCCTGCCTAGTTTGAGCCAGACCTGCTAGCCTGCTGCAAACCCAGACCCAGGTCTGAACCATGTCCCCTAACAGCTGTAGGCTTAAACTGAAAGCAGCTTAAGAAGTGTTCCTGTCTTTAACACTCAGATGCCCAACTCACAATGGGGTCCAAACCCCAAATAAATCCGTTTTACCCTGTATAAAATTTATACAGGGTAAACTCATAAATTGTTCACCCTCTATAACACTGATAGAGAGGTATGCACAGCTGTTTCCCCCCCCCCGGTATTAATACATACTCTGGGTTAATTAATAAGTAAAAAGTGATTTTATTAAATACATAAAGTAGGATTTAAGTGGTTCCAAGTAATAGCAGACAGAACAAAGTAAATTACCAAGCAAAATAAAATAGAACACGCAAGTCTATGTCTAATACAGTAAGAAAACTGAATACAGATAAAAACCTCACCCTCAGAGGAATTCCAGTAAGCTTCCTTTTACAGACTAGTCTCCTTCTAGTCTGGGTCCAGCAATCACTCGCACCCCCTGTAGGTACTGTCCTTTGTTCCAGTTTGTTTCAGGTATTCTTGGGGGTGGAGAGGCTCTCTCTTTAGCCAGCTGAAGACAAAATGGAGAGGTCTCCCGGGGGTTTAAATAGACTCTCTCTTGTCAGTAGAGACCCCTTCCTCTTTCCTATGCAAAGTCCAGCTCCAAGATGGAGTTTTGGAGTCACATGGGCAAGTCACATGTCCATGCATGACTCAGTTTTTACAGGCAGCAGCCATTGTTTACATGCTACCCTTAACGTCCTCAGGTGGACTTCTTATGTGGATTGGAGCCTTCCAAGATTCATTGTCTAAGTGTTTCTGGATTGGGCACTTAATTTGCACATTCCTTTCTCAAGAAGCTGACCAAATGCTTTACTAAGGCTACTTAGAAATCAAGCAAGTACACAGCCAATATTCATAACTTCGAATACAACAATGACACATGCATACAAATAGGATGAATAGATTCAGTAGATCATAACCTTTACAGAGATATGTTACAAGCCTTTTGGGGTGCACCGTCACCCAATTGGCCTTAAGTCTGGCCCCAAAACCAAAACAATGTGGGTTACGAATAAAGTAAAGTAATCTACTTTACTCAGTCTTGCGCAGGAACTCAACGATGTCGGACCGGACCAGACCATACGGGAACAGGAACCCCCGACCAGGAGCCACAAATCAGGAACTTGGGAACCACGGGACAGGAACAATGGAGCAGGAATAGAGGCTTCAGGAACAGGTAGGTGTCATCTATCTTCTGTGTTCTCTGGTGTTAGGTGGAGCAGGCACAGTCTGTCACTAGGATGGGTTTCAGAGTGGTAGCCATGTTAGTCTGTATCAGCAAAAACACCTTAGAGACTAACAAATTTGTGGCACCTTAGAGACTAACAAATTTTTTTGGGCATAAGCTTTCGTGGGCAGCACGAAGCATACTCTGCTGAGTCCTTATACAGTAACTCCTCACTTAAAGTCGTCCTGGTTAACGTCGTTTCGTTGCTGATCAATTACAGAACATGCTCATTTAAAGTTGCGCAGTGCTCCCATATAACGTTTGGCAGCCGCCTGCTTTGTCCACTGCTTGCAGAAAGAGCAGCCCGTTGAAGCTAGCTGGTGGGGGCTTGGAACCAGGGTGGACTGGCAGCCCCTCCCCCCCCCCCCATCAGCTCCCCACTCCCATAAGTTCCCTGTGCGGCAGCCGCCCAGCAGGCTATCAATTGCCGGCAGTTCAGCTGTCTCTCCCCACCACTGCCATGTGCTGCTCCTGCCCTCTTTCTTGGAGCTGCTCCCGGGAGCCTCCTGCTTGTTGTGCAGGGGCGGGGGGAAGAGAGGGGCTAATGTCAGGGTGTCCCCCTGCTCCTGTCCCCCGCTTACCCTATCTCTATAGAGTGGGTGGGGGACACGACAGGGCTCAGGACGGAGGGAGCTTACCGGCAGCAGCTGTTGTCTCAACTTGCTGATCTACTTAAAAAGGCAATGTACTTAGAGTGTGGTCAGCGTACTTAAAGGGGCAATGCGCATCTCTCTCTCACACGGTGTGTGTGTCTGTTTCTATCTGCCATGTTGTCTCCCCTCCCCCCATTCGTGCTGCCTTGTAGAGTGTGAGGCTACATTAACAACAGTGTGTTAACCCTTGAGTGCTCAGCCAAGTGCTAGTTCATCATTTAGCACTAAGGCATTCCCTGGGAAATATCCCACCCTCTTACTTCACCACCTCAGCCAAGCTTCACAATCATCATTGCTGTGTACAGTATTAAATTGTTTGTTTAAAATGTATACTGTGTGTGTATATTATATATATATGAAAAATATAGTCTTTTGTCTGGTGAAAAAAATTTCCCTGGAACCTAACCCCCCCCCCCCCCCCCCCC